>CM050173.1:102978029-103048029 GCA_027410445.1 Discoglossus pictus | reverse complement strand
AGAGAGAGAAAGAAACAAAGAGAGAGAGAGTGAGAGAGAAAGAGAGAAAGAGAGACAAATAGATGTAGAGAATCAGAGAGAAAGAAAGAGAGAGAAAGAAAGAGAGAGAAAGAAAGAGAGAGATATAGAGAGAGAAAGAGAGAGAATGAATCAAAGAGAGAGAAAGAAAGAGAGAAAGAGAAAGAGAGAGAATCAAAGAGAGAAAGAGAGCGAGAGAGAAAGAGAGAGAGAAAGAGAGAGAGAATTAAAGAGAAAGAAAGAGATAGACAGATAGAGAGAATCAGAGAGAGAGAGTGAGAGAAAGAAACAAAGAGATAGACCGATAAATGTAGAGAATCAGAGAGAAAGAAAGAGAGTGAATCAAAGAGAGAGAAAGAGAGACAGATAGAGAGAACCAAAGAGAAAGAAAGAGAGAGAGACAGACAGATAGAATCAGAGAGAGAGAGACAGAGAGACAGATATAATCAGATAAAGAAAGAGAGAGAGAGAACCAAAGAGAGAGAAAGAGAGAGAGAGACAGATAGAGAGAATCCGAGAGAGAGTCAGATAGATTTAGAGAGTGAGAGAAAGAATCAAAGAGAGAGAGAGAGAAAGAAAGAGAGAAAGATAGAAAAAAAAGAAAGAGAATCAAAGAGAGAGAGAGAGAAACAGAGAGAATCAGAGAGAGAGACAGATAGATGTAGAGAATCAGAGAGAAAGAAAGAAAGAAAGAGAGAGTGAAAGAGAATCAAAGAGAGAGAGAGACAGAGAGAGAATCAGAGAGAGAGTGAGAGAAAGAAACAAAGAGAAAGAGAGCTGTAGAGAATCAGAGAGAAAGAAAGAGAGCGAGGCAGAAAGAGAGAAAGAGAGAAAGAGAGAGACAGATGTAGAGAATCAGAGAGAGAAAGAGAGAGAAAGAGAGAGAGAGACAGAGAGGGAGAGAGAATCAAAGAAAGAGAAAGAGAGAGAGAATCAGAGAGAGAAAGAGGGAGAGTGAGAGAAAGAAACAAAGAGAGAGAAAGAGAGAGACAGATAGATGTAGAGAATCAGAGATAAGGAAAGAAAGAGAGAGAGAAAGAGAGAGAGAGAGAGAGAGAGAGAAAGAAAGAGAGAGAACAAGACAGATAGAGATAATCAGAGAAAAAGAAAGAGAGAAAGAGAGAGAGAGAACCAGAGAGAGAGAAAGAAACAAAGAGCGATAAAGAGAGAGACAGGTCATACTATAGAGATCCTATAATCATATGGCAGCTGTCCTGGGCTACCCTATAGCAGGAACTTAAGGAAACAGAAGCAAAGGTAGACAAGGAGGACTTTATTCTACTAAAACATTTTCCTTTGTGCTTTCTTCTATATCACGTCTTGAACAAATAAGTATCAGTGATACAAAGAAACCAAAACAAAGGACAATGAGATTTGGTCAGAGGCCATCTAAAGAAAAAGAAAACATACACGCATGGCTGCTGCAGGACAGGGTGCTCTGATTTGACCTGAAGCAGAAATTCTGTGCAAACATTTACACCCATGATGGAGCCCATCTTAAGTTGGAAACCTGAGGCGCCACCCACTGCGCCACTGGGATGGAGGTGGCCTTACTCATGTGAGTCTAACAGCGCTCACATCATTTCTTATTCCTGTTTATTGTGTTTCTGGTCTAATGAGTTGAGGCATTGAAGCCTTCCGCGCTCGCAGGATGCCAAAGGCGCTCATTGGCCTGCGAGCCTCGCGAAGCAGGGCGAGAGGTTGAGGCATTAAAGCAAACAGGACTTAGGCTGAAATGAGCAATTAAGCAGAGGCTCATTGCAGCCAGTGGCCCCGTCACACATGCGAGCTCGGGAAAAAATAATACGACCTCTGAAAAATACAAATTTAACGGCCGACCCGCGGAAATCGAAAAACACGATAAAAAAAAACATAAAAACACACAGCACGGAGGAGAGCCAGGAAGAGAGGTTGGAAGCGCTTTGAGCCTTATTTTACATGTTTCGTCACTCGAAAATGGTCTAAGCGAGAAAAAAATGGCAGACGAAAAACCAATTTTTTTTTTAACTGGATGAAAACGAAGCTGAGCAAGGACAGGCACGTGGGAAAATGCACAACGGCAAAGACACTAACACTTACACCAACAACGCCAGGCACGCCGGACTTAAAAAATACACAGCGGCAAAGACACTAACACTTACACCAACAACGCCAGGCACGCCGGACTTAAAAAATACACAAGGCAAAGACACTAACACTTACACCAACAACGCCAGGTACGCCGGACTTAAAAAATACACCAGGCAAAGACACTAACACTTACACCAACAACGCCAGGCACGCGGGACCCCAACACAAACAGCCAGCAGAGACACAGAGGAGAAAGACACAGGGAAGAGACAGGGGGGAGATGGTGGAAAGAGACACATGGCATTCCCAAGCACAAAACTTGCAGGTTAACGAACCCTGCAATGAGAGGACCATACATTAGGCGGGAGGAAAGGCTCACGATGAGCGCCAAAGGTGCTCAGAGAAGCAAAAGCCTCACATTGTGTGGCAAACAATATTGCCTGGCTTTATGTATATAATAATCACTTAGGACCACTCCACTGGTGCAGTTGTATAGAGTGATGGAATACACACCTACACCAGCAATAAGTACAGTAACATCTCAAGTGAGTCAGTAAGTAAACAAAGTATGTCAGTCGCTGAAACAGCAGGAAGTGATGTCAGAGATCTTCCCTTCTGACCTCAGTTGTTGTACTGAGCATGTCAGAAGCCACTGAGATCCACATTGCCACAATGTTGTTACTGCCTCTGATTGGCTACAACTAAATATGTTTTTTTCATGCTAATTTAGCTTTCAAGGGCATTCACAAAATCAACTGCCAGAAAACTGAAGATGTTTTGTAAACTTTAGGGTAAGTTTATGTTTTCAAACACTACTGATTCTCCTCTATCAGATGCATTCATAATCTATGAAACTTCCATATACCTTTAATAAACTTATTTCCTGCTCAGAATCGGGTTCGCTTTCTGTTTTTTCAATGTATTATAAATCCTCTGGGAAAAATGCTTAAATATTATGCAGTCTGGCTTCAAAGAAATTTTTTTTTCATAAATATTTCAATATTTTTGTATTTATCCTTAAATTGCACAAAGGATTTATAAGATAAAAATAAACCTATTTAACATCAGCCCAGTGCCATGTTATTAGTACAGTAGCCCGGAGCGCTATCATACTGTGAGCACATTCTGTGGGCCCCTCTGCCTATGAAGGGTTAATGCGGAGGTTAATGAAGTGTGTCCTGTGTTCCTATTCTGCCCTAAATACTCTTTGTGTAAGAGATTGTGTGGGGACACACTTGCCAATAATAATAATGGTGATGTGATCAGCTAAGTACCGGAACGCCACCCGGAGTAATGGCTTTCTGTACAGAAGGATCGCTCTGCTGGGAGAGAGGATTCTGGGTAAGAAACTAAGTGGCTTCAAATTCGTCAGCTAGTGGCGTAAAACAAAGGAGATGTGAGAGCGAGCCTGTGGGAATTAAATATGTTTAATTTGGAGCTAAATAAATGGACATTTAGTGACAAATAAATTAAAAGATATTCTAGATTATTATTTTAGTCCGATATTTAAAATATACTGCTATACAGCTAAAACTGCCAGTGCTGTCCACAAAATGAAATAAACAAAATATATAGTAAGACAGACATACAGTGGATATAACAAGTCTACACACCCCTGTTAAAATGTCAGGTTTCTGTGCTGTAAAAAAATGAGACAAAGATAAATCATTTCAGAAATTTTTCCACCTTTAATGTGACCTATAAACTGTACAACTCAATTGAAAAACAAACTGAAATCTTTTAGGTGGAGGGAAGAAAAAAAAAATGTGGTTGCATAAGTCTGCACACCCTCTTATAACTGGGGATGTAGCTGTGTTCAGAATGAAGCAATCACATTCCAAATCGTGTTTAATAGGAGTCAGCATACACCTGCCATCATTTAAAGTGCCTCTGATTGACCCCAAATAAAGTTAAGCTGCTCTAGTTGGTCTTTCCTGAAATGTTCTTGGTCGCATCCCACAGCAAAAGCCATGGTCCACAGAGAGCTTCCAAAGCTCATTGTTAAAAGGTATCAGTCAGGAGAAGGGTACAAAAGAATTTCCAAGGCATTAGATATACCATGGAACACAGTGAAGACAGTCATCATCAAGTGGAGAAAATATGGCACAACAGTGACATTACCAAGAACTGGAGCTCCCTCCAAAATTGATGAAAAGACGAGAAGAAAACTGGTCTGAGAGGCTACCAAGAGGCCTACAGCAACATTAAAGGAGCTGCAGGAATATCTGGCAAGTACTGCTGTGTGGTACGTGTGACAACAATCTCCTGTATTCTTCATATGTCTGGGCTATGGGGTAGAGTGGCAAGATGAAAGACTTTTCTTACGAATAAAAACATCCAAGCCAGGCTACATTTTGCAAAAACACATCTAAAGTCTCCCAAAAGCATGTGGGAAAAGGTGTTATGGTCTGATGAAACCAAAATTGAACTTTTTGGCCATTATTCCAAAAGATATGTTTGGCGCAAAAACAACACTGCACATCACCAAAAGAACACCATACCCACAATGAAGCATGGTGGTGGCAGCATCATGCTTTGGGACTGTTTTTCTTCAGCTGTAACTGGGGCCTTAGTTAAGATAGAGGGAATTATGAACAGTTCCAAATACCAGTCAATATTGGCACAAAACCTTCAGGCTTCTGTTAGAAAGCTGAACATGAAGAGGAACTTCATCTTTCAGCATGACAACGACCCAAAGCATACATCCAAATCAACAAAGGAATGGCTTCACCAGAAGAAGATTAAAGTTTTGGAATGGCCCAGCCAGAGCCCAGACCTGAATCCGAAAATCTGTGGGGTGATCTGAAGAGGGCTGTGCACAGGAGATGCCCTCACAATCTGACAGATCTGGAGTGTTTTTGCAAAGAAGAGTGGGCAAATCTTGCTGATAGACTCATACCCCAAAAGACTGAGTGCTGTAATAAAATCAAAAGGTGCTTCAACAAAGTATTAGTTTAAGGGTGTGCATACTTATGCAACCATATTATTTTATTTTTATATTTGTTCTTCCCTCAACATAAAAGATTTCAGTTTGTTTTTCAATTGAGTTGTACAGTTTATAGGTCACATTAAAGGTGGAAAAAGTTCTGAAATTATGTATCTTTGTCTAATTTTTTTTACAGCACAGAAACCTGGCATTTTAACAGGGGTGTGTAGACGTTTTATATCCACTGTAGATATGTTATAGCGACATGACTCGGATATTATACATAGATGATTGACACATTAAGACATAAAGACAAATATACATCCCTACATTTACTGAGCTTCGCAGTGGATATCATGTTTGTTGAAAGTTGAAATGCCTAGTTTATATGTGAATACAAATTTGATGTCCAGTCGTGTCCAATCTCCATAACCCTATGGACCACAGCACTCCAGGCACATCTTTCAGCCACTGCCCCTCTGAGCTCCTTCATTGCTTCAATGAGGTATCTATCTATCTCCGCCTCTGCTGTCCCCTTCTTCGTGTGCCTTTGAATTTTCCCAGCATCAGAGTCTTTTCTAGGGAATCCTACAGTCTCATGATATGTACACAATATCTGAGCTTCAGCCTCATGATCATACCTTCCAGTGAACTGTTTGCCTTGATTTCCTGTAGTATTGATTTATTGGATCTTCTTGCAAGCCAAGTGACTCTAAGCAGTTTTCTCCAACACGACAATTCAAAGGCAACAATTCTGTGGCGCTCAGACTTCTTTTGGTTCAGGCCGAAACGTACGTCTGGGGTTTGCTGTTTCTCCAGTTCAGGGTAGAATCGCCTGGTATTTTGGGGCTGCACCACTCCTTGTGAAGGGCACAAGTGCGCTAAAAGAGGTTGCTCTCAGAGTGGGTTATCATGTCCAGAGAACTAACCAATTAAGGTTAGTTTGTTCTCTGATTGAGCACCTCTATTTTTTTTTTTTGTGTAATATTTTTACTATTTAATAGCTTGTCCATACTTGCCATAGCTTTACTCCCCAGAAACAAATGTCTTAATGTCATGGCTGCGGTCAGCTAACCTTTTCTAGTCTATTGGACATTGTTGAGTTTTCCAAATGTATTGGCATAAAGCAAGCAACACTTTCACAGCATCATCCTATAGGATCCTGGGGATTCCATCCACTCCTGCAGCCTTGTTATCAGCAAGACATCCTAGGGCCCATCTCACTTCACTCTCCAAGATGTCCAGCTCCAGCTCATTGGACAACTATTGAGGACATCACTACTGTTATGATCCTTCCTGTATACAGTGCCTTGCAAAAGTATTCACCCCCTTGGCATTTTTTGTGTTTTGTTGCCTCACAACCTGGAATTAACATGGATTGTTTGAGGATTTGCATAATTTAATTTACAGAACATGCCCACAACTTTGAAGATGTTGTTTTTTTATTGTGAAGCAATCGACAAATAGGACAAAATAACAGAAAAAGTCAATGTGCATAACTATTCACCCTTCTAAAGTCAATACTTTGTAGAGCCACCTTTTGGGGCAATCACAGCTCCAAGTCACTTTGGATAAGTCTCTATGAGCTTGCCACATCTTGCCACATCACTGAGATTTTTGCCCATTCCTCCTTGCAAAACTGCTCCAGCTCCTTCAAGTTGGATGGTTTGCGCTTGTGAACAGCAATCTTTAAGTCTGACCACAGATTTTCTATTGGATTGAGGTCTGGGCTCTGACTAGGCCATTCCAACACATTCACATGTTTCCCCTTAAACCACTCAAGTGTTGCTTTAGCAGTGTTTTTGGGATCATTGTCCTGCTGGAAGGTGAACCTCCGTCCTAGCCTCAAATCACGCACAGTGGTACAGGTTTTGCTCAAGAATATCCCTGTATTTAGCACCATCCATCTTTCCCACAGCTCTGACCAGTTTCCCAGTGCCGGCTGCTGAAAAACATCCCCACAGCATGATGCTGCCACCACCATGTTTCACTGTGGGGATGGTGTTCTTTGGGTGATGTGATGTGTTTGGTTTGCGCCAGACATAGCGTTTTCTTTGATTGCCGAAAAGCTAAATTTTAGTCTCATCAGATCTCATTTTGGGAGTCTCCCACATGCCTTTTTGCAAACTCAAAATGTGCTATTTTATTTTTTGCTGAAAGTAATGGCTTTCTTCTGGCCACTCTGCCATAAAAGCCCAACTCTATGGAGCGTACAGCTTATTGTCGTCCTATGTACAGAGACTCCAGTCTATGCTGTGGAACTCTGCAGTTCCTCCAGGGTTACCTTAGGTCTCTGTGCTGCCTCTCTGATTAATGCCCTATTTGAGTTTTGGTGGGCTGCCATCTCTTGGCAGGTTTGCTGTTGTGCCATATTCTTTCCATTTGGTTATGATAGATTTGATGGTGCTCCCGGGGATCATCAAAGATTTGGATATTATTTTATAACCTAACCCTGACTTGTACTTCTCAACAACATTGTCCCTTACTTGTTTGGAGAGTTCATTGGTCTTCATGGCATTGTTTGGTTAATGGTGCCTCTTGCTTAGGTGTTGCAGCCTCTGGGGCCTTTCAAACAAGGTGTGTATATGTAATGACAGATCATGTGTGGACATCATTTCACTACACACGGGTGGACATCATTTCACTAATTATGTGACTTCTGAAGGTAATTGGTTGCACCTGAGCTTTTTATGGGCTTCATAACAAAGGGGGTGAATACTTACGAACATGCCAATTTTCTGTTTTCTATTTCTAAAAAATAGTTTTATGTATATATTTTTCTCTTTTAACTTCACCAACTTAGACTATTGTGTTCTGATCCATCACATAAAATTCAGATTAACAAAACATTGAACTTAAGGCCGTAATGTAACAAAATAGGTAAAAAGTCAAGGGGGTGAACACTTTTGCAAGGCACTGTAGATTTTCAGTGTAATCCTGCCACCTCTTCTTTATTCCGATCCACTTCTCTTAAGACCCTGCCATTTTGTCTTATCACTTCTACATTAGCATGAATGTTTCCGTTGAATACAGTCATTGCAACCCTTCTTGGTGGTTGCAAATTTTAATGAATCTGAGATACAGCTCAACCTTTTTTGGTTTCCATCTGTCTTTGAAGGACCACTTTATAAAGAAAGAAATAGCGAGTTTCACCAAAAGCATTAATAGGCAGGAAAAATAATTATATTGTTTTAAATTAGAAAAAATAAATGTTGGTGCCAATGCTCATACCTGGAGGATTCCATCATACTTTGGTTGCCTTTCCGAGAGAGGTTTTTACATTTCGGGAGGAGGAGGCTTTGACATTATTTTTGCAAGCTACTTGCTTCTCCCTCTTCTGCCAACCCTCCCTCCACTGTTCACTGGCCCTTTAATGTCCCAGTTTGCATTGTATTAATCAAATACAGAAATAACTGGGATTAAATTAAATGCACAAAACATACAGCAACACCTACTCTGCTTGTGCCAAGTCAGGGAGTGTGTTTTTGCCTCTTGTATAAGAGTTTAGTTTGTATTTATTCATGTTCCTTAGGAGCAGCCCCTAATTAAATTCAGAAATAATAGTATTCTTATACTAACTACCTGGGTGCATAATTGCATTGCTTGGGTGCAGCCTCAAATTAAATTCAGAAATAATAATATTCTTATATAAACTGCTTGGGTGCATAATAGCGTTGTGTCCCAAGGAGCTTACAATCTAAGATTCATATCTAAACCATCACAGCCCACGTTCAAACAGAGACCATTATGTTAAGTCTGTTGATCCACTTTAAAACAAGTCATTACTCACATGGGTTAATGGATATAAACCCTCAAATGATTCCAGTATTGTAAACTACAAGATTAAATAAACAACTTTGCAATGTATTGTTATTAGCACAAAGTCATTTTAATGGCAGACATATTACTGTGAATGTTGCATCCAATTATCAGTGAGAGGTACCTAAAGGACGCAGAAATGGTGACAGAAACTGCTGAAGTGGAATAAATAAGAGTTACAGAGAGGGACGGACTTTACAGATTTATTAGTTATTATTTAACACTTTTTCTGAAAACATGGTAGTAACATTATATAAATCAATAAAGCAAAAGTTGCTGAATGGCCTGTACAGCCGAGCTCCCACGTCATTCAGCAATAAAAAATCTAGCTATAGGACTCCTTCACTGCTTAACTAAACTCAAAGCTTTTATATATATATATATATATATATATATATATATATATATATATATATATATATACACACAGTATATTAAACGGTTTAAAGAGCAATGTTATATTTCAAGAAATACAGTATATATCACTGGATCTTCCAAATGTTCAGAACATTTGCAATGTCCCTCGCATAGCATGGAGCCTCGCAAAGGGAGGCGAGCAGTTGACGTACGGCCCTCCATTCTTTACAAGGTGTTAACTTTGTTTTTTGCCATGTACTCAACCCCTGTACAGCGCTACGGAATATGTTGGCTCGATATAAATAAAGAGAATAATAATATTATATATACAGTTGTGCTCAAAAGTTTGCATACCCTGGCAGAACTTGTGACATTTTGGCATTTATTTTGAAAATATGACTGATCATGCAAAAAAGAATATTTTATTGAAGGATAGGGATCATAGGGAGCCATTTATTATCACATAGTGTTAACTCCTTTTTAAATAATAAAGGTAACAGAAATCACACAAATGACCCTGATCAAAGGATTACATTCCCTTGAATGTTTGGCCTTGTTACAGACACACAAAGTGACACACACAGGTTAAAATGGTAATTAAAGGTTAATTTCTCACACCTGTGGCTTTTAAAATTGCAAGTCAGTACTGTTCAATCACTTATGAAGAAGTGGAGAATTTGGGGATCTCTTGATACCAAGACAAGGTCAGGTGACCAAGAAAGATTTCAACCACAACTGCCAGAAGAATTGTTCGGAATACAAAGAAAAACCCACAGGTAACCTCAGGAGAAATACAGCCCGCTCTGCAAAAAGACGGTGTGGTTGTCTCAAGGAGCACAATACAACGATACTTGAACAAAAATTAGCTGCATGGTAGAGATGCCAGAAAGAAGCCTTTACTGCTTCAATGCCACTAAAAAGCCCGGTTACAATATGCCTGGCAACACCTTGATATGCCTCACAGCTTCTGGCACACTGTAATTTGGAGTGACGAGACCGACATAGAGCTTTATGGTCAACAAGGCCTATAGTGAAAAGAATAACATCCCAACTGTAAATCATGGTGGTGGCTCACTGATGTTTTGGGGGTGTGAGGTCTAAAGGCACGGGGAATCTTGTGAAAATTGATGGCAAGATGAATGCAGCAAGTTATCAGAAAATACTGGCAGACAATTTGCATTCTTCTACACGAAGGCTGCGCATGGGACGCTCCTGGACTTTACAGCATGACAATGACCCTAAGCACAAGGCCAAGTTGACCCTCCAGTGGTTACAGCAGAAAAAAGTTGAAGGTTGTGGAGTGGCCATCACAGTCTCCTGACCATAATATCATCGAGCCACTCTGGGGAGATCTCAGATGTGCGGTTCATGCAAGACGACCAAAGACTTTGCATGACCTGGAGGCATTTTGCCAAGACGAATGTGCAGCTATAACACCTGCAAGAATTAGGGACCTCATAGACAACTATTACAAAAGACTGCACGCTGTCATGAATGCTAAAGGGGGCAATACACAGTATTAAGAACTAAGGGTATGCAAACTTTTGATCAGGGCCATTTGGGTGATTTCTGTTATCATTATGATTTTAAAAGGAGCCAAACAACTATGTGATAATAAATGGCTTCATATGATCATTATCCTTTAATAAAATAAAAAAAAATTGCATGATCAGTCATGATTTCAAAATACCTACCAAAATTTAAAAATTTCTGCCAGGGTATGCAAACTTTTGAGCACAACTATATATATATATATATATATATATATATATATATATATATATACCATATTTTTTACCAATTTGTTTAAGTCTAAATTAGGGGGACCATCTTATATACAGAATGTTGAAATTATATACCCTTGTCTGGTACTGTAATGCTGCATATATATATATATATATATATATATATATACTGTATATATATATACACACACACACATAATAAGTTGGAATATAGACATATAGTGCTATGAAGCAGTATGTTTTTCCCAAGAAAGCTTTGACCTATAATTATATATATATATATATATATATATATATATATATATATATATATATATATATATATATACAGTGGATATAAAAAGTCTACATACCCCTATTAAAATATCAGGTTTCTGTGCTGTAAAAAAATTAGACAAAGATAAATAATTTCAGAACTTTTTCCACCTTTAATGTGACCTATAAACTGTACAACTCAATTGAAAAACAAACTGAAATCTTTTAGGTGGAGGGAAGAAAAAATAAAAAGGAAAATAATGTGGTTGCATAAGTCTGCACGCCCTCTTATTACTGGGGCTGTAGCTGTGTTCAGAATTAAGCAATCACATTCCAAATCGTGTTAAATAGGAGTCAGCATACACCTACCATCATTTAAAGTGCCTCTGATTAACCCCAAATAAAGTTCAGCTGCTTTAGTTGGTCTTTCCTGAAATTGTCTTAGTCGCATCCCACAGCAAAAGCCATGGTCCACAGAGAGCTTCCAAAGCATCAGAGGGATCTCATTGTTAAAAGGTATCAGTCAAGAGACGGGTACAAAAGAATTTCCAAGGCATTAGATATACCATGGAACACAGTGAAGTGAAGTCATAATCAAGTGGAGAAAATATGGCATAACAGTGACATTACCAAGAACTGGAGCACCCTCCAAAATTGATGAAAAGACGAGAAGAAAACTAGTCTGAGAGGCTACCACGAGGCCTACAGCAACATTAAAGGAGTTGCAGGAATATCTGGCAAGTATTGACTGTGTGGTACATGTGACAACAATCTCCCGTATTCTTCATATGTCTAGGCTATGGGGTAGAGTGGCAAGACGAAAGCCTTTTCTTAAGAAAAACATCCAAGCCAGGCTACATTTTGCTAAAACACATCTGAAGTCTCCCAAAAGCATCTAGGAGAAGGTGTTGTGGTCTGATGAAACCAAGGTTGAACTTTTTGGCCATAATTCCAAAAGATATGTTTGGCGCAAAATCAACACTGCACATCACAAAAAGAACACCATACCCACAGTGAAGCATGGTGGTGGCAGCATCATGCTTTGGGGCTGTTTTTCTTCAGCTGGAACTGGGGCCTTAGTTAAGATAGAGGGAATTATGAACAGTTACAAATACCAGTCAATATTGGCACAAAACCTTCAGGCTTCTGCTAGAAAGCTGAACATGAAGAGGAACTTCATCTTTCAGCATGACAATGACCCAAAGCATACATCCAAATCAACAAAGGAATGGCTTCACCAGAAGAAGATTAAAGTTTTGGAATGGCCCAGCCAAAGCCGAGACCTGAATCGGATTGAAAATCTGTGGAGTGATCTGAAGAGGGCTGTGCACAGGAGATGCCCTCGCAATCTGACAGATTTGGAGTGTTTTTGCAAAGAAGAGTGGGCAAATCTTGCCAAGTCAAAATGTGCCATGCTGATAGACTCATACCCAAAAAGACTGAGTGCTGTAATAAAATGACAAGGTGCTTCAACAAAGTATTAGTTTAAGGGTGTGCATACTTATGCAACCATATTATTTTATTTTTATATTTTTTCTTCCATCTACCTAAAAGATTTCAGTTTTTTTTTTCTTCAATTGAGTTGTACAGTTTATAGGTCACATTAAAGGTGGAAAAAGTTCTGAAATGATTTATCTTTGTCTCATTTTTTTACAGCACAGAAACCTGACATTTTAACAGGGGTGTGTAGCCTTTTTATATCCACGGTATATATATATACACACACATAATAAGTTAGCAGATAATCATACATTATACATATAATAAGTTGGCATACAAAAACATAAAACAGAACTTCCAATGGGAAATATTATACACATTTTGTCACTGATTTTATCACGGTGCTAAATGATGGTGCGAAGCAATATCCATGAGCTCAGAATCCTTTTAAAATAATAAAACCTACAATTTTCTGTCTTGGAATGTTAAGTCATGTAAATGTATGATTTGCAGTGAAGAGAGTAGATAAATAAATAAATTTTGTTTAAAAAGCGTGTAAATAAGGGTCGCTTCAGGAACTGGGAGCTCAATAAACTAACTTTATTTACAGATGAAAATAATAAAATGATGTGTCTCCAGTAGATTAAATAATTAGAAGAAATTACAAGAAGAAATAAATCGTAATGTGCAACATGACAGGATGGGACGGGACAGGACGGGATGGTCCTACCTGCCGGTGGATACCCCTGCGCTGTAGTGTCTGTATGAGCAGCTCCTGTTTGTGCAGGTCAGGGACTGGTTGGAACCCTGCACTGCCAGAGACGTATATGCCCAAGGCAGGATGGGCAGGTAACAAACAGGTGGAGTCACCAGTCAGGCTGCGGATAAGTCTCTGGAAAGAAACTCTAACATTTCTATATACACTGACTTTAAAAACATAGCTGGAAGTTAAGAACCAAAAGGTCCATTTAAGCTGCCCATTCTATCTAAGTAAAATCTCAATTTAAAGGGATCTCTCCCCAAATCAAGTTGTTTTTAGTTTATTCTTAAAGAGCAGGGAAAACTATCTATATGTTGTGTTATCCATGTTTTTCTGAAGTTAATCAGTCCTGAGAAATTCCATGTTATTGTGTTTAATATGCATGAGCTGTTCATTTGCATATAATTACCAGCTGTGATGCATTAATTAGGATTACATTCTGCTTGTCTGGCTCTATAGAGAAAATAAATACCTGTAATGTTATTTGGCAGTTACAGTAGATCCCACTCCCACCCTTACCAAGTGCTCGAAGTGTACAGGAGGTGCAAAATCAGTTCTTGATATTCCAGAATTGATTTACTGTACAGTAAAACTGATAGTACAATGTATAGACAGTTTTTAATGCTCTTTAATATTAAATCAACTTACTGTTGGAGTGACAGAGGCCCTTTAAAGTGACACAGAAACAATAGTGTTCTTTGTTGCCGCAGAAAGAGGGTGTTTGTTAATGTATCACAGTGTATTTTCTTTTATCAAGTACTGAATCAGCCAATGAGATCTACAGACTGTACCTCCTGTTTAAACATATTTTATTTAATGTTTTTCATGCAAAAAAACTATTTTTTAATGTTAAAAACATGCTTTAAAATGTGCTGTTGCTTTCCATGTTCCTTTAATTAAGCCTCAGCATAGCATCATGTCTATTCCAGGCTTACATTCCATTTCTGTGCCTGACCCGACCACTTCTACTGGGCAGCTGCTCCACTTATCCACTACCCTTTCTGTAAAGTAGTATTTTCTCAGATTACCTCTAAAGCTTTTACCTTTCACCTTTAAATTACGACCTCTTGTTCTTGCACTGATCTCTTCTGTAAGATAGTTCCTTCAAGACCTTTATTAAATCAGTCTATATATTTAAAGGTTCCTTTCTTTTCTTTAAAATATACATATTAAAGACATGACATGTTTCCTTATAGGTTTCCCCAGTGTAGTCATTCTCATTATTTGCACTTCATGTTATTTTGTAAATTACGTCTGAATCTTTTACTCTCTTAAAGGTCTCAATTACTACAGAAACTGTTATTGTAAACACAATTTCGTGGAAGTGTTAGATAACAGAGCTTGAAAACTAGGTATTTTTAGCAAAAGTGCCCAATATTGTGTGTATTGAATAATTGATCTGAGCTACCTGTAGTGGGGGTGCTAGTGAGTAAAGATGCGCCGGTACGGGAGGAATAGTTACTGCTCAGCCACCAATGAACATTCCTTGATACCCCTAAGAAGCCCACAAGAGGCTGAGGGCTGGTGAGGCACAGGGGGCCCAAGGGGGGGCTGGCGGCGTATGGACCAGGTAGGCCATATACTAAGGAAAAAAATTGAACACAAAAAAATGAAAATGAGTTGGCAATTGAAGCCCCCAGAGAAGGGCCCCAACACATTGCACCGGGCCAATCACCATGAGATAAAGTCATTAAAGGAGATGGATAATCTATTTGTGCAAATTATTTTTAAAATATCCACTTTTCAAGCTCAGTTATCTAACACTTCATTCCTGCAATAACTAGGACTTTGTGGTGTTTTACAATCAATATCTAACACTTCGTTTTCCTATATAACCCATCCTGGGGTTCATTTAAAGAAAAACAAAAAGTTACTTTTGGATTTCAGTGTTTGAAAATTAAGCAGAATGGCTTCTCTCCACCTTGGCGATGAAAATAATCTGCCCAGGAGGTCCTGAGCAACCTGCAGTGACTTCCTTAATAAAACAAAACTCAGGACAGCCTCCTGGGAAGACCCTCCCCCACTTCTGACACAATAGAAATTCCAAATACGGTATAATTTAAACCTCTAGGTAATAACAAGTACAAAATTAATCGAATGCCTTTTAAAAAAATGCATTTTCTTACAGTAAACTAATATTGTTGACGTGCTGACTGACAGCTCAAAATGTCAAAGTTCAGACTTGCTTCTCCCTCTTCTGCCAACCCTCCCTCCAATGTTCACTGGCCCTTTAATGTCCCAGTTTGCATTGTATTAATCAAATACACAAATAACTGGGATTAAATTAAATGCACAAAACACACGACACCACCTACTCTGCTTGTGCCAAGTCAGGGAGTGTGTTTTTGCCTCTTGTATAAGAGTTTAGTTTGTATTTATTCATGTTCCTTAGGAGCAGCCCCTAATTAAATTCAGAAATAATAGTATTCTTATACAAACTACCTGGGTGCATATTAGCATTGCTTGGGTGCAGCCCCTAATTAAATTCAGAAATAATAGTATTCTTATACAAACTACCTGGGTGCATATTAGCATTGCTTGGGTGTAGCCCCAAATTAAATTCAGAAATAATAATATTCTTATATAAACTGCTTGGGTGCATAATAGCGTTGTGTCCCAAGGAGCTTACAATCTAAGATTCATATCTAAACCATCACAGCCCACGTTCAAACAGAGACCATTATGTTAAGTCTGTTGACCCACTTTAAAACAAGTCATTACTCACATGTTTTAATGGATATATCTATATATATATATATATATATATATATATATATATATATATATATATATACACACACAGTATATTAAACGTTTTAAACAGATGACCAATGTTATATTTCAAGAAATACAGTATATATCACTAGAATAGTTGTGGATCTTCCAAATGTTCAGAACATTTGCAATGTTGGTTGCGCTTTTGTGGCCCTCGCATAGCATGGAGCCTCGCAAAGGTAGGCGAGCATTGGATGTATGGGCCTGCGAGGCTCGTGGGACTTAGGATACAATGAGCATTGAAGAGGCTAATTGCAGGGCTCATTGCAAGCCTCATAGGACTTAGGACTGAAGCACGTAAAACGACTGAACCACGCAACTGCAATCGTGCACCTCGTAGGACTTAGGACTGCGAGTCTCGTAAAGTGAGGTGAGAAGTTGATGCACGGACCTGCAAGGCCCATGGGACTTAGGCTGCAATGAGCGCCAAAGGTGCTCATTGAAGGGCTCGCTTTATTGATTCTTTATTAATCTCTGCACACCGCTTTTTAAATGACATTTTGTAACAGAATATGAAATGCTCTGGAATATGTGATATTGTTTATGTAACATTACAAATCTATGGATCTAAGAGCTTGTCCCCATAAACTCACGCAATGATAAGGTGCAGTAAGGGCTATAGGAACTGGGGGGATAAGTCCCCCCAGATTAAATGAAAAAGGGATGCAAAAAATAGCAAAATTAAACTAAATTATGCATTACCAGATTTGGCTACTATAAGCAGTATTATTATCCTTTATTTATATATCCCTCAGTGCAAAGTATGTCTTTCCCAAGAAAGCTTTGACCCATAATTTATATTATATTATATTGTATTATGTTTTCAATCTTGTGTCAGTGCCTTGGAAACAAGCTCTATGTACATTTGATTTTATGCTCAAAAACAGGGCCCTCCATTATTTACAAGGTGTTAACTTTGTTTTTTGCCATGTACTCAACCCCTGTACAGCGCTACGGAATATGTTGGCTATATATAAATAAAGAGAATAATAATATTATATATATACTGTTGTGCTCAAAAATGTGCATACCCTGGCAGAACTTGTGACATTTTGGCATTTATTGTGAAAATATGACTGATCATGCAAAAAAATGTATTTTATTGGAGGATAGTGATCAAAGGGAGCCATTTATTAACACATAGTGTTTAACTCCTTTTTAAATCATAATAACAGAAATCACACAAATGGCACTGATCAAAGGTTTACATACCCTTGAATGTTTGGCCTTGTTACAGACACACAAAGTGACACACATAGGTTAAAATGGCAATTAAAGGTTTATTTCTCACACCTGTGGCTTTTTAAATTGCAATTAGTGTCTGTGCATAAATAGTCAATGAATTTGTTATCTCTCAAGTGGATGCACTGAGCAGGCTAGATACTGAGCCATGGGGAGCAGAAAAGAACCGTCAAAAGACCTGTGTAACAAGGAAATGAAACTTTATAAAGATGGAAAAGGTTTTAAGAAGATATCCAAAACCTTGAAAATACCAGTCAGTACTGTTCAATCAGTTATTAAGAAGTGGAACATTTGGGGATCTCTTGATACCAATCCAAGGTCAGGTAGACCAAGAAAGATTTCAGCCACAACTGCCAGAAGAATTGTGCGGAATACAAAGAAAAACCCACAGGTGACCTCAAAAGAAATACAGACTGCTCTAGAAAAAGACGGTGTGGTTGTTTCAAGGAGCACAATACAACGATACTTGAACAAAAAGAAGCTGCATGGTCGAGTTGCCAGAAAGAAGCCTTTACTGGGCCAATGCCACAAAAAAGCCTGGTTACAATATGCCCGACAACACCTAGACACGCCTCACAGCTTCTGGCACACTGTAATTTGGAGTGACGAGACCGACATAGAGCTTTATGGTCACACCCATAAGCACTATGTTTGGAGAGGGGTCAACAAGGCCTACAGTGAAAAGAATACGATCCCCACTGTGAAGCATGGTGGGGGCTCACTGATTTTTTTTTTTTTGGGGGGGGGAGCTCTAAAGGCTCGGGGAATCTTGTGAAAATTGATGGCAAGATGAATGCAGCATGTTATCAGAAAATACTGGCAGACAATTTGCATACTTCTGCAAGAAGGCTGCGCATGGGATGCTCTTAAACTTTCAATGATAATGACCCTAAGCACAAGGCCAAGTTGACCCTCCAGTGGTTACAGCAGAAAAAAGGTGAAGGTTGTGGAGTGGCCATCACAGTCTCCTGACCTTAATATAATCAAGCCACTCTGGGGAGATCTCAAACGTGTGGTTCATGCAGGACGACCAAAGACTTTGCATGACCTGGAGGCATTTTGCCAAAACGAATGGGCAGCTATACCACCTGTATGAATTAGGGGCCTCATAGACACCTATTACAAGAGACTGCACGCTGTCATTGATGCTAATGGGGCAATACACAGTATTAAGAACTAAGGGTATGCAAACTTTTGATCAGGGCCATTTGGGTGATTTATGTTATTATGATTTAAAAAGAAGCCAAACAACTATGTGATAAGAAATGGCTTCATATGATCACTAACCTTCAATAAAAAAATGTTTTTTTTGCATGATCAGTCATATTTTCAAAATAAATACCAACATTTCACAATTTCTGCCAGGGTATGCAAACTTTTGAGCACAACTGTGTGTGTGTATATATATATATATATATTTATATATATATACACCATATTTTTTACAATTTTTTTTAAGTCTAAATTAGGGGGACCATCTTATACACAGAATGTTGCAATTAGATACCCTGGCGTGGTACTGTAATGCTGCAGATATATATATATATATATATACACAAACACATGAGTTGGAATATAGACATACAGTGCTATGAAGCAGTATGTCTTTCACAAGAAAGCTTTGACCTATAATTATATATATATATATATATATATATATATATATATATATATATATATATATATATATATACACACATAATAAGTTAGCAGATAATCATACATTATACATATAATAAGTTGGCATGCAAATACATAAAACAGAACTTCCAATGGAAATATTATACACATTTTGTCACTGATTTTATCACGGTGCTAAATGATGGTTCGAAGCAATACCCATGAGTTCAGAATCCTTTTAAAATAATAAAACCTACAATTTTCTGTCTTGGAATGCTAAGTCATGTAAATGTATGATTTGCAGTGAAGAGAGTAGATAAATAAATAAATATTTGTTAAAAAGCGTGTAAATAAGGGTCGCTTCAGGAACTGGGAGCTCAATAAACTAACTTTATTTACAGATTAAAATAATAAAATGATGTGTCTCCAGTAGATTAAATAATTAGAAGAAATTACAAGAAGAAAAAAATCGTAATGTGCAACATGACAGGATGGGACGGGACAGGACGGGATGGTCCTACCTGCCGGTGGATACCCCTGCGCTGTAGAGTCTGTATGAGCAGCTCCTGTTTGTGCAGGTCAGGGACTGGTTGGAACCCTGCACTACCAGAGACGTATATGCCCAAGGCAGGATGGGCAGGTAACAAACAGGTGGAGTGAGTGCTCAGTACAGAGTCACCAGTCAGGCTGCGGATAAGTCTCTGGAAAAAAAATCTCTAACATTTCTATATACGCTGACTTTAAAAACATAGCTGGAAGTTAAGAACCAAAAGGTCCATTTAGGCTACCCATTCTATCTAAGTAAAATCTCAATTTAAAGGGATCTCTCCCAAAATCAAGTTGTTTTTAGGTTATTCTTAAAGAGCAGGGAAAGCTATCTATATGTTGTGTTATCCATGTTTTTCAGAAGTTAATCAGTCCTGGGAAATTCCATGTTATTGTGTTTAATATGCATGAGCTGCTCATTTGCATATAATTACCAGCTGTGATGCATTAATTAGGATTACATTCTGCTTGTCTGTCTCTATATAGAAAATAAATACCTGTAATGTTATTTGGCAGTTACAGTAGATCCCACTCCCCCCCCTTACCAAGTGCTCGAAGTGTACAGGAGGTGCAAAATCAGTTCTTGATATTTACTGTACAGTAAAACTGATAGTACAATGTATAGACAGTTTTTAATGCTCTTTAATATTAAATCAACTTCTTGTTGGAGTGACAAAGGCCCTTTAAAGTGACACGGAAACAATTGTGTTCTTTGTTGCAGCAGAAAGAGGTTGTTTGGCAGGTTTCATTCAACATTGGCAGACAGCGGACAACATCAGGAGAACCATGAATGTCATCCACTTGGCCTCCCAGAGCAAATCCCCCCTCTGTGTGTTAGCCCTCGATATGGAAAAAGCCTTCGACACACTGGAGTGGTCGTATCTATAAGCAGTGCTGGCCAAATTCGGCTTTGAAGGGAGAATCGTACAACTCATTAGAACGCTGTGTAAAAATCCGCAGGCCTGCCTGAAACTCCCGGGAACAGAGAGCATCTCTATAGCCATCCACAGGGGGACCCGACACGGATGCCCACTATCTCCACTGCTACTTGCGCTGGCGATTGAGCCTTTGGCTCAAAAGATTAGATGCAACACTGAGATACAGGGAATGCGGGTGGGTCTTTACCACTTGAAATGTTCGCTCTTTGCGGATGACCTTCTTTGCACATTAACGGAACCGTCAACGTCGATTCCTGCTTTGTTGTCAACTCTGGGAGGATTTGGCACCCTGTCGGGCCTACAAACTAATGTTGAAAAGACTGAAGCTTTGGGAATTGGCATACCACATGCGGTCCTGGGGGCCTTGAAAGCGGAGTATAGATTTCAATGGCCCAAAAATTCTATTAAATGCTTGGGGGTTAGAAACACCAGGAAGCTGTCGGACATTCCTAAGGCCAACTTCCCACCCCTATTTAAACAATTAATGGAAGAAATGCGACGATGGACAAAATATCAGATCTCATGGACAGGGCGGATAAACTCGGTAAAGATGACGGTTTTGCCAAGAATACTGTATTTATTTAGAACTCTCCCAGTCCCGCTAGATATGAAGGAGCTAGATAAACTTCAGGCTTCTATTTTCAATTTTATATGGCGAGGGAGGTCGCCACGTATAGCAAGAAAGACTATGTTCCGGCGGAGATCACAGGGTGGACTATCGTGCCCGAACTTGAGACTGTATCTGAGAGCAGCGCAGCTCGCGTTTATCCCACTGGCTCATTCGGGTAAGCTACAGCAGCTTTGGACCTTTGTGGAGAATTGGCAAATGAGGCCTCACTCTTGGGATACTATAGTCTGGGATGTGCCCCCCTCAGGCGTCAGGCAGCGTAACTGTAACCTCACAATATCTTCAACATTAGCAGCTTTGGCTAGGCTTAAGTTGGTTGGCGGTTTGGCTCCCCCCCCTATCACCATTGTTATCCGTAAGGTCTTTCCCGGAATTTGAGACAGAGTTTAGGCTCACCTCTAGACAATAGTGGCTTAGCAGCCCACTGGAAAGAGAAGGAACCTGGTTTTCAGACGATGCTCTGCTATCCCACACCTTCCTTATCACTAAATATCACATAACAGAGAGTGAACTCTGGAATTATAGAAAACGTAGACATTGGATATCCTCACTAACCCGGGTGCATGGGACCCCCAAACATTCCTGGTGGTCGACTATATGTGCAAAGCTGCCCTCTATCAAGGGCCTCCTTGGGTCTCTATATTTTTTTTTTAATTACTCTCTGAACAAACAGAAGATGAAATATATGCTCCAATGGGAGAAAGACCTAAGTAGGGAGCTAGATGGAGCAACCTGGAATGAGATTTGTACCAATTTAACAAAAGGATCATACACAAATAGCCTACTTAGGTCCTGTGCAAAACTTTAAATGAGGTCTCATTATACACCCTATCTAATGTCCAGGCTTAATAATAGTCTTAGCGAGGACTGTTTCAGAGGATGCAAAGCTAGGGGAGACTTTCTACATATATGGTGGACGTGTCCATCACTACAGAACATGTGGAAAGAGATGACTGACTTATTCTCGCAAGTGACAGAAACCAAGCTGGGGCCGGAGATTGAGACCTTTCTTCTGGGGGTTCATGGACCCAGTCTCTCTAAAAGCCAGAACAAATTATGGCAATTTATGGCTCTCGCCACCAAAAGTTGCATTGCAAAAAACTGGAAAGCTGCAACACTGACCTCTAGAGAGATCATTTTGAAAATGAACTATGTTATGGTAAACAAGAGACTGTCCCATGTCCTGCAGAACACGGTCCCCCTATTCCAAAATATCTGGACACCATGGCTGACCTCGGCCCACAGCATTAAGTTTGGGATATGACTAAGACAGTAAGGAAGGCAGCTCTTGCCGAAGAATGGCGGCCGTTGGGGAGCCCGGATGACCACTCATACCAGAAGAATTTCAGCCAGTGCGGCACTGGAAGAGTACGCCAGGTATTTTAGACCCTTTTTTTTTCTCTCTCTCTTTTTCCCCCCTATCCCTTTAAGTTGACATAGTCAATGTTAATATTTTCCAAGTTTTGTACTCTTATCTCCTGATAAGAAGTAGACAACAAAAAATAAAAAAATACATAGAGGGATAGACATGGCACAGGATAATAACAAAGCAATGTACCAGTAAGATTAGTATAGAAATAACATGCAGCCTCTTCGTTAAGATGCTGGGGAATTGTGTTGCTGTATAACCTAAATGCCATGTTGTCCTCCTCTTTCTCCTTTTACTCTATGCAATGTTATATTGTTAACTTGTCTTCAATAATAAAAATAATGGAATATAGAAAGAGGGTGTTTGTTAATGTATCACAGTGTATTTTCTTTTATCAAGCACTGAATCAGCCAATGAGATCTACAGACTGTACCTCCTGTTTAAACATAATTTTATTTAAGGTTTTTCATGCAAAAAAAACTTTTTTTTAATGTTAAAAACATGCTTTAAAATGTGCTGTTGCTTTCCATGTTCCTTTGATTAAGCCTCAGCATAGCATCATGTCTATTCCAGGCTTACATTTTTATTTCTGTGCCTAACCCGTCCACTTCTACTGGGCGGCTGCTCCACTTATTCACTACCCTTTCTGTAAAGTAGTCTTTTCTCAGATTACCTCTAAATCTTCTACCTTTCACCTTTAAATTACGACCTCTTGTTCTTGCACTGATCTCTTCTGTAAGATAGTTCCTTCAAGACCTTTATTAAATCAGTCTATATATTTAAAGGTTCGTTTCTTTTCTTTAAAATATACATATTAAAGACATGACATGTTTCCTTATAGGTTTCCCCAGTGTAGTCATTCTCATTATTTGCACTTCATGTTAATTTGTAAATTACGTCTGAATCTTTTACTCTCTTAAAGGTCTCAATTACTACAGAAACTGTTATTTTAAACACAATTTCGTGTAAGTGTTACATAACGGAGCTTGAAAACTATGTAATTTTAGCAAAAGTGCCCAATATTTTGTGTATTGAATAATGCTAGTGAGTGAAGATGCGCCGGTACGGGAGGAATAGTTACTGCTCAGCCACCAATGAACATTCCTGGATACCCCTAAGAAGCCCACAAGAGGCTGAAGGCTGGTGAGGCACAGGGGGCCCAAGGGGGGGCTGGCGGGGTATGGGCCAGGTAGGCATACACTAAGAAAAAAAATTGAACACAAAAAAATAAAAATTAGTTGGCAATTGGAGCCCCCAGATGAGGGCCCCAATACATTGCACCGGGCCAATCACCATGAGATAAAGTAATTAGAGGAGATGGATGATCTATTTGTGCAAATTATTTTTAAAATATCCACTTTTCAAGCTCAGTTATCTAACACTTCATTCCTGCAATAACTAGGACTTTGTGGTGTTTTACAATCAATACCTAACACTTCTTTTTCCTATATAACCCATACTGGGGTTCATTTAAAGAAAAACGAATCAGTTTAATGTTAGAGAAGTTACTTTTGAACGTCAGTGTTTGAAAATTAAGCAGAATGGCTTCTCTCCACATTGGCTATGAAAATAATCTGCCCAGGAGGCTGTCCTGAGCAACCTGCGGTGGCTTCCTTAATAAAACAAAACTCAGGACAGCCTCCTGGGCAGACCCTCCCCCACTTCTGACAATAGAAATTCCAAATACGGTATAATTTAAACCTCTAGGTAATAACAAGTACAAAATTAATTGAATGCCTTTTAAAAAAATGCATTTTCCTACAGTAAACTAATATTGTTGACGCGCTGACTGACAACTCAAAATGTCAAAGTTCAGACTTGCTTCTCCCTCTTCTGCCAACCCTCCCTCCACTGTTTACTGGCCCTTTAATGTCACAGTTTGCATTGTATTAATCAAATACACAAATAACTGGGATTAAATTAAATGCACGAAACACACAACACCACCTACTCTGCTTGTGCCAAGTCAGGGAGTGTGTTTTTGTTTTAGTTTGAATTTATTTGTATTCCGTAGGAGCAGCCCCTAATTAAATTCAGAAATAATAGTATTCTTATACAAACTACCTGGGTGCATATTAGCATTGCTTGGGTACAGCCCCAAATTAAATTCAGAAATAATAATATTCTTATATAAGCTGCTTGGGTGCATAATAGCGTTGTGTCCCAAGGAGCTTACAATCTAAGATTCATATCTAAACCATCACAGCCCACGTTCAAACAGGGACCATTATGTTAAGTCTGTAGATCCACTTTAAAACAAGTCATTACTCACATGATTTAATGGATATATCTATATATATATACACACACAGTATATTAAACGTTTTAAACAGATGACCAATGTTATATTTCAAGAAATACAGTATATATCACTAGAATAGTTGTGGATCTTCCAAATGTTCAGAACATTTGCAATGTTGGTTGCGCTTTTGTGGCCCTCGCATAGCATGGAGCCTCGCAAAGGGAGGCGAGCATTCAACGTATGGGCCTGCGAGGCTCGTGGGACTTAGGATACAATGAGCATTGAAGAGGCTAATTGCAGGGCTCATTGCAAGCCCCATAGGACTTAGGACTGAAGCACGTAAAACTACTGAACCACGCAACTGCAATCGTGCACCTCATAGGACTTAGAACTGCGAGCCTCGTAAAGCGAGGTGAGAAGTTGATGCACGGACCTGCATGGCCCATGGGACTTAGGCTGCAATGAGCGCCAAAGGTGCTCATTGAAGGGCTTGCTTTATAAATTCTTTATTAATCTCTGCACACCGCTTTTTAAATGACATTTTGTAACAGAATATGAAATGCTCTGGAATATGTGATATTGTTTATGTAACATTACAAATCTATGGATCTAAGAGCTTGTCAACATAAACTCATGCAATGATAAGTTGCAGTAAGGACTATAGGAACTGGGGGGAAAGGTCCCCCCAAATTAAATGAAAAAGGGATGCAAAAAATAGCAAAATTAAACTAAATTATGCATAACCAGATTTGGCTACTATAAGCAGTATTATTATCCTTTATTTATATATCCTGCAGTGCAAAGTATGTCTTTCCCAAGAAAGTTTTGACCCATAATTTATATTATATTATATTGTATTATGTTTTCAATCTTGTGTCAGTGCCTTGGAAACAAGCTCTATGTACATTTGATTTTATGCTCAAAAACAGGGCCCTCCATTATTTACAAGGTGTTAACTTTGTTTTTTGCCATGTACTCAACCCCTGTACAGCTCTACGGAATATGTTGGCTATATATAAATAAAGAGAATAATAATATTATATATATACAGTTGTGCTCAAAAATTTGCATACCCTGGCAGAACTTGTGACATTTTGGCTTTTATTTTGAAAATATGACTAATAATGCAAAAAAATGTATTTTATTTGAGGATAGTGATCAAAGGGAGCCATTTATTATCACATAGTGTTTAACTCCTTTTTAAATCATAATAACAGAAATCACACAAATGGCACTGATCAAAGGTTTACATACCCTTGAATGTTTGGCCTTGTTACAGACACACAAAGTGACACACATAGGTTAAAATGGCAATTAAAGGTTAATTTCTCACACCTGTGGCTTTTTAAAATGCAATTAGTGTCTGTGTATAAATAGTCAATGAATTTGTTATCTCTCAAGTGGATGCACTGAGCAGGCTAGATACTGAGCCATGGGGAGCAGAAAAGAACCGTTAAAAGACCTGTGTAACAAGGAAATGAAACTTCATAAAGATGGAAAAGGTTTTAAGAAGATATCCAAAACCTTGAAAATGCCAGTCAGTACTGTTCAATCACTTATTAAGAAGTGGAACATTTGGGGATCTCTTGATACCAAGCCAAGGTCAGGTGACCAAGAAAGATTTCAGCCACAACTGCCAGAAGAATTGTGCGGAATACAAAGAAAAACCCACAGGTAACCTCAGGAGAAATACAGGCTGCTCTAGAAAAAGACGGTGGGGTTGTTTCAATGAGCACAATACAACGATACTTGAACAAAAATAAGCTGCATGGTCGAGTTGCCAGAAAGAAGCCTTTGCTGCGCCAATGCCACAAAAAAGCCCGGTTACAATATGCCCGACAACACCTTGACACGCCTCAAAGCTTCTGGCACACTGTAATTTGGAGTGACGAGACCGACATAGAGCTTTACGGTCACAACCATAAGCACTATGTTTGGAGAGGGGTCAACAAGGCCTACAGTGAAAATAATACGATCCCCACTGTGAAGCATGGTGGGGGCTCACTGATGTTTTGGGTGGGGGTGAGCTCTAAAGGCTCGGGGAATCTTGTGAAAATTGATGGCAAGATGAATGCAGCATGTTATCAGAAAATACTGGCAGACAATTTGCATTCTTCTGCACGGAGGCTGCGCATGCTGGACTCTTGGACTTTCCAGCATGATAATGATTCTAAGCACAATGCCAAGTTGACCCTCCAGTGGTTACAGCAGAACAAAGGTGAAGGTTGTGGAGTGGCCATCACAGTCTCCTGACCATAATATCATTGAACCACTCTGGGGAGATCTCAAATGTGCGGTTCATGCAAGACGACCATAGACTTTGCATGACCTGGAGGCATTTTGCCAAGACGAATGGGCAGCTATACCACCTGCAAGAATTAGGGGCCTCATAGACACCTATTACAAGAGACTGCACACTGTCATTGATGCTAATGGGGCAATACACAGTATTAAGAACTATGGATATGCAAACTTTTGATCAGGGCCATTTGGGTGATTTCTGTTATTATGATTTAAGAAGAAGCCAAACAACTATGTGATAATAAATGGCTTCATATGATCACTATCCTTCAATAAAAAATGTTTTTTGCATGATCAGTATATATATATATATATATATATATATATATATATATATATATATATACACACCATATTTTTTACCAATTTTTTTAAGTCTAAATTAGGGGGGACCATCTTATACACAGAATGTTGCAATTAGATACCCTGGTGTGGTACTGTAATGCTGCAGATATATATATATATACACACAAACACATGAGTTGGAATATAGACATACAGTGCTATGAAGCAGTATGTCTTTAACAAGAAAGCTTTGACCTATAATTATATATATATATATATATATATATATATACACATAATAAGTTAGCAGATAATCATACATTATACATATAATAAATTGGCATGCAAAAACATAAAACAGAACTTCCAATGGAAATATTATACACATTTTGTCACTGATTTTATCACGGTGCTAAATGATGGTGCGAAGCAATATCCATGAGCTCAGAATCCTTTTAAAATAATAAAACCTACAATTTTCTGTCTTGGAATGTTAAGTCATGTAAATGTATGATTTGCAGTGAAGAGAGTAGATAAATAAATAAATATTTGTTAAAAAGCGTGTAAATAAGGGTCGCTTCAGGAACAGGGAGCTCAATAAACTAACTTTATTTACAGATTAAAATAATGTGTCTCCAGTAGATTAAATAATTAGAAGAAATTACAAGAAGAAATAAATTGTAATGTGCAACATGACGGGATGGGACGGGATGGGACGGGACAGGACGGGATGGTCCTACCTGCCGGTGGATACCCCTGCGCTGTAGTGTCTGTATGAGCAGCTCCTGTTTGTGCAGGTCAGGGACTGGTTGGAACCCTGCACTACCAGAGACGTATATGCCCAAGGCAGGATGGGCAGGTAACAAACAGGTGGAGTGAGTGCTGAGTACAGAGTCACCAGTCAGGCTGCGGATAAGTCTCTGGAAAGAAACTCTAACATTTCTATTTACGCTGACTTTATAAACATAGCTTGAAGTTAAGAACCAAAAGGTCCATTTAGGCTGCCCATTCTATCTAAGTAAAATCTCAATTTAAAGGGATCTCTCCCAAAATCAAGTTGTTTTTAGGTTATTCTTAAAGAGCAGGGAAAGCTCTCTATATGTTGTGTTATCCCTGTTTTTCTTAAGTTAATCAGTCCGTGGAAATTCCATGTTATTGTGTTTAATATGCATGAGCTGCTCATTTGCATATAATTACCAGCTGTGATGCATTAATTAGGATTACATTCTGCTTGTCTGTCTCTATAGAGAAAATAAATACCTGTAATGTTATTTGGCAGTTACAGTAGATCCCACTCCCCCCCTTACCAAGTGCTCGGAGTGTACAGGAGGTGCAAAATCAGTTCTTGATATTTTCGAAATAATTTACTGTAGTACAATGTATAGACAGTTTTTAATGCTCTTTAATATTAAATCAACTTCTTGTTGGAGTGACAGAGGCCCTTTAAAGTGACACGGAAACAATTGTGTTCTTTGTTGCAGCAGAAAGAGGGTGTTTGTCAGGTTTCGTTTAACATTGGCAGACAGCGGAACCATGAATGTCATCCACTTGGCCTCCCAGAGCAAATCCCCCCTCTATGTGTTAGCCCTCGATATGGAAAAAGCCTTCGACACACTGGAGTGGTCGTATCTATACGCAGTGCTGGCAAAATTCGGCTTTGAAGAGAGAATCGTACAACTCATTAGAACGCTGTATAAAAATCCGCAGGCCTGCCTGAAACTCCCGGGAACAGAGAGCATCTCTATAGCCATCCACAGGGGGACCCGACACGGATGCCCACTATCTCCACTGCTACTTGCGCTGGCGATTGAGCCTTTGGCTCAAAAGATTAGATGCAACACAAGGAATGCGGGTGGGTCTTTACCACTTGAAATGTTCGCTCTTTGCGGATGACCTTCTTTGCACATTAACGGAACCGTCAACGTCGATTCCTGCTTTGTTGTCAACTCTGGGAGGATTTGGCGCCCTGTCGGGCCTACAAATTAATGTTGAAAAGACTGAAGCTTTGGGAATTGGCATACCACATGCGGTCCTGGGGGCCTTGAAAGCGGAGTATAGATTTCAATGGCCCAAAAATTCTATTAAATGCTTGGGGGTTAGAAACACCAGGAAGCTGTCGGACATTCCTAAGGCCAACTTCCCACCCCTATTTAAACAATTAATGGAAGAAATGCGACGATGGACAAAATATCAGATCTCATGGACAGGGCGGATAAACTCGGTAAAGATGACGGTTTTGCCAAGAATACTGTATTTATTTAGAACTCTCCCAGTCCCGCTAGATATGAAGGAGCTAGATAAACTTCAGGCTTCTATTTTCAATTTTATATGGCGAGGGAGGTTGCCACGTATAGCAAGAAAGACTATGTTCCGGAGGAGATCACAGGGTGGACTATCGTGCCCGAACTTGAGACTGTATCTGAGAGCAGCGCAGCTCGCGTTTATCCCACTGGCTCATTCGGGTAAGCTACAGCAGCTTTGGACCTTTGTGGAGAATTGGCAAATGAGGCCTCACTCTTGGGATACTATAGTCTGGGATGTGCCCCCCTCAGGCGTCAGGCAGCGTAACTGTAACCTCACAATATCTTCAACATTAGCAGCTTTGGCTAGGCTTAAGTTGGTTGGCGGTTTGGCTCCCCCCCCCTATCACCATTGTTATCCGTAAGGTCTTTCCCGGAATTTGAGACAGAGTTTAGGCTCACCTCTAGACAATAGTGGCTTAGCAGCCCACTGGAAAGAGAAGGAACCTGGTTTTCAGACGATGCTCTGCTATCCCACACCTTCCTTATCACTAAATATCACATAACAGAGAGTGAACTCTGGAATTATAGAAAACGTAGACATTGGATATCCTCACTAACCCGGGTACATGGGACCCCCAAACATTCCTGGTGGTCGACTATATGTGCAAAGCTGCCCTCTATCAAGGGCCTCCTTGGGCCTCTATATTTTTTTTTTAATTACTCTCTGAACAAACAGAAGATGATATATATGCTCCAATCGGAGAAAAACCTAAGTAGGGAGCTAGATGGAGCAACCTGGAATGAGATTTGTACCAATTTAACAAAAGGATCATACACAAATAGCCTACTTAGGTCCTGTGCAAAACTTTGACTGAGGTCTCATTATACACCCTATCTAATGTCCAGGCTTAATAATAGTCTTAGCGAGGACTGTTTCAGAGGATGCAAAGCTAGGGGAGACTTTCTACATATATGGTGGACGTGTCCATCACTACAGAACATGTGGAAAGAGATGACTGACTTATTCTCGCAAGTGACAGAAACCAAGCTGGGGCCGGAGATTGAGACCTTTCTTCTGGGGGTTCATGGACCCAGTCTCTCTAAAAGCCAGAACAAATTATGGCCATTTATGGCTCTTGCCACCAAAAGTTGCATTGCAAAAAACTGGAAAGCTGCAACACTGACCTCTAGAGAGATCATTTTGAAAATGAACTATGTTATGGTAAACAAGAGACTGTCCCATGTCCTGCAGAACACGGTCCCCCTATTCCAAAATATCTGGACACCATGGCTGACCTCGGCCCACAGCATTAAGTTTGGGATATGACTAAGACAGTAAGGGAGGCAGCTCTTGCCGAAGAATGGCGGCCGTTGGGGAGCCCGGATGACCACTCATACCAGAAGAATTTCAGCCAGTGCGGCACTGGAAGAGTACGCCAGGTATTTTAGACCCTTTTTTTTTCTCTCTCTCTTTTTCCCCCCTATCCCTTTAAGTTGACATAGTCAATGTTAATATTTTCCAAGTTTTGTACTCTTATCTCCTGATAAGAAGTAGACAACAAAAAATAAAAAAATACATAGAGGGATAGACATGGCACAGGATAATAACGAAGCAATGTACCAGTAAGATTAGTATAGAAATAACATGCAGCCTCTTCGTTAAGATGCTGGGGAATTGTGTTGCTGTATAACCTGAATGCCATGTTGTCCTCCTCTTTCTCCTTTTACTCTATGCAATGTTATATTGTTAACTTGTCTTCAATAATAAAATTAATGGAATATAGAAAGAGGGTGTTTGTTAATGTATCACAGTGTATTTTCTTTTATCAAGCACTGAATCAGCCAATGAGATCTACAGACTGTACCTCCTGTTTAAACATAATTTTATTTAATGTTTTTCATGCAAAAAACACATTTTTTAATGTTAAAAACATGCTTTAAAATGTGCTGTTGCTTTCCCTGTTCCTTTAATTAAGCCTCAGCATAGCATCATGTCTATTCCAGGCTTACATTCCATTTCTGTGCCTGACCCATCCACTTCTACTGGGCAGCTGCTCCACTTATTCACTACCCTTTCTGTAAAGTAGTCTTTTCTCAGATTACCTCTAAATCTTCTACCTTTCACCTTTGAATTACGACCTCTTGTTCTTGCACTGATCTCTTCTGTAAGATAGTTCCTTCAAGACCTTTATTAAATCAGTCTATATATTTAAAGGTTCCTTTCTCATCTTTAAAATAAACATATTAAAGACATCACATGTTTCCTTATAGGTTTCCCCAGTGTAGTCATTCTCATTATTTGCACTTCATGTTATTTTGTAAATTACGTCTGAATCTTTTACTCTCTTAAAGGTCTCAATTCCTACAGAAACTGTTATATTAAACACAATTTCGTGGAAGTGTTAGATAACGGAGCTTGAAAACAATGTAATTTTAGCAAAAGTGCCCAATATTGTGTGTATTGAATAATTGATCTGAGCTACCTGTAGTGGGGGTGCTAGTGAGTGAAGATGCGCCGGTACGAGAGGAATAATTACTGCTCAGCCACCAATGAACATTCCTTGATACCCCTAAGAAGCCCACAAGAGGCCATAGGGGGCCCAAGGGGGGCTGGCTGGGTATGGGCCAGGTAGGCCATACACTACAGGAAGAAAAAAAATAATACAAAAAAATTAAAATTAGTTATCAATTGGGGCCCCCCAGAGGAGGGCCCAGCGCATTGCACAGGGCCAATCACCATGAGATAATGTCATTAGAGGAGATGGATGATCTATTTGTGCAAATTATTTTTAAAATATCCACTTTTCAAGCTCAGTTATCTAACACTTCATTCCTGCAATAACTAGGACTTTGTGGTGTTTCACAATCAATACCTAACACTAATTTTTCCTATATAATCCATCCTGGGGTTCATTTTCAAAAACAATTCAGTTCAATGTTAGAAAAGTTAGTGTTTTAAAATTAAGCAAAATGGCTTCTCTCCACCTTGGCTATGAAAATAATCTGCCCAGGAGGCTGCCAGATTTATTGTGAACTGATCCATAGGAAGCAAAAAGAAAAAAAAACAATTGTCTCAACAGGAAAAAATATATAAAATTCCTTCCTAACCCAGATACTGGCGATCGGATTCATCCCTGGATCACTACTCCCTCCCTATTTATCCAGGATAGCCCTTAATACCCTTTTTATTTAAAACTATATCCAATCCTTTTTTAAAGTTATCTATCGAATCCACTGTCACCACCTACTTTGGTAGAGAATTCCACAGATTAATAACCCTTACTGTGAAGAACCCTTTTCTTTCTTTAAGGTGGAATCTTTTTACTTCTAATCTCAAAGGATGTCCCCTTGTCAGTTGAAAACCTCTTGGCAGAAAAAGCTCCCTTGACAAAGCCTTGTATTGACCCTGGATGTATTTATATAAGGTAATCATATCCCCTCTTTGACGCCTTTTTTCTAGAGTAAATCAGTTTTATTTGGTTAGTCTTTCTTCATAACTTAGCCCCTCTATTATTAGTTGTGTTGCCCTTCTCTGTACTTTTTCCAGCTCTAAAATGTCCTTTTTATGAAGTGGTGCCCAAAATTGTACTCCATATTCCAAATGAGGGCGTACTAGAGATTTTTATATTGGGAGAATTATATCTGATTCCCTGGCTTCTATACCCTTCTTTATACATGTAAACATTTTACTTGCCTTTACAGATGCTGCTTGGCATTGAGCATTGTTACCTAGGCAGTTGTCCACAAGTACTCCCAAATCCCTTTCCATATCTGATACCCTGAGATTTGCTCCATTAGGATCATAAATTGTATGGCTATTTTCCCTTCCCATATGCATACTTCTAATGTATGCAAATCCCTTTGGATGGAAAGTACATCATTTTCTGATTTAATTACCTTGCACAACTTTGTGTCATCAGCCAAAATGGAGACATCACACTCCAATCCCACTTCCAAGTCATTAATAAATATATTAAAAAGGAGGGGACCTAATACTGAACCCTGAGGAACCCCACTTACCACATTAGTCCAATCTGAGTATGTTCCATTTACCACAACCCTTTGTTTACTGTCTTTTAGCCATCTCTCAATCCATAAGCAAATATTTATGGCAATTCCTGTATCCCTTAGTTTGCTCAATAGTCTCCCATGTGGCACTGTATCAAAAGCCTTTGCAAAATCCATTTAGACTACATCCACTGACTTGCCTTGATCCAAGTTCCTATTAACCTCCTCATAGAAACTAATTAGGTTTGTTTGACATGACCTATCCTTCATAAATCCATGTTGGCTCCTACTTATAATCCTGTTTGAATAGACATATTCTTGTATATTATCCCTTATTAACCCTTCTAAAAGCTTTCCCACTACCGAAGTGAGACTCACTGGTCTATAATTCCCCAGATTTGCTCTTGCTCCCTTCTTAAATATAGGTATCACCTCTGCCTTTCTCCAGTCATCTGGTAGAGACCCTGTGTTGAGTGAATCCTGAAAATTTAGATATAATGGTTTGGCTATTACAGACCCCAGTTCCATCAGTTCCATCAGGACCTGGGGCTTTAACAACATTTATTTTTTCTAACCTCTTTTGGATTACTTCCTGTGTTAACCAATTATTTGGCAAAGGTAGTGTAGCCCCATCATGCTGCAGTGTCCCAACCACTGGTACCTCCCTTGTGTATACCGAAGAAAAGAATCTATTTAGCTCATCTGCCTTTTCCTGGTCACTAATTATCAGATGGCCTGTGTCACATTGTAATGTTCCTATAGCTTCCTTCCTGGCCTTCTTCCCATTAATATATTACTATTTTAGGGTTAGTCTTACTCTCCTCTGCAACTAACTTTTCATTTACGATTTTATCCAGTCTAATAGCCCTTTTGCAAGCCTTGCTGTTTTCCTTGTACCTACGTAAGGCAGTCTCTGTCCCCTCTTGTTTGTATAATTTAAATGCCTGTTTTTTACTCCTCATCTTCATCTTTAAGTCATTGTTAAGCCACTACTCTACTTTTATTCCCACACGGTATATGTCGATGTGTATGTATATTTAGTAAGGATTTGAACGTTGTCCATTTATGTTCAGTATTTTTACCTGCCAGTTCTTTGTCCAAGTCTATACGTTGTATTGCTGCCCTTAGACCTTAAAAATCGACCCTTTTAAAATTTAGAGTTTTTGTTGGCGCCTTACAGTTATTTATTATGTAATATGTAGTAATTATATCTGCCCTACAATATTTCACGTTAATAGTTTTTTTCCCCCTCTTTCACTTTTTCAAATCTATTAATAGACTTAATATTCCTGAATTCCGGATCAGGTTGTAAATTTATTTTTTCTCTCCACATATTTTCACAGAGAACACAATGAGTATTAGTTTCGCTAGGGGAATGGATATGATTAGAAACTATATACTGGATTAATTTTTGGATATTTATTATGGAAGATGTATTAACTCTATTTGCACTATAATATTTTACATTAATAGTTTTGTTTTTTTAGATAGTTGTCGATTAGCCCCCCTTCCTCCTATCCTCTGAAGGTAGCCCCTGAAACATTGGGTTATCGCTTTTTTTTTTTTTGTCATTTGAAAAAAAATGTTTACTTGGATTAAAAGTGTATAACTGCTGGATGGCACAACTGTTTACATATCATGTAATATTTAGAAAAATGTTAATGTTTAAATGGATTAACATGTAATGTCCTGATTAACTAATGGCTGCAAACAGCAGACCAATCAGTCTTTCTCCTCTCTAACTGATTGGTGTCATCAAAACCTAGACAGTATTTATGATATTGCTGCTGTCTGGAGAGGGACTAACCCTATGGGTAGTTATGTCTTTTTTTTTTTCCTTGAAGGATCACCTCGTGCGAATCGCTATTGTTGTGATATTTAGGAATATTGCTGAGAGAAATGAAAAAGAAATAGTGTTTCCTGTAATGAAATTGAGTAATCAAAGAAATAGAGATAAAAAGTTATAAAAAAAGAGTCTTCTGAACCCTTACTATGAACTTTAAAGTTTTATCCCAAAACGTCAGGGGAATTAATTCCCCTGCGAAGAGAATGAGAGTTATGATTTTTTCGCATGAACAGGAAGCTGATATTGTATGTGGACAAGAATCACAAAAAAAAAAAAAATTATAATTTATTTGTCCGACAAAATGTATGATATAAAAAAAAATTCACACTACAACTCAAAAGCTAGATGAGTATTTATGTTTTTTTAACAAAAAAAATCTATAATTGAAAAATATAAAGACATTGACATAGAGGGAAGATTTATTATCTGGGCTGGGAAGATTAAAAACATTGATTACACATTGGCCAATCTATAGGCTCCGAACATTAACCAATATATATTTTTTTTAAAGATGATTAACGGATCGGTCAGTTAGTTTCTTGTGGGGATTTAAACATCTGTTTCGATCCAAAACTAGATAGAAAGTCAACAGTGAAGCCATCACCCGATCAAGCCATGTTAAAAGATGTGCAAAATATTAAAAAAACTCCTCCAGACTAGTGATGTAGCGAACATAAAATTTTCGGTTCGCGAACCGCCGCAAATGTTCGCGAACCGGCGAACCCGGCGAACCGCCATAGACTTCAATGGGCAGGCGGATTTTAAAACCCACAGGGACTCTTTCTGGCCACAATAGTGATGGGAAAGTTGTTTCAATGGGACTAACACCTGGACTGTGGCATGCCGGAGGGAGATCCATGGCAAAACTCCCACGGAAAATTACATAGTTGATGCAGAGTCTGGTTTTAAGCCATAAAGGGCATAAATTACCTAACATTCCTAAATTGTTTGGAATAACATGCTTTAAAAAATCAGGTATGATGTTGTATCGATCAGGTAGTGTAAGGGTAGTGTAAGGGTTAGTGACAGACCAAACTCCCCGTTTAACGCACCGCAAACAACCGCAAACAGTCCATTTGCACAACCGCAAACTCCCCATTTGCACAAGGTTGGATACCAAGCTAGCCATGTCCCGTTCCTTGTCCTCACTGATGTCATTGAAGGTCTCTTCCTCCACCCAGCCACGTACAACACCAAGGGTCCCCGAAAGGTGACAACAAGCCCCCTGGGACGCCTGCTGTGTTTGGTCTTCCACCTCCTCAAAGCCACCTTCCTCCTCTGACTCCTCTTCTTCAGACTCCTCTCACTGCGTTGCCTCTGTCTGCATTATTATAAGGTGTGTTAACTAGTACTACTCTTATCAGTTTAATACCTGTTACAGCACCTGTCAGGGGCGTGTATAAGGCCTGGATTTTTGGAACCGGGAGATGGAAAAAGATACTTGGTTGGTCGTATCACTTCAATTTTGGGGCACGGCACATGCAATCAAAGGTGCCACCAGATAGGAGTGGCGTGTTTGTAAGTACTACTCTTATCAGTTTAATACTTGTTACGTCACCTATCAGGGGGCGTGTATAAGGCCTGGATTTTTAGAACCGGGAGATGGAAAAAGATGCTTGGTTGGTCATATCACTTCAATTTTGGGGCACGGCGCGTGCAATCAAAGGTGCCACCATATAGGAGGGGCGTGTTTGTAAGTACTACTCTTATCAGTTTAGTACTTGTTATGTCACCTATCAGGGCACGTGTATAAGGCCTGGATTTTTGGGACCGGGAGATGGGAAAAGATGCTTGGTTGGTCGTATCACTTCAAATTTGGGGCACTTTGTGACATTAGCTTCTTACGCTCAAACATGTCCTTTACAGGCACCTGACTATGGGCAGAGGAGCAGGAACTGTTCAAGGCGAGAGACGGAGTGGGGGATGGTTGAGAGGGGGCAAGGAGGACAGCAGTGGTTGATGTGGCTGATGATGCTGGACCAGGAGGAGGATGGCGGCTTTGAGTTTGTGTGCTGCTTGTACTCATGTGTTGGTCTAGAGTCACCCAAACATTAGGTCTCAAACTGTAGAGGATAAGGGAACCAAGCTACTCTAGACCTCATTCATCATTACAGGTTTTGACAGACTGGTACTATGCGTGCAAGCTACTGTGACAACAGGTATGAGTGGCACTGTGCACTTGCAGAAGTTGGCAGAGTAGACGCTGTAGGCCTGACACAGACGCTTGCAGACAAGTAACTGCTATTCAATGTATTACAGTCAAAATTGTATTCTTTGTTTAAATGTGCACTACTGACTGTTACACCAGATATGAGTGGTGGCACTGACTGGGCAAGTGGGCACAGGATACGATGTGAGCCTAAGACACACATGCTGGCAGGCAGGCAAATTAAATTAGATTACATTTAAAAAAAACAACACTTTTTTTCTGTGTAGAGTGCTGGTACACCACTAGATTGGATTGGTTGAACTTTGCACAATACTTGTAAGCCTGACACACACACTGGCTAGCGGTCAGGCAAATGAACTTAGATTGGCGGTCAGGCAAATGAACTTAGATTTAAGAAAATAAAAGTATTGTTTTTTTAAATGTAGACTGCTGGTACACCACTAGATTGGATTGGTTGAACTTGGCACAATACTTGTAAGCCTGACACACACACTGGCTAGCGGTCAAGCAAATTAACTTGGATTGGCGGTCAGGCAAATGAACTTAGATTTAAGAAAATAAAATTATTATTTTTTTAAATGTAGACTGCTGGTACAACACTAGATTGGATTGGTTGAACTTGGCACAATACTTGTAAGCCTGACACACACACTGGCTAGCGGTCAAGCAAATGAACTTAGATTGGGGGTCAGGCAAATGAACTAAGATTTACAAAATAAAAGTTTTGGTTTTTTAAAAGTAGACAACTAGTAAACAAGATTGTATTGGTTGCACTGTGCACACACGGTATAAGCTGTGAGCCTGACACACACACTTACTAGCAGGGGCTAGCAGGGAGACAGGCAAATGAAGTTATATTAGACAGAAAAAAACAAACAAAAAAAATGATGTTATAGCCCTAAAAAGGGCTTTTTTTGGGTGCTGTGTTTACAGCAGTGATCTGATGAGTCCTTCAGCACTGCACTGGACACTGAATAAACTTGCCTAGCTATTGATTTCCCTATTCAATCAGCATCACCTACACTCTCCCTCCTCTCAGTAAGACTGCAAGTTAGTTATGATTCCAAAATGGCTGCTGTCCATGAGGTAGAAGGGTCTGGAAGGCAGGGTATGATGCTGATTGGCTGGAATGTGTCTGCTGACTGTGAGGTGCAGGGTCAAAGTTTGCTCAATGATAAAGTATAGGGGGCGGATTGAACATCACATATGTTCGCAGTTCGCCGCGAACGCGAACATGCTATGTTTGCCGGGAACAGTCCGCCGGCGAAATATTCGCGACATCTCTACTCCAGACCCATAAGATATATGATGGTTGGAGAACTTTCCATCTGACTGAACTGGACTATTTGTTTTACTCTACCAAGTATAAAACATATAGTAGATTAGATTATATCTAGAATTGGTAGAGAAGATTGAAATTGGACTAATCAGTTGGTCGGATCATGCTCCCATTATCTTATCACTTTATGTGGAAAAAATATATAGACGGTCCATATAGACCCTACTTTATTTAAATCAGAAGAGAACAGGAAAAAACTTGCTTTTGAGATTAATAGGTTCTTTGAGGGAAATGAGAGCTCAGTTGATTTGAAAATCTGGCTCTGAAATGCATGGTCAGCAAACAGAATGAAGAATAGATCTCAAACAAAAAATCAACTTTATATTAAACTCATAGATCAGCAAAATTGAAATAAAGTATGCCCAACTTCCAGAGAAATTATGGAAATAGCCTAAACTCAGGCAGAAATAAAGAAATTACAGCATACCCATCTAGATAACTTAATATGGTTACAACAACAAAAAAGCTACCATCTAGAAAATAAAACCAGAAAAAATGCTGCAAATCAAATCAATAGGAAAAACAAATCTATTTGAATAGAAAAGATATTAAATGAGAATGGATGTTTAATTAGAAACCCAAAGGAAATTGGCAAGGCCTTTGCAGATTTTTTATAGATCCTTATATAAATTAGAGGAGAAACCCGGTTCCATAGATCTTCCCACTCTCAAATGCAAAATTTCTTAGATCAGATAACACTCCCAAAAATAACAGAACAAATTAGTGAACTAAAAGAAATAATGGAAAAAGAAATACAAGAGAGAATAAATAATTTAAAAGGTTGATAAAGCGCTGGGTCCAGGCGGATTCCCAAACATCTATTATAAGACATATTTTGGGTCTCTGGGTAGACATCTAAAAAATGGTGCCAACGAGATAAAAACAGTAGGGAAGGCACCGGTGGAAAATTTGGAAGTGGCAATTGTTAATATACCTAAAAAAGGAAAAGACAACAGTAGATGCTGTAACTATAAGCCGATCTCTTTATTGAATACGTACACTAAAATGTATTTGAGTATATTAGCAAGTAGACTAACCCCCCTCATGAAAGATCTAATCAATTCAGAACAAACTGGATTTACAAAAGGGAGGCCAACCCACAGATAATACCCGGAGGTTGATTAATATTATTATGTAAAAAGTAAAAAAATTCCCATAGTAGCCCTATCCAGAGAAAGCAATCGATAGGGTGAATTGGGACTTTATTGACTTAGTTTTAGACAAATACGGTTTGGGAGAGTTTAGTTCATGCGCAGTAAAAGCTTTATATACAAATGCCAATGCCTTCATTAAGGGTTTGGATTTTAGATCAGATAATGAATGGAATATATAGTGAGGTTTCTTATTATAAAATTTAATTCTGCAAAATCAGAAGTGATAGCAATGAATCTGGGAATAAATGACAGATTAAAACTGATAAGATAAATTTGGTTATTAATGGGATGACAATGCATTTAATAACCTAGGTATAAAATTCACTCCGAATTTGAATAACTTAAGAAAAAATAATTTTGACAAACTAAATTTGGAAATTAATAATACAATATCAAATTGGAGGAAACTCAATTTGACATGGTCGGGAAGAATATCGGCGATAAAAATGACGGTGCTCCCAAAAATTCCCAATTACAGATTAAACAAATTGTAGAATAAAATAGATAACTTTATATACAAGAACAAAATATCTAGAATCAAAAAAGATATCACAACAAAAACATACTCTAGAGGTGGTTTGACAGCACCTAAGGTCTATGTATATCATAGAGGAATAGCTCTAACGCATATTCTGAAATACACTGCGATGTCCCAAAATATCTGATAATTGAGAGAGAGTTGTCACCGAATGTAGATCTAGAAACCGTATTTTGGGATAAAGCATATCGGGGAAAAAGTATCAAATTACCAAAAGTTCCCAGAGTATTATTATTATCATGCTGGTTAAGTCTGAACAAAAGTATAAATCTAATTAAATTTCCATCACCTGCCATACCAATTAATAAGATATCCAAAGAATTACTACCATTTCTGAATGTGGATTGGACAAATTGAGGTATAAAAACCCTAAAAGATTTATATAAAGGAGATAATTTAAAAACATTTGTGAAGAAAAAAAAAGATACCAAAAGAAAATTGGTTAATCTTTAATACGCTATATACAGCTATTTTGAATTCTAGTTACAAATTATTGGGAAACAGAATCTTAACAGATTTTGAGTTGTCGTTATGTGATACCAAGAAAAAGAAAACTATAACAAACTTCCTTAAAAATATAAAACTTGTAAAAGAAAATACAAAATCCATAAGAATAATAAAATGGGAACAACATTTTCAAAAAGAATGGGATGAAAAGATCTGGAAAAGAGCATTTAAAATTACTGAAGAATGCATTAAGTGTAGTCGGCTTTAAGAAATTCAGTTTAAATTAATACAAAAAATTAGCTTTGATTAATCCACAAACATATACAGGGAATTGTTGGAGATGTCTTAAAGAGACGGGATCACACAAACATATGTGGTGGTCATGCCAGATCATCCATTTTTTCTAGTTCGAATGTATCACCCACATTTCTAAAGTTATTAACTATAAGCTGGAACGGTCACAGGAGGTTTCATGTTTTTTCAGGAAAATATTCCAAAAGTTAAGATCCATACGATCATTAATATCTTGATGGTAGTGAAACTGTTGATTATCCTCAACTGGAAGAAAGAGAGTTTACAAACTTGGCAAGAGATAAAAATGGGATTTCAAAGAATTGCACAAATCGAATTGGACTTTATTAGCCACAATAGTGACAAACAAACCAAAAATAGATTATGATGGTCATTGTGGCCTATATGAAGCACATAACAGACAATGCAAGACCATTCTGTTCTCTCTCCATATAAACTCAAAGAGAATTCCCACAAGGTGACTCCATTTTAATTATTTCTTTTTTTTTTTTTACTCTAGTTTTTCTGTGTTTTTGCCATTTTCATCATCTATCAGATTTTCTATCCTCTTGGAAGATATGATTTTAAGACTTATCATGGTGGAATATGTATGGAGGCTACGATAAAAATTATGTGTTAAATGTGACTGGGATGATGTACTGTATCTGTTTTGTAAAATTTGGATAAAATTGAAATAAAATACTATAGATAAAAAAATGACTGGGTTTCGGAGTAAAGAGTGGTTTGTGAGTATGTTTTTCCCCCCCAAACAATAGGTTGGGGTCAGCCAAATACCTCACTACCCATGACCTATCAAAGGGCTATTGGCAGTTCCCTTTTGCGGACTTGGCTAGGGAAAAGTTGGCTTTTATCACCCCATTCGGGCTCTGCCAGTTCACATAGAACAGATTAGGGATGCCGGGCTTACTATTCGGCCAGACAAGTGTCAGTGGGCTAGGGCTGAGGTGCAGTACCTGGGACACTGGTTAGGGGGTGGCAAGATCCAACCGGAGCCATTAGATCCAAGGGATAGCTACCTGGCCCACCCCCCAAACTAAGAAGCAGGTAATGCTTTCCTGGGCACGGCAGGGTATTACCGTAAATTTGTCCCTTTGTACAGCATGATTGCAAAGTCCCTGACGGACCTAACCAAGAAAATTTTGCCTCGCGTGGTGGGCTGGACCCCGGCATGTGAAACTGCTTTCCGCTGGCTGCAGGATGCCTTGGTGCGAGCACCAGTACTCGCTATCCTGGATTATACTTGACCAACCAGAACGCTGATGGGCTGTCCCGACAAGAGGACCGGTGATCAGCCTGCACATCAGGGGCATTTAGGGGAAGAATACTTCCTCTTTGCTGAGTCACAGGGGGGGGGGGGGGTGAGTGGTTGTGAAGATCCCTTGGGATGATATTTTCTCTGTCCAGGAGACTCTCTAATTGGGTGGCCATTTGTCTAATCACTGCTGAGCTGGGGACAGTTACACATGTGCCCAGTAGTGACATCTTGTGGCCATGGCAGGGTACTGATTTTCCTTTGTGGGGGTTGCAAATTGGTTCCCTCCACTGGGAAGACCCTCTCTAGACCCACCCTGGGGAAAACAAGCCAAGCCCCCATATCCATCTGCCCCTGATTGGCTCTAATCACCCAAGTCTGGTCATACCCCCCCTCCCCCAGCTGCCGTTCTCTTACTGGATGATCCTGATTGGGGAGGTGATTTTGCACAGGTCCTCCCAGACACATGGAACATGTGATAGATAGATTGCTGTACGAAATAAAGGTTGTTTGTTACTTGGAACGCATAGAGGATGGTGCCTTTCATTTTTTATTATTTTCCTGATCTAAAGCACATGTACATGTTCCTGATCCTTTAGCCGGATAACGAGCAGCCCATTCCTTCAACGAAGATCGCCTATTTAGAGGGGAATTCCTGTGGCCAAAGGCAAGGATTGTCTGTAGCTAAGTAGACCCCCTTTTTGGGATCTATATATATATATATATATACACACACATACACATACAGTGGATATAAAAAGTCTACACACCCCTGTTAAAATGTCAGGTTTCTGTGCTGTAAAAAAATTAGACAAAGATAAATCATTTCAGAACTTTTTCCACCTTTAATGTGAACTATAAACTGTACAACTCAATTGAAAAACAAACTGAAATATTTTAGGTAGAGGAAAGAAAAAATATAAAAATAAAATAATATGGTTGCATAAGTTTGCACACCCTTAAACTAATACTTTGTTGAAGCACCTTTTGATTTTATTACAACAATCAGTCTTTTTGGGTACGAGTCTATCAGCATGACACATTTTGGCTTTGCCAGATTTGCCCAGTCTTCTTTGCAAAAACACTCCAAATCTGTCAGATTGCGAGGGCATCTCCTGTGCACAGCCCTCTTCAGATCACCCCACAGATTTTCAATCGGATTCAGGTCTGGGCTCTGGCTGGGCCATTCCAAAACTTTAATCTTCTTCTGGTGAAGCCATTCCTTTGTTGATTTGGGTGTATGCTTTGGGTCGTTGTCATGCTGAAAGATGAAGTTCCTCTTCATGTTCAGCTTTCTAGCAGAAGCCTGAAGGTTTTGTGCCAATATTGACTGGTATTTGGAACTGTTCATAAATCCCTCTATCTTAACTAAGGCCCCAGTTCCAGCTGAAGAAAAACAGCCCCAAAGCATGTTGCTGCCACCACCATGCTTCACTGTGGGTATGGTGTTCTTTTGGTGATGTGCAGTGTTATTTTTGCGCCAAACATATCTTTTGGAATTATGGCCAAAAAGTTCAACCTTGGTTTCATCAGACCATAAGACATTTTCCCACATGCTTTTGGGAGACTTCAGATGTATTTTTGCAAAATGTAGCCTGGCTTGGATGTTTTTCTTCGTAGGAAAAGGTTTTCGTCTTGCCACTCTACCCCATAGCCCAGAGATGTGAAGAATACAGGAGATTGTTGTCACATGTACCACACAGCCAGTACTTGCCAGATATTCCTGCAGCTCCTTTAATGTTGCTGTAGGCCTCTTGGTAGCCTCCCAGACCAGTTTTCTTCTCGTCTTTTCATAAATTTTGGAGGGAGCTCCAGTTCTTGGTAATGTCACTGTTGTGCCATATTTTCTCCACTTGATGATGGCTGTCTTCACTGTGTTCCATGGTATATCTAATGCCTTGGAAATTCTATTGTACCCTTCTCCTGACTGATACCTTTTAACAATGAGATCCCTCTGATGCTTTGAAAGCTCTCTGTGGATCATGGATTTTGCTGTGTGATGCGACTAAGACAATTTCAGGAAAGACCAACTAGAGCAGCTGAACTTTATTTGGCGGTTAATCAGATGCACTTTAAATTATGGCAGGTGTATGCTGACTCATATTTAACACGATTTGGAATGTGATTGCTTAATTCTGAACACGGCTACATCCCCAGTTATAAGAGGGTGTGCAGACTTATGCAACCACATTATTTTTCTTTTTTTTTTTTCTTCCCTCCACCTAAAAGATTTCAGTTTGTTTTTCAATTGAGTTGTACAGTTTATAGGTCACATTAAATTTATCTTTGTCTTATTTTTTTACAGCACAGAAACCTGAAATTTTAACAGGGTTGTGTAGACTTTTTATATCCACTGTATATATATATATATATATATATATATATATATATATATATATATATATATATATATATATATACACACACACACACATACATAAGCCCCATACTGATGCAATAAGAATCATTTAACATCAGATTTCCTCCGAAATCCTTTGTATTCCGGTCTTCAATAACTTATGATGTTTTATTTGTTACATACTTCATAAGCATGTGAGGTTTTTGCTGAACTACAATGGTCCTTAGTTATATTGATATTACATTCGGTTATAAATTCTTAATGAAAGTCCACAATATTGAGCCATCAATTCACTTTATTTTATATGTTATATTTATACTGCATATTGTGTAGGTGATACATTGTTACTAGTTTCCATTGTTCCATCATTTCCTTATATTGTTATAAATAATACAGAGTTCCGGTCCCTTCCTCTTGGGCCCTGATCCATCACAGCTCTCTGAATCCTTCTCTTTGAACCTCAAGGCATTTGCTCAACTGTAAATCCACATATTGCATGCCAGATGCATGTTAGTCTTTATGTGCAAGCTTTTACAAGGAAGATAAAAACACTATACCCACCCCCCTTTTATCGTAGCCCACCTCCCATGGGGGTCTTCCTGTTCCTTCTTCCTGACCATCTGTCCAGTAATGGCCGGATCTTAAGAAAGACATGTAAACACTATCATCACTGAGAAAACACAAACTTGGGTGCCAGTAGAGATGCTGTAACACTACAAATCTGTAAAAATATAACAGATTAAAAACAATACAATACTCAGGGATAATTCTGAGGGGCCCTGCAATATGTATTTTGCTCACCTCTAAATGTATTTTGCTCACCACTTTAGGTGTCTTATAAAATGGGTCTCTAAGAATAGTTAGGTGTGGCCTGATAAGAAAAGCCCCCTATATTAAACTTTTACTGTGCATTTAAATAATGAACTGCTATTTTAACCTCTAGATCTCTCCACGACCTGAAAAAAGTATTGTGGCTGGAGTGGACCTGCCCACATATTAGTAGCAGGGAGCAGTGTAACCTGAACTGTCAGCTAGGTGTAAACACAGTTTCTAGTCACCACCCTCTATCATAGAGCAGTTGTGCTATGAACTCGGGCCTCCGCTCCAGCACAATACTTCATTCATGAGTCTATACAGCCTGGGGGAATGACTGAAAAATAGTAATTCATTGTTTAAATTCACAATAAAAGTGTAATAAAGGCATTATTATGTATTGGGCTGTGCCAGTTCCTTCTCCAGTGGACAGCTTTTTGTCTGACCTCTCTGCTATGACCTGCCTGTCCTGGTATAGCTCACAGCTTCACTGAGGTACACAAGCCCCTTCACTGTGACAAGGTAGAGATCCAGAAGGGGGACTATTCAAATAACATTTATATTCATTTCTACAGAAACACTGCCTCTATGTGCACCCCTTGACAATAGGATTAAGTCCCAGTAAAATAATCTTTTAGGCATGTCATATATAAACATACACTATTATGTGTATATATATATATATATATATATATATATATATATATATATATATTTACACACACACACATATATATGTAGATACAAACACACATAATATAACATTTATGTGATACAATATTAAAATCCTATTTTATCCTGTATAATATCCCAAGTTCTCCAAGATATCAGATTTTCCATTTTATCTCCAAAAACAATCAAACAAACAAAAAATCTATGCAGTTACCCGTGGAGGGTTTTAATTAAAACGTATCATTATGAATATTTAACTAGAATAAAACTCACCTGACAACATTCTTGGAAATGACATAACAATACATTGATTGCAGAATTCCTGGAATCGGAGCATCTTAATCTGAAGGATGCGCTCATCCGTAATAAGAATAATAAAAAAAATAAAAAAAATCAACATTTATGAGCTCTGCTAATGCTACTGTTGTGTTTTCTAAAGCAGCTCAGTAACACAAGCCAAGGAAAATCACAGCAATATATTTTATTTGATGAGCAATATCTATGTTAAAGGGACAGTGCTGTATTATACCAGTCATGGCCCTTTAAAAGTATAGCATAAGGACAGCCCTATATATAAGGTTATATAAACATTATATAAAGTTATAAATTACTATTTGTTTTATATTTCCCTCTGCTCTCTTCTAGGGGCTGCAATGTTGGCCTGTCTCCATCCTGCCATCCATCGGAGTGCATCAGTGTGGGCAAGCAGCAGGCTGTGAATCTCCATATTGCATCTTCTAATGCATGCAGAGGGGTTCCCTGGTGGTCCAGTGGTTAGGATTTGGTGCTTTCATTGTTGCAACCTGGGTTTGATTCCAGTCACGAAACCAAGAGGTCACACCACCTTGAAGCCATGCAGGGTTGGGCCTGGACAATACTTGGATGGGAGACTACCTAGGAATACCAGGAGCTGTATGCTGTGGCCCACTGGAAAAGAAACTGGCAACCCACTACTCTCTGCCATGAATACCAAATGGATCAACATGACCATGAACATAAAAATGTGCCATGAGGTCACAGTCGGAAACGACTGAACGGTGCCAAAAAAAAGCATACAGAACCCCTATAGCAGCTTCCTGCTGGTTCATGCAGTCATGGCCAGCTTATAATGTTGGAGCCACCACCTCATGACTGTTTGGGCAAACTGGAAGCCGCTGGCTATTCTGTGTGCACCGGGAGATGAAATATGGATATTCACCGCTTGAAAGACTCACAGCAGTGAAACTTTGATGGAATGGATGGAGGAAGAGTGACCAACATGGCAGTCCCACTAGAAGCTTACCCACTTCCTGATCTCTTGCTTTTCCATGCATAGAGCTTCAAGCCACAGCTGATAATACAAACACTGAGCAGCGTTTCCGGACTCTGAATGCTTTTCAAAATCTCACATGAATTGTTATATGTAAGTTATCAAAATGACATTACATTTTTTTTTTTGCAATCGGACACTTTATTGATTTTCAAAAGTATTCAATTATTTATTATATTTTGGATAGATAGCTAATCAAATGTATTCTTATTTTCATTGCAATAGAACAATCTACTAAATTATTGAGCTTCTATCATAGTATTTATATTAAAAGGAAAAAAAACATTACACGGTATAAAAACAAAACAAATGTTCTGAGCCCATGAAATAGCAACAATTTCAACTGATTGATGGCAACTAAACAAATAGGGTATTATTTTTATTATTATTATTATTATTAATAAACTGCCACATGCAAAACAGCTTCTGAAGAATAATTTAAGAAGAAGAAGAAGTCAATCTCCAATATAATGTTTTGTGAGGATTCTCTTGTAGTAAAAATAAACACAAAATAGTGTAATATGTATATATTACTGAAAAATGGAAAACACCACAAGGAGGAAGCAGCTACATTTTCAGACACAATGTTTACTACCAACACAATGATTTCCATTGGCTGAGACCTATTGTGTTTGGGATTTCTCTTTACTGCAAGCTTTTGCCGTTGGGGCAGCCTATCAGTGATTGCTCATTCATTTTTTGTATCGGATTGCTCTTAAAACTATTAAGATGTGCCTTCCACTCTACCCTTAATAACCTTGTCAGGGTGGAGACAAACACTCAAATAGGCTAATCTTTGAAAACAAATATAATATTGAATTATCACTATTGTGACGAAGTGCCCTTCGCCACTTTGTCTTGGAGAGGACTGTTTGCCAGCCTCCTGCCCTGCGACTATGGCCCTGGGACATATTGCCCTTTAAACACAGTATTCGGCCATACCAGAGTGTATGTCACTCATTCTGGCCCTTTACATACAGGGGGGTCATTCGGTACTTGCCCTGTGTGAACCTTGATACCACAGATAGCTATGCCATGGAGCCCATTCATATAATGAAAGACTATGGGAAAGACTTTAGCTACATGGCAATTGAACTGTGTGAGGATCTGAGCGCTATTCGGTAGTTTTGTGCGCTCAGATCCCAGCTATCTGGGGATATGTGAAATGTGAGTAAATGTGAATTGCAGTAATGCTGATGGGTTGTCAAACTATAGAATTGACCAACAAATACTTTTGTCCGGACATCCCCAGGCCGATCCGTTGGGATCAGACCGCGTATGCCGGCTTATGGTCACGGGGGAGGTGTGTAACGGAACCCATCACTGTTTTACCCTGTTTTATGATTATTATGGTTAAAATATGATCCTACTAATATACTGTATGTATGTTGGTTTATGCTCTGCAGAATATTGGCCCAGACTAGTGCAGACCTTGGCATGGGAGATAATCCTGTTACAGAGACTCCGCATAAGTTAAGGAAGTCTATTGTATAAAGTGTTTTCATTCTCAGACATAAGAACAAAGAAGGATGATCTAATCCATGTCTGATGGTATCAAAGTTGCCAGGTAGCCTCAGGGAGGTGTGACCCACCTATTGTCCCTATATGTGTATTGTGTGGCCAACTATGGGGGATATGTGAAATGTCTGTGTGTTATGTGTAAAAGATACTTTTACTAACTTTTGAACCCCTGGTCTGATTCATGCCATTTTTTAATATGTTGTTCCACAATTTATGTTGTTCATAAAAATGTAAGTTTTATTTATGTACTATGTAAAATCATAAAGTTATAAAAATGTATAAAAATGTGTAAGTTTTAGCTGGGAGATAATTGAGTAGATACAGTAATAAACTCAATTATCTCTCAAGTAGAGGGGACGGAAACTGTGGGCGTTACTATTGTGTTATTGGTTGTTTATACCTTCCCCTGGGTGTGCTCTGTTTTCCTGACTGTAATAAAAACTAGGCTGGGTGTGCCAGCAAGAGAGTGCTCCTTGACCCTTCAAAACGTAGCCTCGTCTCGTTCTTGGAGGGGATTGCTATATCATACTGGGGATTGCTATGCTTTGCATACTCCCTGGAGCTTTAAACTACTGAACCCTTGTTCCTGATGTACTCTTCTTGAAGGAGAGGTCTTCCCCACACGATCCTGGATGCTGGAGATTCATACAGGGTGGAAGGAAGACGGCGCGGCTCCAGTTAAGCTACGGCGGTTGTGGAGTCTGTGGTGGTTGTGGTGTCCGGTGCGGTGCTTGTAGTCCTCGACGCAAACTAGAATGCGTCCATCAACGGAGGTACCCGGTCGGGGTGCCAGGAGATCCGTTACAACTATTAAATAGTAATATTATTAATTTTTAATGCACAATGTATACAAGCTCCTCCTTAGGGAATTCAGCATTACAGTATCATTGTGATAATCTAAAATGTGTAACCTTTATTTGCAATTATTCTTCTTACTGTACGGTTTGTTTTCTTTTCTGATTGATTCTTGCTGCTACTTTCTCAGAAGGCCTTATCCTTGTAAACTAATAGTCATTTGGAAAGCACTGGCAGTTTTAGCTGCCACATTCCCAGTGTACAAAGTTAATGTGCATTCAAAGTCTCCTCCCGCCTAAGGAAGTTGGAAACAGAGAAAATAAGGCCCCTATGCTAATCCTCTCTATCGCAATTACTGGAGGTTTGGTCACAAAGCAAATCCTACCCATTTATGCTATTCCCCTATCCCATAAACATTGGGAGAGAATGTCTGCACTGCTAAAAGATTAGGAGTTTCTCAGTCAGACTTTTACATAAATGCTAATTAAACTTTATGGATCACTCGCAAACTAGTGCACTGCTATAACTGCAAAAAACTGAAGGAAATATTACAGGAACCAAAGACCACTCGCAAAGGATTTAAAAAACCATTGCCGAGTGCCACAGAAGGAGTTAAAGAAACAGTATAGCACCAAAAAACAGCTCCTCCCTCCTTTGGTGATATTTTAACACTATTTGACAATTAACTGTCAAATATGAATATAGGTGTAATTAAAAAATATGACATTTTTTTTACAATGCCCATTCCATAATACAACATCCAAAATAACACACAACCAAGTACTCAGGGGGTTAATACATACCAGGAGTCCACATGAATTATGTTTCAATTTATATATTAAAAAATATTTTACATTTTTAAACCTATTCAAATATAATTTATATATTGCAACTATAATTGTCGCATATACTTAATTTGAAAGAGAATAAATATTTAAAACAATAATGTGTATATATATATATATATATATATATATATATATATATATATATATATATATATATATATATATATACACACACATACAGTATCTCACAAAAGGGAGTACACCCCTCACATTTCTGTAAATATTTTATTACTAGTGACTTGCCCGTCAAAAAATGACGGCAATGAAATTGTAAGTGAGCTAATGCTGTTTGGTGTATAATAATGAAATATATAATACATTACTAAATGAATCTACTTTACATATTTGAAAGCATTGTGTTGAAGAGCTGCAATCTGTTTTGATGTTGCTGCAGCATTAGTGGTGTGGAGCTGCTGTGTATGATGAACGTGTGCAGTGTAATAGTGTGCGTGCGCGAGACGAAACCGTTAGCGTAGTTGGGTACTTCCGCATTAGCGTAAAATGGCGGGTAATGTGTGGTATGCGTCTTAGCGGAATATCCGTAGGTCGTTTGTGGTGTTTTGCCAGTTTGTTGTGGTGTTTTGCGTGGTTACAGTGCTGTAGCCTCGTTTTCGTTTTGTTCGGCGGCCATTTTTTCTCTCGCTTAGCGATTTTTTTAGTGTCTAAACTCTTTTATTTTTAGTTAACTGAAGGTGTAAGCAATTTTTTTGAGGCCCTGGATGCTTCCTCTTGCTGTAGGTAAGCTTTTTATGTATGTGCTGTGTGTTTTTTTTGTGTTTGTAGGTTTGTGATGTTCGCTAGTTGTGGCCGATTTTTGCGAGGTCGTAATGTGTGGTAACGTGTCTCGTATGGTTTTTGCGTTGCAAGGTAAAGTTTGCGAGGGTTGCGGTTGTTGGGTCGTGTTGTTTGCGTTGTAACGTAAATTTTGCAAGGGTCGCAGTTGCTGGCAAGGAGCGCCTCCGGCGCTCCATGCCAGCAACAGTGGCCCTCGCCCGCAGCCCTCGCTTTGCGATACCTTATCACTGGCCCTTCTGGCTAGGGAATATCTTCCATATATAAAGGTTTAGACCAAATTGCGGATTTCTACAGATAAGAATTGATGGGTACTTTCCCAAAAAATACATTATTTATATACATATATATATATATATATATATATATATATATATATGTCCCTTAATCATTAGTAAAGGGTTACATCCGCCATCCTATAAACCTGAAGAAGCCTTTTTTGTTGGCCCCTTGTGCCCAGTCACCTCTTATAGTGCTGATAACACAGGCCTGGTTACATAGTACATATTTAATCCCCTTCCTCAGCCACATTCCTGGTGTATTTGCACACCTGTCAGGGACTCTGCTGCAGGTATATGGAGGTTTCCTCCTGCATATCCTCTGTTTCCTCTCCGCTCCCAGAGATAGAGCAAACAGGAGGGAAGCCATAGGACTGTGGGAGGCGGGAAGGTGGCGGGAATCCCTCGGGAGCCGCGGGAGGTGGAGGCAGGGCTGGGGGTGCGGCTGTACACAGAGCATGGGGCCGAGCACTGAGTCTCCTGTCGCCGTCTGGAAGTTTTATTAACAGGTGCCTGGTGCTGCGGCTCCGCCCTCTCATTCATTTGTGTGGCTGCCAGGGAGACGCGTGTGAGGTGCAGGCCGTGTGCTGGTGAGACCCCCGGGAAGAGGATTAGGGGGGAGCATATAGCCAGGAGGACCCGGGATATGTGATAGAGCAGCGCCCGAGCATCATGGCCAAGGAGCTCTTCTGTAAAGTTGTGTCTATGCAAATCAAGTGTCGGGAACTGAGGTCCTCGCCAGCAGCCCTCGCTACGTAAGGGCCGCAGTTCGCGTCCTCACTTTGCGAGGGCCTCAGTTGCTGGCATGGAGCGTCTTCGGGCAAGGGCAAGTTGCTGGGATGGAGCGAGGGCTGCGGGCAAGGGCAGCGAGGGCTGCGGGCAAGGGCCTCAGTTGCTGGGATGGAGCGCCGAGCGAGCCCGCAAGCGTTAGCAACAACTCGCATGCTCACAACTATATATGTGATATATTTTCATGTGAACACTGAAGAAATGACACTCTGCTACAATGTAAAGTAGTAAGTGTACAGCCTGTATAACAGTGTAAATTTGTTGTCCCCTCAAAATAACTCAACACACGGCCATTAATGTCTAAACTGTTGGCAACAAAAGTGAGTACACCTCTAAGTGGATATGTCCAAATTGGGCCCAAAGTGTCAATATATTTTGTGGCCACCATTATTTTCCAGCACTGCCTTAACCCTCATGGGCATGGAGTTCACCAGAGCTTCACAGGTTGCCACTGGAGTCCTCTTCCACTCCTCCATGATGACATCACAGAGCTGGTGGATGTTAGAGACCTTGCACTCCCCCACCTTCCATTTGAGGATGCCCCACAGGTGCTCAATAGGGATTAGGTCTGTGACATGCTTGGCCAGTCCATCACCTTCAGCTTCTTTAGCAAGGCAGTGGTCGTCTTGGAGGTGTGTGTAGGGTATTTATCATGTTGCAATACTGCCCTGCGGCCCAGTCTACTAAGGAAGGGGATCATGCTCTCCTTCAGTATGCTCCCCAGTGCCGGCCACACTCATGCAGGACCAGACCATGACACTCCCACCACCAAAAGTATACATCTATACAGAGGAAAGGTAGTTGAAATAATCCCTAAATGACAGATAAACGGATAAGGCACAAAGAACATAAACAAAACACTGATATGAGATGAAACCCTCAGTTTGAATGTAAACAGCGATGCAGAGAGAGTAACGGCAGCATCTGACATCAGCAGATAAATACATATAGGGGGTATCAACGCAACATATTATAGAAACATATATACACATATAGACATATGTGTATAGTGCCTAGCAAAAGTATTCACCCACTTGACTTTTTACCTATTTTGTTACATTACAGCCTTAAGTTCAATGTTTTGTTATTCTGAATTTTATGTGATGGATCAGAACACAATAGTCTAAGTTGGTGAAGTGAAATGAAAAAAATAATAATATATATATACATAAAACTATTTTGTAGAAATATAAAACAGAAAATTGGCATGTGCGTATGCATTCACCCCCTTTGTTAGGAAGCCCATAAAAAGCTCTGCTGTAACCAATTACCTTCAGAAGTCACATAATTAGTGAAACGATGTCCACCTGTGTGCAATCTAAGTGTCACATATACACACCTTGTTTGAAAGGCCCCAGAGGCTGCAATACCTAAGCAAGAGGCACCACTAACCAAACACTGCCATGAAGACCAAGGAACTCTCCAAACAAGGGACAATGTTATTGAGAAGTAAAAGTCAGAGTTAGGTTATAAAAAAATATCCAAATCTTTGATGATCCCCAGGAGCACCATCAAATCTATCATTACTAAATGGAAAGAACATGGCACAACAGGAAACCTGCCAAGAGCCGGCCGACAACCAAAACTCACAGACCCGGCAAGGAGGGCATTAATAAGAGAGGCAGCACAGAGACCTAAGGTAACCCTGGAGGAGCTGAGGAGTTCCACAGCAGAGACTGGAGTATCTGTACATAGGACGACAATAAGCCGCACGCTCCATAGAGTTGGGCTTTATGGCAAAGTGGCCAGAAGAAAGCCATTACTTTTAGCAAAAACAAAATGGCACGTTATGAGTTTGCAAAAAGGCATGTGGGAGACTCCCAAAATGTATGGTCTGATGAGACTAAAACTGAACCTTTTCGTCCATCTAAAGAAAATGCTCTGTCTGGTGCAAACCCAACACATCACATCACCCAAAGAACACCATCCCCACAGTGAAAGATGGTGGTGGCAGCATCATGCTGTGGGGATGTTTTTCAGCAGCCAGGACTGGGAAACTGATCAGAGTTGAGGGAAAGCTGGATGGTGCTAAATACAGGGATATTCTTGAGCAAAACCTGCACCACACTGTGCGTGATTTGAGGCTAGGACTGAGGTTCACCTTCCAACAGGACAATGACCCCAAAACACACTGCTAAAGCAACACTTGAGGAAACATATAAATATGTTGGAATGGCCTAGTCAAAGCCTAGACCTCAATCCAATAGAGAATCTGTGGTTAGACTTAAAGATTGCTGTTCACAAGGGCAAACCATCCAACTTGAAGGAGCTGGAGCAGTTTTGCAAGGAGGAATGGGCAAAAATCCCAGTGGTAAAATGTGGCAAGCTCATAGAGACTTATCCAAAGCAACTTGGAGCTGTGATTGCCGCAAAAAGGTGATTGACTGTAGGGGGTGAATAGTTATGCTCATTTACCTTCACAATAAAAAAAACAAAAAAACAAAAAAAACAACATCTTCAAAGTTGTGGGCATGTTCTGTAAATTAAATGATGCAAATCCTCAAACAATCCATGTTAATTTCAGGTTGTGAGGCAACATTTGCTCTATATTTTGTAGCTGAATATATTTTGGAGAACAGTAGTAGCTTAGTTGCAGGTTATGATTTATTTCAGCAAATAAAAGAGGTTTCACCATAGGCGAAAAATGCCAAGGGGGTGAACACTTTTGCAAGGCACTGTATATGTTTGGTCTGGGCCTGCATGAGTGCTGCCAGCACTGGGGAGCTACAGTTCATTGAGGGAAACATGAATGCCAACATGTATTGTGACATACTTCACATATAGCGGTTCTTTACTGCAGTCCAGGCACTTGTTCCCATCACATATATATTTGTGGACCAAGAACATCTGTAAGAACTAGATAGATATTGGCAATGAAGATATCACATTTAGGATCATTTTTATGATATTGTGCTAAGCCACCAGGTACTTCATGTGCCGCTCATCGAACCAGACCATGAGTTCCTAGATGGGTTAGAAGCACAATATAAATATAATCCAGTGTGCACTAATTATGGCTCTGGTTATGTCATTTTTTTTGTTATATTTGTTCATTTGCTCTATATTTTGTAGCTGAATATATTTTGGAGAACAGTAGTAGCTTAGTTGCAGGTTGTGATTTATTTCCGCAAATAAAAGAGGTTTTACCATAGGCGAAAAATGCCAAGGGGGTGAACACTTTTGCAAGGCACTGTATATGTTTGGTCTGGGCCTGAATGAGTGCTGCCAGCACTGGGGAGCTACAGTTCATTGAGGGAAACATGAATGCCAACATATATTGTGACATACTTCACATATAGCGGTTCTTTGCCGCAGTCCAGGCACTTGTTCTCATCACATATATAGTTGTGGACCAAGAATGTTTGTAACGTCTGAAAAGTTGGTAACGCAGTTGCGACCTCGTGAAGAGAGGTTGCAACCGAGAGCCTCGCAAAGTGAGGCGAGCCAGCGGCGCCGTCACACATGCATAAGCAGCCGCTTAGCACTCATTGCAGCTAGGGGCGCCATTACACGTCTGCCTTGCAAAGCGAGGCGAAGCAGCCGCAAAGTACTTAGGCTGCATTGTGAGGGTTGTAACTATGAATCAAGCGCGTGACAAAGGTGATCAGTGCAAAGCAGGAAAGTTGAAGTACACAGGGGAGAGACTCGCAATGAGCGCCAAAGGTGCTCAGAGTAGCAAAAGCCTCACATTGTGTGGCAAACAGCATTGCCAGCCTTACAATTTTAATCCCATCATTTTTGACGGGCAAGTTCCTAGTTCTCATTTCCTATTGGTTCCTAGAGCAGCGTCTCATCCGTAAAGCTTAGTTTGGGTATGTCCTACACTGAAATCTCTTGCGGACATGGCAGAATTTACGGATGGGCTGAGTGCCGTAATATTGCCAGTGAAAACATTAACATAAACATGTAACATTGGGAAGAAAAGCGCCCGCAGCCGATTTATGGGTATACCGCAAAATAGACAGCTCGACTAGCACGGGGGCATAAAATGGTAGATTCCACAACAGTGTAATCGCATATAAAAAAGGTAATAACATAGAAACTGGGTTATTTATTTTTTTACAAATTTAAAAAACATACATTTTCCCTTCTCTCAAATGCCAAATAATACATTTCACATATAACACTACAGTGGCCCCTTAATAAATATAGTCAAAAATGTGAGTTCCTTGATCAGCACTACTCATCTGTCAGCTGGCAATTTCAACTCGCAGACAGGAATTAAATGAAATGTCTAATTTCAATAAATCTGAGATCAATGACAATTTACTGAGATTTGTTGTTTAAATTTCCCTGCAGGGGGCAAATGTAGGATCCTGATCAACACATCTATCAACATTGGACATAGTCAAAGCAAGAAAAAAAACAGCCAGCTTAAATCTCTCAGTATTATTCCAACTCACCCCTGTACCAGGATGAGTAGATCTCAGAGTATATTTATTTAGCAATTTACAAGAAGGACCAAGATCAAAAAAAAAAAATGACGGCAATGCAATTGTAAGGTAGCTAATGCTGTTTGGTGTGTAATAATGAAATATATAATACATTAATAAATGAATATACTTTACCTTTTTTGAAGCATTGTGTTGAAGAGCTGCAATCTGTTTTGATGTTGCTGCAGCATTAGTGGTGTGGAGCTGCTGTGTAAGCGTGGTGAATGTGTGCAGTGTAATACTGTGCGTGCTCCAGACCAAACCGTTAGCGTAGTCGTGTACTTCTGCATTAGCGTAAAATGGCGGGTAATGTGTGGTATGCGTGTTAACGGAATATCCGTAGGTCTTTTGTGGTGTTTTGCGAGTTTCTTGTGGTGTTTTGCGTGTTTAGAGTGCTGTAGCCTCGTTTTCGTTTTGTTCGGCTGCCATTTTTTCTCTCGCTTAGCGAATTTTTTAGTGTTTAAACTCTTTAATTTTGAGTTAAATGAAGGTGTAAGTTGTTTTTTTTGAGGTCCTGGATGCTCCCTCTTGGTGTAGGTAAGCTTTTTATGTATGTGCTGTGTGTATTTATTGTGTTTTGAATTTTGTAATGTTCGCGAGATGCGTCCGATTGTTGCGAGGTCGTAATATGTGGTAACGTGTCTCGTATGTTGTTTGCGTTGCGAGGTAAAGTTTGCGAGGGTCGTAGTTGGTGTGTCGTGTTGTTTGCGTGGTTGTTTGCGCTTGAACGTAAATTTTGCGAGGGTCGCAGTTGCTGGCAAGAAGCACCTTCGGCGCTCCATGCCAGCAACTGAGGCCCTCGCTACACGAGGGCCGCAAGCGTTAGCAACAACTCGTACGCTCACAACTATATATGTGATATATATTTTTTTTTTTAAACATTAGGTGATATCATTCATGAGATCACATATGTTATAAATAATGACATCACATAATATTAAAGTATGCCGTCAAACTAGACCCCTATGATGTCTCTGAACATTTATAATTTTACACTTAGTTAAGATGTTGACTTTGAAGGTCTCAACATTTCAAATCGGAGCAGGTTATTTAAATAATTTAAGCCTGCAAATATTTTTCTTAATTTCATCGTAGTGTTAAAATTGAATGTTTATATATCTGCTTGTCTAAAACCCATTAACATTTTTATTTTTTAAATTCTCCCACACTTTTTAACTTTAATATTTTTTCATCAAATAATCACATGGTTTCATATGGTGTATACATTCGCTGCATTCTCTTTAGTTGTGCTTCCAAAATATCTTCTGAAAGCTCACAAGGCAGGCCAAGCTTTTGGTTTAGCAATATAAATGGGATAATTAACATTGAACAGGCTTTAGAACCAGTATTTGTCTCATTTGTATTTAAATAGTGTGAAACCCAACTCATGTTGTCTGGTGGGGCTTGTTTAGAGATCTGTGAATTAAAGGAATATCAGTGCCCACACTGTATTTTGGTGCAATATCAGGGTGCTGTGTGTAGTGTCAGTACAGGAATAGTAGTGCTCACATTGTCTGTACGAATGTGCAGTATCCATATGATATGTGTAGTGCCAGTACAGTAATAGCAGAGATCACACTGACTGTATGAAGGTGCAATATCAGAGCGCTGTGTGTAGTGTTAGTGCACGAATAGAAAAAGCTCACACTGTCTGTATGAAGGTGCAGTATCCAGATGATGTATGTAGTGTTAGTGCAGGAATAGAAGTGCTCACATTGTCTGTATTAAAGTGCAGTATCCAGATGCTGTGTGTTAGAGTCAGTACAGGAATAGCAGGGCCCAACCTATCCTAGCAAGCCTATATAGCCAGAGGTTGATCTCTCTCAAACCAGTAAAAACAACACCTGACCATTATGCATGGAATCTGACAGCTGGTCATCCGCAGGAGTCTCTGTGGTAAGCATGCTCATTACATTACTTTATTTCAACTATTATCTCTCAAAAAAGGCTTAAACTATATTAAAAAAAAAAAGAGTGGAGCAAAAATTCCTATGGGAAAAACATAAAGTCATCAACCCAAAATTCAACATAAATCACCTTTTTTGTTTTTGTTTCTGGCAGAACAGAATTTAATGAAAATTGGCAAAAAAAAACAAACAAAAAAATGAACTATTCTTCCTAAAATACATTTCAAACAGATTTGTTAAACAAACGCAAAGTTATAAAGCTCATGAAAAATTAGTTTATAATGTAATGTTGAGAGAACCTTAACTTTTAGACCACGTCTGTGCTAATTTTATAAGTACATATTTTTTTCATGTAAAAGGATTTTTGTGAATTTGCAATGAACTTTAAAGTTTGTTATAATATTGTAACAATTTTATTGAAAACATATGTAGTTTTATAATAATTAGAATAGGCAGTCTAATGTCAAACTCCTATAACATGTCATTGCAATTTCCAAAGCAAAGTGGATAAGGAATAAAATGGTATTAATATACAGTATGTAAAATAATGCACAAGAGGGTTTGAATCATTTCCAGGCCAAACACATTCTACTGTTTATTACACATATTACATTCTTAAATAAAAATGCGTCACATAACATTTTTGCATAGATATCTTACAATATACCAATTTAAAAAAGAATTATGAAACAGACCAGTAACAAAAATAAATTTTTTTCTTCATTAATAATTTTGTAACATTAACATACCACCATCATATAATACAAATAATATTTTTTTTAAATCTTAAGACTTTTTGTACAGCAAATAAAACAAAACAAAATTTGACAAAGTAATATATTCATATATAAAAAAAAAGATTAAAAAAATAAAAAAGCAACAAAAAACAAACAAAAAAATAAAAAAATAATACAAATCTGAAAGGGAGAACGGAGAGCTATAAATTGAGCATTTCTTGGATATAGTAGAAATACCATAAAAGGCCTGAGAGAATATAATTGAGGGTCTCTCCATAAGCACTTGTTCGAAAAGCTTGGCCAAAAAAAATTATAAAAATAAAAAAACATAAAAAGAAATCCCAAAATTATAGTGCAAAATTAAATTCCTTCAAGCGGTGTTATTTATTTATTTATTTTTACTTTGTGAAGCATTCAGAATTTTATCATCAATGTATTTTTTTTTTTTTTTACGAGACACATTCCGCTAAAACCAATTCCTGTAAGAACTAGATAGATATTGGCAATGAAGATATCACATTTAGGATCATTTTTATGATATTGTGCTAAGCCACCAGGTACTTCATGTGCCGCTCATCTAAACAGACCATGAGTTCCTAGATGGGTTAGAAGCACAATAAAAATATAATCCAGTGTAAACCAATTATGGCTCTGGTTATTAAGTCATTTTTTGAGTTATATTTGTTCATTTGCTCTATATTTTGTAGCTGAATAGATTTTGGAGAACAGTAGTAGCTTAGTTGCAGGTTATGATTTATTTCAGCAAATAAAAGAGGTTTCACCATAGGCGTGTTATAGAAATTCTAATATGCCCTATGAAGAATTTAAATAATGAATATTGAAATATGGAATTAGTTTATCAAATGTTCTGATTTGTTGGCCTATTTAATATATTTAACAAACTGCTATAAATGGTAGACATTTTTTTTTATGGTATTTTTTAGAAGGTTAACAAACATAAACCAGGCCATCCATCATAAACACAATAGTAGGATTGGGGTTATGGACAAAGAAAAAAATATTTGGAATTTAGATTGAATAAAAGACTGTTAATGTTCTAGAACTGTGAAAATTATCTGTACGGTTTTAACAATGACAACGGCAAAATCAAGTTGAGTCAATAATTCCAAGAGAATATAGGTTGGTTTGCTGCATCACAATAAACCATAAACTGCAACTAAGATATTTAAAAAAATATTAAAAAAAACAACAAAAAACACTGTGATATCGGTCACACAGATATAAGTTATAACCATATTATTTTGCCCCAAAAAACTTTGTTCAAAAATTCTGAATGGTTCCCAAGTTTGTAGTTTTGTTTTTTTCTTTTTTTATCTTTTTTTTATTCTTTTTTTTTTTTTTTACTTTTTGCACACACAAAAATAGGCCTGAAAAATGAGTGGTAAAAAGCAAACTGTTTGAACCCTCACAGTACCATACAGTTAAGCAACAACACGGCTGCTTTCCCTGCTGGTATTGTGGGGTTAAAGGAAAAGAAAATAGCTTCAGGCTTCTAAAATTTCCTAGCTAGACAACTCCACTCATTGGGCTGAAAATAAGGCAGCAGAATTACCCCCTACTCATTGAATATCTGCTTACCAAGAATTACCAATAGGGGAATTAACCGAGAACGCAATCACTCTTCTCTTTCATTCAACGGAGGGAAGCAGAGGGTGTCCGCCATTTTAACCTCTGTTCTCAATACAAGATTGAAAAAGTGCAACATTTATGGAATACTACACTAGGCTTGATCTTAAAGTGATCAATTTTCAAGATTACACATGGGATAGGGAGAAAAAGGGTCCCCGAGACTCCGGCAAGCAATGAGTGAATCCTTAATACATTGACAACCTTCCCTTTACCAAGTTCGTGAAGAGTGAACCAATGGGATTGGGTGCTGTGAGAAACCATTGAGACAATTTAAAGAGACTGCTTGGTTTATTCATTGGTAGATCCCATCAGCTTCTCAACACAATGGTTGGCCATTTATATTATAAGGGTTTTTGGTGGGAGTTTTAAAAAAAATGGGAGCATATTTTGAAGCCATTTTGGTTTTCTATTTAAAATTAGTATATGAATAGGAGATATGTTGGAAAACCTTTAATAAGATTTTAGTTTTACAAATGTATTATTGGCAACCTGCAGCACAGCCTGAGGCAGTCATACATGAACGGCAAATTCTACTATGAAATATGTTGACCAACTCGATTATGGAAATTCTCAGTAATTAGCGCAAGACCTAAACAAATACACAACAGTCAAAACTTTGACGGCATATTATGCCTAGGGAGAAAAATAAGTTTGAAATGAATACAGATCCATGTTGGCCATGCAGAAAATCAAGCTGGCTGTCTTAGGTGATTTAAAAGATCAGTTCTAAAAATATTCATAATTGGGTTATTGGAATTTAAATGCCAGAGGCTTTTTCTACAAGAAACCGGAACACCTTTACAGTTTAGAAAGATCTTTAACTCCTCTATGAAGATGTTTTAGTTTATTTTACTACAACCAATCTACAATAAACTAATTAACAGGGCATCTTTTTTTAAGTATGGGACTCAAGTGATATGTTAAAGCTTCATTCAAGACATCTCATCCGGATTAAGATCTTTCAAAATGCTCACCAAGTTTTGACTGATTGCGCCAAAGCAAACAAACTAATGATATAAGATTATACACTTGTAAATATGTTGCGCATTTAGTTGTGTTATTTTACTTTTCCTTGGCAAGCTACCCTGTACATAAAATGCAGGAGGGAGTAACTCCGCTCAGTTTCCCAGGACTGCCTTTGGCACACATTAATACTGCAACTTGGATCTGCTGTCACAAGGATTTAGTGGAAATACAGGTTGGGGAATAAATCTGCAATAATCTACACTCCCTGTTTAAGAGACACTGAAATTTGTGGTTTGTGTTAACAATTCCTGCCAGAGCATCTTTGTGTGCCTGAAGGGTTAATGGGATGTTAAACCAAATTACTAGCAATGTCCCTGGAAGCAGGGAGCTAAAGTGTGTTTTTTTGCCATATACGAGGCGACAAAAGCAGTTGCCAAGAGAGAAGCTGTTTTGTAACTATTCACTGGATATGATGAGAATTTTTTGTTATAGACACTAAACTATGTTGCTGTAGAAAGACCTTGTATTACACATGGATAAGAGTACAGGTCCACCTAAATCTCAATATATATATATATATATATATATATATATATATATATATATATATATATATATAATTTCCCTCATTTGTCAGCTATTCATATGTATAGTAATTAAACTACCTTTGTTATCCTTGCCAAATTACTAATTTTTCACAAAAACATTTTTTTAATTGTCTCAATAACCAACAATTGGGGAGTTTAATATCATTGAAGGACAGCTTAATATCACATATACTTGCTTAGATTTAAAGGGCTACAGAAATAGTCCAGAAAAATAATAAAGTAAAAATCAATCTAGAAAAGCTATAAGTATAGAAAACATGCACTTTGTGTGGGATAAAGAAATGATACTTCAATATAGTATCACCAATTAAGATAAACGAGAGGAGTTATTTTGCCGCTACTATCTGCCATTTGAACTGATATATTTTTTAATATATTAATTTTTTAACACTATATAACTGGAAAATGATGTTTTTCTTCATACACATTTAAAAACCATGTCTATCGCCTTTTAACAAGAGAATGGTTCTCAAACAAGCCTAGCCTATTAAGGATACTTTAAAAATGGTGCCACACATGGGAGATGAGCATTAGATATTCTACGCTCCATAAGCCATTTTCTCAAGGATACAATTTCACATTAGGAGAGGCAGATTGCTGCAAACTACTCAGCAAATGGACGGAGGAGCTCAGAAGGCACATCATATTAAAAACCAAGTTATAGTGGAAATCATATTATGCAATAATGTGCCAATCTATCTTTTCAGAACCATTTCATACTTGCAATATAGCAGTTCAAGTTGGTAGAGATGCCAGTGTGGTACAAACAGACTATGATATCACAAAGCTACCTTCAATGTAATGCAAAATGTCACTACATACAGTTGGGGAAAATATTTTTTAAATGGTTGGGATTAAAGGGACCTGGATAGATGCCACCATCAGTTTAATAGTCTATATGGTGCAGGGAATATGAGAAAAGCAAAGTAGAAAGTTACTTGTACTGACCGACACTGTGTAATTGGTACAAATTGGTTACAGCCATGTCCTAGGACATAAGCCAGTGGTTTCTAGTAGGTAATATCATTAGAAAAAAAACACAAAAACATTCAAAGATGAAATAAATAGGTCTATAAAGTTTCTTCTACAAATGCCAGCTCTGTAAAGAAGTTTTGAGTGGTCTTCAGCTGGTACCATTAACTACAGGTCATAAAAGCAGTTGTATGTCTACTTTTATGGGCACATAGTAATAAAACCAAACCTTTTTCTTTTTCTATGACCACCAAGAGCCTGTCCCCAACTGTAGCATTTACACAGTGGCAATAGTGCAGTAAGAAGCCCCCCACATATTAATTTAGTTCATATTTTCCAAGATCAATTATTTTCTCATTAAAGAATCTTGAATAATGTTAAAATGTTCTCTAATCGGCATTTATGAACATGTGGCATCTATGATTATTTAATGGGGCAGAGTCGAATATACAAATAGACGGCATTACATATTATTCACCAGCCATACTTGGTTTTAAATAAAATGTTGTATATAGGTCATCTTCTCCAATACAGAACAGACAGTATTACATAATGTTGAGGAAATGGTGGTCTATTTAGCTAGGGACGAGTTACAATTGTAAATATTTAACCAAATACCAATTTAAAATTGTAATGTACTTTCTAGCAACAACAAATAGATCATTTATCAATTATATTGCCAAACAGGTGTGACATTTTTTAGCTTTATGTTAATAATAAATTTGATGGAACAAGGCAGTACTTTCTCTTGATAACAACAATATGGCATCTCAATGAATATGGTAAATAATTAATTACCCTGAGCAGAATACATCCATCTGCAAATAAGTAGATCACTTGTTTACCGAAATAGTATAGGAATACACATGGATGGAAGATTAAAATACACCATATATGGCAACAAAAATATAGTGGTAATGTGAATGTTTTATATAGTTAGGCTTTTGTTTGAGAACAGAATATATGAATTGGTTTGAATCATACTGGTGATACCATATGTTTCGCAGTATAAGCAGTACATTTTATTCATTAAGTGGTTTATAAAAGAAAATTAAATTGGCTTCAAAATATTATTTTAGTGAGTATTTGCACATAATTCCCACTGATCCTACACCATATGTGATAGTCTGAATATTGGACATTTGACTAGGGAGTATAAAAGCAAAATTTCTTATTTGTGAAATGTGAGCTGACACTCAACCCTAATCATCTTTAACCATGAGAGTATGGCTTAGCGAAAAAGAAAAACTGAATATCCAGAAAGATAAATGGTGGTCAGACTAACCATGCTACCATGTTGGGGAACATAGGGAAAATACATTTGCATATCTTCTAGATCTTGGGGCTGATCCGAGTTCGATGGGGAGTGGACATGTATACGTATAGTCAATATTACCAATGCTTATTTGATCTTCTGATAAGGAATTAGGGCTGAACCATTATCTACAACTATATGTTACTGTGGGGGTGGAAGTTTACTCCTGATGTATCAATGTAACTTGGCTTTAAATCACCCTATTATAAACCCATCAAAATGGCCATAAAATTAGGAAAAATATATATTGATATGCAGAAGCAGAAGACTACAAGGATTGTCGACAAGCAGTGCTTCAGGTATACAGTATATAAGTATGTTTTGCTTTTAAATCTTTGGAATCAAACATTTTCTTTCCTCCTTCATTGTTAATAAGATTTTCGAAACACCTAAAATATTGTATAGATTTTGGTCTCGGATCCTGTAAAATGTCCACTTTTTACCAACAACTATAAAATAAACAAGGTCAAACATATTAGTTGAGAAAAGAAAATTACCCATCAATAGGTAGGTTCTGCATCTCAATTGGTAAGGGAAGTTTAAGAACCATATAGCAGACGGATCAGCCGTAACATGCATTCTAATGCAATGAGTTACAGTATTCTCCGACAGCTAAAGATTCATCCCACAAGTGCCAAGGCTACTCTTTCATTTATTGATCTATCCCTTCTGTTATAAGTCTCAAATATTTAAGGTGTTTTTTGTGATTTTGTTTTTTTTTAATTATTGTTTTTTTCTTTTATTTATTTATTTTTTTATTATTTTTTTTCTCTTATTGATTTTTTTTTTGTTTTGTTTAACAGTCAAGGAGTCAAAACAAGTTAAAAAGAGGCCAACTGGCTGGGGTAAAAGAGCTGCGTTCATCTGGACACAGTGGGACCAAATGTGCAATTTTACTAGCTGCTTAGGGGTGGTCCCAGAATATACAAAATATACAACCTGTCCCCCACAACACCTACTTGAATTGACCACTTGATATGGTCCAATATTCGTCTTTAGACCAAAGACTAGACACAACTGATGCAAATTGTATGTACATGGATATTTTGTTAATCCTGTTTACGGATATCACTGGGTTAATTTTAAGTTCTTCTATGATCTGGATATTACCAACAAGGTGCCATTTGCTTATAATATCTTCCACAACCCCAATGAACAAAAACACCAATGAACCAGATAGATGCCAATGTAAAATTTACCCATTTCCGTGCTCTTCATTTTAAGAGCATCCAATAAATAACCTTGGTATACAAGGAATTGTCTGCTTTTCAACCAATAAAGGTTCAATCTCACAAAGTCAACTTACTTTAAGGTGTCCTCCAATATCCAATTTTGTATGGATTTATATATTTGGCTTTTTTGTTGTTGTTAGACACTCAAACAAAACATTTTGTACAAAAATGCAGCTGCTCTGGAAATAACATTAAGTTTCTAACTAGTTATATTGTTAGATTTCAAAGTCAATGATCAAGCACAACGTTTGGAAAGTTCACTGGGAGAAGGCTTACAGCCTGTCAGACATAAGAAGCCAAGTCTACATTGCTGGTCCAATCCAAGCTAAAAGTGTCCATGTGGAACATGAAGAGTTCAACCAGATCATTGTCCATGGCATGAATAAAGAAGACTTCTCAATAAGCCTTCCAAAGAAAAAACATAAACTAAAAATATATCACTGTGACATAATAAAAAAATGGAGAGGTCTTCAACCTTTGGAAGTGCGTACACTGGTGGTCAGGATGTTCTGATTTTTAACCATCAAGGTCCCATCTCAATCAGTGTTAGCGGCTTTTAGAAGTCCCTAGTGCATAAGGTGTGCTACAACCAACAAAAGTAAAAAAACAATAAATAAATAAGGGTGGGAAATAGTCTATGAATGTCCATTCTCCAGGAGTCCTACTGAAACAATGACCAAACAACTGCCAAAATTGTTTATATTTTCATGACTCCACCTGTTTAGTGCCAGTAAGGCCTATGGCATTGGGTTAAAAAGGATCTTAAAAGCTCCACAAAGAGGCAAAACCACAAAGGGCCAACTCTTAAGGGGATCCCATAAGAATTAGGAGTCATCTAGAGTAGGAGTCTTCAGATAGAAACATGAGCCCACTGGCTCATGAACTGAGATTTGGTTTCCTAGTTCGAAATCCGTCTTTTTTATTTTTTCTTTTAAATTAGTTTTAAAAGAAAATATTAGTGCTACAACGACGCAACTTGTAGGGGACTTTTCCGTAGCTTCTGAGTTGCAATAAAGTGAGTTCTTCAGAGCTTGCAGTCTGTTTGCAGGGAAGTCTTTTTCTTTCATTTTCCATGATAACAAGTTTAAGAGCAACAAATTAGGAAACAATTCAGAATTTCTCACCCACTTTTGATTCTTCCATGTCTTCCTCTATCAGACTGGGGTGTAAGGCGTAACAAACAGACTGTGTTCTCTTGTATATGTGAGCAAGTGACAATGTGTGAACATTTGAAATGGAATATGTGTACAGAGTTTTTACATGTGGCAATGTTCTCTTCCTCCTACTGCAAGGTAATGGGAATAACCTTGAGTGTCCACTTCTGCACCTTGACCTTCCCAAGACTGAACAGCCATCTTGTTTCTGAAATGTCCTTAGATATGTCTCTTCATGTGCAGAGCAAGATGGTCAGACCGAGAGAAACACCTATAAAGAAAACAGAAGTATGGGAGAAGTTAATAAAATGTATCAATCAGTAAAGTGTATTTTTATCAAACCATTAACGCGACCTTATAAAGCTGTACAATGTAAAAATCCACTTAATGCAATAAACTGCTTTCTGTCACCTCACCTGAACCAAAGAGCTTAGGGGATTATTACTAACCCACTCATATTTCTTAAGTGCACCATCTACATTGCCAGGAACAAGTCAAATTACTTGGTATAAGCAGCTCTGGCATATAGAATAACCATAAAACCAATATAAAGTTGTATACATTATTTATACGGTCAAACTCCATATCTGCAGTGTAATTGTTTTCAATGTTTGTCTTCAGACACAACTCTGTTATATTAACAGACCTGTTAGTACACCTTGAGAGTCTTCTGCATATGTCTACCTAGAATCCTTTACTGTGCTGTCCTGTGGGAAAACAGGTCTCTTGACCTACTGGCACATACTAAGGTGGTCAAAATAGCTTCTCTTTTGTATGTGTACTTAGACCAGGCTCAAAAGATGTTATAGTAATGGCTACTGAAAGGAACTCACCATAAGTACCCACTCAGCTTCATTACAGTTCTCATCACACCGGCATGACACTGATAAGTCCCATTAAAGGATGAAATAGGTGGTCTGTGAGTGAGTTCCTAAAATGGCATCTCAATCCACAGTTGATAGCAATATGTGCTATGTATCGAGGTGGCTGCTTCAACTTCAATTTAATATAGGCTCTGACTAGCTGGATAATTATAATTAAAAGGGATTCTAACCACATGGATACTATTTGATGATGTAGAGCCACATTGGTGAATTCCATGTTCCTTTAATTTGTCAAATTGAGAGGGAATGTGGATAAAATGGAAGTTGTTTTTCATACATTCTTTTAAAGACACTATTTGAAAACCGTCATAGAATATAGAGTGAATAGATAGCTTATACCTTCGCGAATATATTCCATTCCAAAATAAAAATCCATTCACCTCCAACCTGCTCTCAGCTTTTTCTAAGCCCATGAATGTTTGATTATTTACCTTTCCTCTTCCCCACACCCCAGCTCCTTATGTTTCTCTCTGTTTTCTGAACATCTGTTGTCAATCCATTAGCCTTAGCCTGAGAGCTCCCATATCCCTTAATGTTCTCCCTGAAAGACTTTCAGTTTCATGGGCTGTGGTACCAAATGCTGCCCCCCCCCCCCCCCCCCCCTCTAAGCTAATGCACATGATTTCATTAGGATGTCAATTAACGGGGCGCTGACTTTACTGACAATCAGGCAATGTTCAGAATATTTGTGCAGGGAATTTCAATGTGGACACTCTACAAACCCATATAAAACCTGTTACAGCAAATAATTGCAAAATACTATGCAATGGTGGGCCATTCTATAACTAAAGTATCTATTTACCAGTTCCTTCCTCAGATAAATCACAACTAGTGGAGCCCAAACAACATTACATTTATTTGCCAAAGCCAAGCGTGACCCATCTAGAAGGCAAATGCATATATCATTTAGGTTAGTCGATTTTGGCTTGGTTGCACCAGTTGATGAACTACGCTCTATAGGCTTGTGTTTTCTCTGCTAAACAGAGCATTTTGGAGAATAATGGTTATTACGCAGTTTAACAAATGTATATTTTTGTAGATTAGGAGAGTGAGAGATACAGCCAGTAGACATAGAGGCCAGCTTTGATTCTTGATCAGCTTTATGTGTCCCTAGCAGTGAAGTTATTTATTTGTGCACAAAGGTACACATCCTCCAGACCCCCACAAGTCAAGTTAGACAGACAAGTGGGGAAGTACTCAAAGCTGCATTAAATGAAGTCAATGGGAGGAGTAAAATATACCTATAAATTTAAAGCTATAGTTTAGGCTATATTTAAAGATATGCTGCTTTAAAGAACTACTTTTGAAAACAGGCAACACG
>CM050173.1:102908029-102973029 GCA_027410445.1 Discoglossus pictus | reverse complement strand
AAAAATGGCACTTTATTTTATTTTTCCACCAAAGTGTCACAAGTTTTTTCAAATATACAAATACAATAATGGGGATTTAGAAAGCAGATATAAAAAAAAAATACAATGGCAGAAAAAAAAAAGATAATTTAATACTCTAGAAAAAAAATAATATTTCTAAAACTAGGAATGCAAAACAGAAATAACAATTGTATTTATTTGCAAATGTTAAAATCAATGGATTAGTTAATTTAGGAGGCAGCGAATGTGGGGGTTCTCATTTAAAAATCACCTCACAGAAGGGGGTTTGAGATGACAGGATGCACAAAAGAACACATTTCCTTCCAATCAAAGTCATGAATGGTCTTTCCTGTTTCCTGACCTGTTATTCAGCAATAATCTAAATATATAACCGTGATTGTATTACAGACATTTCCCTGGCCTTTTCTTTTTGTACAGCTCCTAGGTTCTTTGATAACTCATCTTCTACAGCCCTTTTCTAATGTGATTAAAAGCACATCTTTATTCAATAACGTTGACAACAGCCTGACCTAGGCTTCGCCTGGCCTGCTAGGCCTCAGCTATCTAGCTTTCATAAGATGATAATGTCAGGCCTGTCACTTAGAATTACTCAAGCACTCAATTCCTTTTCACCCATCGACTCCTCGTTTCAATACTTGTTCCTTCTGGAAGATTTCCTGTAGTTAAGATGCTAAATAATGAAGAAGCCTTTTTAAGCAGGAGATTTGAATAAAATTATGAAGTGAAAATAATGGTTGTCGGTATAACTGAACAAGGATTTACTTATTATAAAATGTGTATAGCCTTTAGGAACAATGTAATCTCATCAGAATTGGAAGTATAGAATTATACAGAATAATTTCAAATAATTGCACATGTTTGAGGAATCTGAAAAAAACACTTTGGCCAATAATTTTTGTATTTGTAGTTTTTAGAAAATGGGTTTATCTATCTATTGGATGTATGTCCTAATATAGCATGGCAATGTAATGTATTTATTGACATTTTGGTACTGAAAATAGTCTAAATACATTTTATAATATAATAAATCAATTCCATAAAATGTCAACAACTCCTCGGTGAAAAAAAAAAAAGAGACTTGCCAGGTCCCAATGGTGGCAATATTTAAATCTATCTTGGTTTTTAATCTGGCCTCTACATTTCCCTAGATGGAGACTGAAATCTGTTTACTTGGGATATAGGTATGGTGTAATTATAGGGTGGTCTAATAACTGTATGAATGCATTTGAGAAAAAAAACATTCAGAAGCCATAATGTGTTCTTAATATACACACAAAAATAATTTAATATAATGGCATTCCAATAGCACAGGAGCCACAGTTACTCATTAACGTAGACCAGTAGAAAGGACACCATTTAACAAGTTACTTATTTAAGGATTTAGAAGTTCCAGTATAAATAAATGGTATTTGTAATGAGATTGTGGATGTATAGAAGAAATGGTTTGCAGATCATTTTTTGCACCTAGATCCACTTATTGACCGCCACTTGGTAAATCTTTTATGTCGGAATTCAATAAAGAAAGCGGAGGAGACAGGAAAAAGTATTGCCAGGAGAAAGATTCATAAGATAGGGATTCTGACTTCCATGATTATCATAATTCAGGGGAGAGAAATAGAAATGGGTACCTGACATGATCTAGGGTAATCAAACAGTGGTATTTATTTATTTGCAATATTTATTTCACCTTATGCAACATCATTATGACATATTCTACATATTCTGACTTAACACATTCTACAAAAATATATTGCACCTCATAATAATACATGAATATTTCTTGAAAACTTAAAAAAAACGGAAAATATATAAAAACAAATATTTGCTAAACCTTGACGTTAAAGGAATGTAATGACTGTCACTCAAAAAGCAGGGTCTTCTCTCCTTTCTGTGCTTTGGACCTAGTTTGCCGTTTTCTTCAGCCTTTGCTGCTACCTACTGACAATTTTCACATATGATATACAATATTATAATGCACTGCAATGGTGTTGTGGGATAGGAATCTCACCACAAGGGGTCAGCCACAAGCCATAGGTCAATATTCAATATGGTAGGAATCAATGCCTATTTTTTCTTCCCCAGAAGAAGAGATCAAGATTTTATATTAGTCAGCACTAATAATATAATCTGTGAATGGGGTGTTACCAAGAACAAGCTTAAGATGGCAGTGTAAGGTATAGAATCTCAAAGGACTTTGATCTAGTTCTTGGTTTGTCATTTCTAGTTATGAAAACCCACCAATAGACTATATTTTCAGAATATTTTCCTGTGAGCACAGTCATTTTGATGGAACCACTTGTACTTCAGTAGGGGCATGCTTTAATTCTGTACTGTTAATGCAATGAGTGTAAGCACATCTGTTCAAGAAGAAAAATTGCAATTTAAGTTGACTCAAACTGTCACTTTACAGAAAGCCGGGATATACATACATTCATATCATATATACAGATGTTTAAGTGATATGTATCAGTATGTCTTGTATAAACCAAGAAATTTAGCGTTGTGCTCACCTATCGCAGTGGTTGCATTTGAATGGCTTTGCCCCTGTGTGCTTCCTGTAGTGCCTTGTAAGTTCATCACTCCGAGCGAAGCGCCACTCACATCCTTCCCAGGAGCACTTATATGGCTTCTCCCCTGTGGAAAAGACCAAGAAAACAAGAGAGACGTAAGGAACCCCTATTTATAAGAGCTAAACGTTAATTTTTTCACACCTTTACTTGTTCTAGTCGGACCTACTGCAACATTTACATAACAAAAGCAGAGATTAAAATGATAAATGACTTCTTTATTGGATGGTGGATAGATGGTGTAAACTTTCTGCATAAACACAGGACTTATACGTATATTCTTAAAAAGATTAATACTGTGAAAATGATCTTGTTCTACTAATTGAGTTTGTTATAATATTCCGACAACAAACTAGTTTTGGGTCACCGGTGACCTGGAGACAGTTATTGCAATACAGAGGCCAATAATAGGGTCACCTTTGAATATTTCATAGCTGTATATTAATAGGATCACAGGTCTGGGAGATGGTTACAGGTGGAAGAAAACGTAACATGTGGATATTTTTGGATTTGTGTTTTGGTGCAGTTCACATTGGACCTCAGAGTCACATTGATCATGTTTTATGTCCAGAAAGAGAACATTTTTTTTTATGTTTATAGGACTCCAATGTGCTGAAAATCCACATATGTAATTAGACATTTATGGGTGAACAAGTATTAATGGGCAGTCGGTGCACCAAAGCGGTAACGAGCCAAACTCATTCTTTGCCAGCTTCAATCATACATCATTAACTAGAGCAAGCTGATCTGTTCTGGATATATTCAGACAAGGCTCCAATCCACAGCTACATGAACATTTTTAATTGTTTGTACTTCCCGGAATCACAATGCTTTTATAATCTTTTTTTTTTGTAATTAGTTTATTTTTGTAGCTGATGTTAGGTTTTTCCAATTCACAGTATAACAGCGCATAATTTTGTTGGCGGCTAAGAAAAAGTGGCACTGTTTGACTTGACACCGTCTCTCTCTACAGTTTACCTGTGTTCACAATTTTTAAATGCATTGCAACGTCGTTAAAAAAAAAAAAAAAAGTATAAATCTCATTCTTTTTTAAATTTCATTATAATCTTTTACCCATTGTATTCCTCTTTATCTATAGACTATAGATCTAATATTGCTCGGAATTAAATAAGTTGATTTAATGGGACACTGAACAGAATTGTATTCATTGATGAAAAGTGAGATTGTTTTAGTCGCCCTAAAAGATATCCTGTAGTTCCATATTTTCAATAAACTATAGTAGATTATGGGCATGTTGTTTGAAAAAAATAATAAATGCATACCTTAATTTATTACCTATTATATGGAGTCATTGCCATCACCATAGTTTTCTTAAAAATAAAATAAAATATAAAAATAAAATATAAAAATAAAATAAAATATAAAAATAAAATAAAATATAAAAATAAAATAATTTTAGTATATTAAAGGATAACCAAAATAACACAATTATGCTAAAGGTTTTTATAACTTTGTAAAACATTTAGTCAATCATTTATTCTAGTTCTTCAGAAGGGACTCTAGGGTCCTTTCAAGAGGCACAATATGTAAAAGCTGAAACAAGTAGGGTGATATATCTTGGGTATATATGTTTATCTCATCTCTATTATACAATTTGGCATATAGGTACCAGGGAAAACATGCTTTAATGGACAGTATTAAGCATATTAAAAATAATATACACATTTTGACTATAGGAAAAAATAATCTAGGCAGAGGAAATTTGGGAGAGATTTACTATAATATAAGCACTATGACCAATATGGCAAATATAGATTGCAATGTTTTAATAGGTAAAAATAACACCACATTTACTATTTAATACTGTTACACAAAAAGTATTCAGAGACAAATACAAAGAGCTGTGGATCAAATATGGCCTGAGCCCTCATTTCTCCAACACGCGATGCTGTAAAAGGGCTAACATTTAGTCAAACTTTTGTTAAGGTTTTGCTGTAAGATATGGATGCACCCTTAAAGACCGACCTGGCGCCTTTAGAATTTAAAGACAACTAAAGATCATTCTCACTGTATTTTCAACACTGACATGGCATTTATATGACCTGGCACCACAAGCCGTCCCCATTGCAGATACAAGATGGAGAGGCCATGGATGGAGATTATCGGTGATGAAAATACCAGAGATGAGTTGTACGATTAGTAATATGATGTCAACTAAACCCTGTGGTGGTAACATAAATGTTTCCCTTATGCATGCAAGTTCCATGCTTTAGGTATTTTTCTCACACCCTAATAAAAAGCTACATTCTCCATCTCATATCCCACATGGCAAAATATGAGCTGCTTTAAGGCTACAAATCCAAATTTAGCAGGTCTGCGATCATATGACAAAAATGGAAATTGAAGCAGGAATGCATATAAATAGCAATCCTCTTTCCTAAGTCGCCCTATAAGGAATGTTTTTTTTATGCTCAGCTTTTGGATAAAAGAACACTTGAGATCTGATAAATTCTTCTCTTTCTTTTTCGACCATTTATAACCGCAGCATCTGTCTTGGAGTAGACAGTGACTCATTGCCCTGCCGGGGGCCGGTGTAGAGAGGTTAGGATCCAATCCTTGCAGTATTACTTAAAGCTAAATGTCTAGGTGACCTATTAAACTCCGTCAAATGAGATTTTCGACCCTCAGAAGATTAGAGAGATTTTTTTTCATTGTTGCCATTCAGGGTTTCTCGGATTTGCTTTGTGAAGGTACTGGGCAAAAGGTGAAGTCTGTTGGCTAATACATTAAAAATAAAGAATTCTCTTACACAGCAAATACTGTTTTTATAAATTAACCATAAAACACACTGTGAACAATTATAATACTACCTTTTAGCTTTCAATGAAAATATTTTTTAGAACTTGCACAAAGTCCTAGAGCCAATACATGGAATATTCTAAATAAAAGGCTTTTAAATATCTTCTAAAAATGTATTAAGTATATTATATACCCACACATACATATATATACTCCTTCAATGGCTTATCCTAATATTCTTGGCTTCAAAAAGACTCAAGATGGCTTCTTAGTTTCATACATTTTTATTGTATATTTTAAAGGAGTTAATAACCAGTCCAACATCGGTGAGATCGCAAGATTGAAACATATATTATAGATCTGTGACAGTATTTGCCCCCCCCCCCCCCCAATGTTGCAGCTGCAACCTGGACAAAAAGCAGTAATCTACAGATATGTTGCCCACAGACAACATAAAGGTTGAAGGTCACAAAATAAATGTATACAATTGATCAGTGTAATCTGTTAGTGGTCCCATTTTCCTTATAGCAACCTAAGTATTGATGGGTTGTGGACAATGAATATGCATTACATTACCACTAAACAATCCTGTACTACTTAATAACCCACAAAGTGATATCAAGTTCTACTAAACCAAATTCACCCATCAAAGGATTTAACATGTATTACATTTTTTTTTATAAAGTACCTATAATTTTTTTTGGTTGGATACAAATTTTGCATTTGCAGTAAAGACTATTGTAAATCAAGAAAAAAGGGCACTTGATTAGCAGCTGTGCATGTCATGGATATAAAAATATATTTTGGGTAAATCAGAATTTTTGAAGACTCTGTATGAGTAGAGGAAGTCATTTGATCTTTGTTGCAACAAACAACTCCTGAGAACTAGATTATGAGGATGTGTTTTTTTACCAATTAGCTGAGCAAGGGGAAATGAAGGAGGGCACAAAGAGATATTAAAAGGCTTTATTAGATAAATGGATAAGACACAAACTGACACCACACTACTTCCCCCTCTCTGGCCCACAGATGCCTCCAGCAGGAATCAATTTATTTAAAAAAATGTTTTTAAAACTAGCTTTATGACTTTGTTTCTGCTTAATTTTGCACTTAGATTCAAATATTGTACATAGGTTCTTTATGTACCAATAAGCTACATGTTATTATATGTTATATTTAGTCCAAAGATATTGTCTTCTAAAAAACTTTAACTGTTTCTCCCCCCCCCCCCAAAAAAAATAGATTTATCAATTAATCTTTAAAAAAAAAAAAGAAGGAAATATAAGGATCTATGTCCAATGAGGTCTTTTGAAGATCTAGAATTAATAGGATAACAAAAACATGCAACCTTTAACTATTGTATACTTATTTTTGTAATGGACCAGTTTTTTTATTTTTGTTTGTTTGGTGGCTTTCCTGTAGACTAAAAACAAAAATTGGCACCAAGAATTCTATACATCAACAGAAACAGCTGAATGCTTCCGTGCATTCAATAAATCTCATTAATTTATAGAAATTGAAAATGCAGTGGTGGGCCTAGATGTTTCCAACTTAAAACCAGACTATGTACAGTAAGATATGAATTATAGAGGTCTCTCCTCGCTATCACCTTAGTCAATATAGGCCATTGTATGTGACGACTGTATTTTCAAACCTGCTCTAAAATCCAAGGCCATTCTTAGCCCAAAATATTTTTTTGTATTGAGTAACCTTGCTTATTTGGCAATATATATATATATATATATATATATATATATATATATATATATATATATATATATATATATATATATATATATATATATATATATATATATACACACACACACACATACATACACACATTTGACATGAGATCTACAAAGAATAATTTTCCCTTAGAATGCTTTCTTAGCAAAATATGTTGGTAGCCTTGTAACCTTACAAAAAACAGTTTAATAGCATCCTTGACCCCTAAAAATCAGGGTGTTCGAAGCTGTATTATCATGTGTGCATTGAAAGAGATGACTCTGCTTTCTTAGAGACAGTGGAAGAGAGACCTTGAATTAATAAAAGCTGGAAGAAGGGGGGGGGGGGGGGGTGCATGTCACTGCAGCTTTCACATGTGACAACATTATTACATTGGGTACAATGGAGCAGAGATCCTATCAGGAATATGTGCCAGAAAATTATATTTTATGGATACACACTTGGAAGAGGACAGTTTTTTTATACGAAAAGGAAAAAAAGAAAATTAATATATATATATATATATATATATATATATATATATATATATATATATATAATTAATATTATACACACACACACACACACAGTGGACCCTTGGTGCTTGTCTTTAATTGGATCCAGAAGGTACACAAGAAAAGGATGAGTACCAAGTTCCAAAACGGAGTAATGTAAATGGACTCATACAAGCTTGACAAGTACTAAGGTAAACAACGAGTGCTGGGGAATTTTTCCTTGTCAAAATGCGTCAAAAAGCAAATTTGCTGAGTTCCGGGATAGACGAGTGCTGAGGTATCACTGTATACACACACACACACATCCCTTTCTGGATCGCTACCTTGTCGTGGTGAAGGGGCTTGTGTACTTCGATGAAGCTATGAGCTATACCATGTAGGGTCAGCCAAGATGGGCAGGTCATGGATGGCAGAGAGGTCAGACAAATCGCGGTCGACTGGAGAAGAAACTGGCAACTCACTCCAGTATCTTTGCTAAGAAAACTTTATGGACACTGGAAGATGAGCCCATCAGGTCAGAAGGTGCCTACCACATTACTGAGGAAGAGCAGAGGGCAAATACAAGTAACATCAGATCTAATGAAGTGGTTGGGACAAAGCCGTAAGGACACCCAGCTGCGGATGTGTCTGCAGGGGAAAGGAAAGTCTGATGCTGCAAAGACCAATTCAGAAAAGAAACCTGGGATGTTAGAACTATGAACCAAGGCAAACTAGATGTGGTCAAGAATGAAATGACAAGGTTAAACATTGACATCCTGGGAATTGGTGAACTAAAAATAGACTGGAATGGGACATTTCACATTAGACAACCACCAGATCTTCTACTGAGGCCAAGAATCCTGCAGAAGAAATTGTGATGTTGGAGAAGACTGCTTAGAGTCCCTTGGACTGCAAGATGATCCAATAAATCAATACTTCAGGAAATCAAGACAAACTGTTCACTAGAAGGTATGATCATGAGGCTGAAGCTAAAATATTTTTGCCCATATTATGAGACGGCAGGATTCCCTAGAAAATACTCTGATGCTGGGAAAGATTGAAGGCACAAGAAGAAGGGGATGACAGAGGCAGAGATGGATAGATGAGGTCATTGAAGCAATGAATGTGAACTTGATGGAGCTCAGAGGGTCAGTGACTGAGTGATTCACCTGGCGTGCTGTGGTCCATAGAGTCACGGAGAGTCGGACACGACTGAACGACTAGACAACAACAAATATATATATATATATATATATATATATATATATATATATATATATATATATATATATTGATTTTATGTGAGCTCTTTCTAGGAGTGTTTTGCCGTGGGGGTGGAGCTATAGCATCACAAACATATTAAACATTATAAATCAAACGGCACAACAGCCATCTTTAAAAATCCTACTTCAGTCAAGAATAACTGTCAGACAGTAAAATTTGATGGAGAGCTTACGGTTACTGCAAATTTTGTGATTAACTTCAAAAGCATCATAAAAAAGTATTTGAATTGTTGAAGAGGAACAGGACCTTTCATGCCTGGAAACGTAAGCTAGTGCGATTGCAGTATTAATCCTGTGAGCGTTAAGGGATTCGCAAATGTTAAAGCTGGAAGTGAATTAGAAAGGTCTTTCCTTCATTAGAAGGATTAATTTCATATCCCACAGATGCTCATTAAGCAGTCTGATTAGACTAAAGGGCGAATTGAGGAGGAGGAGAAAAAAAGCTCCAAGTTTCCAATTTTAATTGAACTGTTAAGGAAATATAAAGATTCATCATTTTATTAGAATATATTAACACTTTAAGGAAGCACTGGGTTAGTTTATTTTTCTTTTTTCCATATGTTTTTTTTTTATTAATAGTGAAAGCAACATGTTTAAAAAATGTGCAATATTCTGCAAAATTAATCATTTTGTACTAGGATTCTTCTTGCAGCTTCTGTGTCGACAGGGCATGTCCTTGTAAACACTTTACATTAGTCCTAATGACAGCACTGGCAGTTATAATTGCCACATTCCAACTGTGCAAAATCTGTATCAACCCCCCTCCCACCATACGGAGCAGGGAAACTAACATGGTATATATATATTTTTTCCTCCTTCTTCTAAATATATGTTGCCTCTTTTCAAGTGTAATTCTTCCACAGAGGATATTTTAAATTTATGTCCATAATGATACTTTTTCTAAAATATTTTTGCTTTGTCTTCCATTTAAAGAAATTATTTTAATTTTAGACAAAGCATGTAAAGAAATTAATTGTTAATATAATAAATAAAAAAATACTGATTTGCTCTTGAGGTTGTTTGAATCCTGAAGCTTTACACAATTGTATGTATTTATTTATAACACACGGGCCTACCAAAAATATAGGTTGCCTAGTAACCATATTGCTTTGGGATCAAAAATATCCAGCTCTTGGACGGAAATTATCTCCGTTTTCTTAATTTGTGATTCTATGCAATAATTACAAAAAAAAGGTATATGCACCTCATTTATACAACTTATGTGAACTTCGTCAGCCATTTTGAAAAGTATGACTGCTTTGGGAGCAGAAATATCTGCCTCTAGTAGTAATAGTAAATAAAAAGTACATCTGTGTTCACATTTGAATGTCTAAAGCAAGTTAAAAAACCTGCTTCCAGCTCAGAGTTCCGAGAAAAACAGTTATTACACTGCATTCTGGGAAGTTGAGCTGGGACACACAAATATGCCCACAAGTGCCTCGGTCTTCATTCCGTAGCCATCAATAAACATGGCTTCCTTTAAGCTTATGCATGCTGTATTACACAGCTTTAATGCAAAGCCAAGGTTGGAACTAAACATATATATATATCCTCACAAATATCCAGATAATTAAACATTTTCTACACATAATTCATTTTTGGAAATATCCGGTAAAAAGAAAAATAATAAACGTATTGAATAATGCAAATTAGTAGCTAACTGGTAAAATGCGAAAATGCGTAATGTATTGTAACCGAGGAAGTAGAATTGAATTATTAATCCATTTTGTGTGAGCTTGTTATGCAGCCACATTGACATGTAAGGAGCCATTTTGTTATGTCATCTACAGCAAGCATTAGGCCTCATTTCAGAAACAGTAAATGGATTTTTCTTAGCTGCAAGGTATAATGGATTTGGAGCTCTCCTGGGTCACTTAAAATGTCAGATTTTGATAGGTTTCCTATATATGGTTCCAAAGCAGCCCTGGCTGTGTGCATTCTTCATAAGTACTCAGCATTAAAGGGGAGGTCTTGTTTCTAAGTTTACAATGGCATTTTTCATTGCAAAAACCTCTTTGTATCCCAATTGCCTGCAATAAATACATTAAACCCCTTTGTACTCATAAACATATATCAGTTTCTACAAATTAACTAGATTAATATTGCTTTTTATTATTCACTTCTCATATATCAATTTAATTTGCCAAATTATGACATATGTAAAATGGAAACACAGATGGAAACAAATATATTTTCCTATATTTTTTTATAATATTAATAAAATTTAGTATATAACTAAACTACCAGAAAAAGGAAATTAAAATGGCATCGTAAAACGTCCAAAAATGTAAGATCATAATCTGTTTACTATCGAGGACACCAACTCTTAGCAAAAAGAGAAGGGGTTCATTTTTATTATTAATAATATTTATAGTGCCAAGTAATAGAAATACAATAAATACGTAAAATAAATATGACAAAATTATTAAATCTCTCTTGATTATGCAAATGAAAAAATCCTGAAAAAAATAGTATAAATTATCAGATTTACAATGTAAACACGTTAAGTGGCAAATTAAATATCAAAAAGTAGTAAATTAAATTTCAACAATTTTTACTTTGTAGAAAGATCATAAAAACAGTGCATGATTAATAAATAAGTTTATTAATAAACATATTTAACATTTAACCTTTAAAACACAAACATTTTCTATAACCCGTCATAAATGCTAAGACTACTGAAGAACAATATTTATCCTATAATCTTTTGATCAGGAAATAGTTTTTGGAAATTGATAAAATAAAACTATTCTTTATAATTATGTACTTTGGACATGCCCTGCATTATTGGTAACCTGGTTTGCCATCTTGGATGCAGATACGGTTTTATTTGCTATTGCGCATTTTAATTATTTAATGCAAGTGATTTTAAAATGGGAATATTTCTGAATACACAAGCAGGGATAATAAAGAAAAAGTAATGGCTGCCCTACAACAATAAAAATTAAAATAGGCTATGTTTAACATTATCATTTGTAGAATCTTGCTATAAATATTGGTCATTTAATCTGCTCACTGTCCAGAAATATAATTCAGCTACTAAAGAGTTAATAATCAAAGGAGGAAATTGCCCCATGAAAATGTTGACACTTAAGTGGTTAATTTAGGGCTTATCTCTAGTGCTACTTGAACATATGTAGCTTTGTGGGAAACCACTTTAAAACAGCGCTTAAGGGAGATGCTAAAAATATAGAATCTAGGATAAATAAGGACAAAAAATGCATATTCAACACTAGCAATATAACAAAGAGCTTGAGATATTGCACCTAATGTGAAGGAAATTAGGGCTGGCAAACAGGGAACCAACAGCAGAGGAGGTGACGACTCCCTCCCTGCTCCTAGCATCTATAACACATATTAAAATATCTGAGGTTTGCTATAAAGGTGTAATGCTTATGAAACGGTGCACTTTTTCCATGCATTTTTTTTATCCCAGTAAAATATGTGTCAGAGGACATCTACATTTATGAGGTTAACTGCCATTATTATATTGCATAATGTTATTATAATTTTGTATGTGCTTTTCAATTTACTCAGTGCATTTCATGATTATAATACATTAAAAAAACTATATTAAGTCTAAAAAAGGATAAAAGACAAATAAAAAAATGGTAACAAAATACAGTTGAGACCCACATAACATATAAGTTACACTAATAGATTTTGCTTTATTACCTTTTTTTGCATGTATTTAGTGTGAACGCATTTCGCAATTATTTTACATTATATTTATCTTCTGTATATGTCATTTTTACTGTATTTTTTAAGTTTACATTATAGTACAGATAAGAGAGTCATATTTTTAAGGTTAGCTGCCATTATTAGAATTAGTTTTATATGTATTTTTACATGAATGATTTATGTCATCTATTTAGAATTATCTGGAAGTGCAACGCATTTAACAATAATATATTAAACTCTGGAAGCCATTGATGTATATATTCATCTAGATTACTGGTAAACTCACTGCTGCCTAACTCTTCATATATAAAACACTGATAAGACAGAGATCATAATATGCATTAGGAATTTCTTGTAACAGAGATTTATCTATTCATTTCTTTCCTGGCAACATTTTAACTTCTAAACAAATAGATTTTTCCACTTATTAAGCGTTTAAGTACATAGAGTACGAAAGTAATTAGTTTCTTACAATGATTTAATAGAAAAATATTTGCACAGTGCATACAGCAAATAAATTGTCTCTTTTCACAAGGTTCTGGGAAATTTATGTTTATCAGATATTTATTGTCTTCTTGGTTATTAAAGCTGTCTGACTAATGGTAGCCAATTACCTGGCTAAAGGGGGAAAAAAGATCACGGACAAAAGTACCTGTAGATTTATAAATTCATAGTTTAAATTACTGAATAAATTGAAACTAAACAAAAAATATAATAATATAATGTACAGTAGTTGTGATCAAATACAACTTTTAATTAAAAATCTTAAAGTCTGAAAATTTCTACTATTTTTTAATTTAGATGTCTTGATCAGTTAAAGACATGTCAATCTTATTCTGAAAATATATAAATTGTACAAATTATATATTTTGGTTTCCAACATATGTCTTGAGGAAAAAAATAACATTGATAAGTTCTATTATTTATCATAGAAAATAAAAAATCTGTCATAGAAATAGCTATAAAATTTGATGTTTATTATATTTAAAAAAACTAAACAATTGTGAGTGCCTTTTTGCAATAATCTTTCCAGGTCTTAGTCATTAGGCAAATCATTAATTATGAAAGACGTCCTTCCTGTGCATCACAGCTGCAGTGGGATTGCAATTTATTTAACCCCTCTGAGCCTCATAGTCATCTATAAATCAATTCAGTATAGAATGGTTAATAGATATTTGGAACTCTGGTAGGATTTTGTATTTACAGTAATAGCTGAAATAAAAGGAATAGAGAACAAGTCTTTACTTCTCTTGTTTTTTTAAGTCAGGCAAAAAGCTAATCTAAGAGACAGGCTTGTGATGTGCTCACAGCCATAAAAGATTTGGTTTCCAGGGCTGATTCAGGGGGGCCGCAGGTGGCAGACATTGTGTAGAATTTACACTCGTGCTCCATTAATTGCTGACATACCCTTCTCTCTCTCTCTCTCTCTCCCTCCCCCTCCTGCCGATTGCCTCTAGGGAGAACAGCCGAGATGCAGGCTCAGACTGGTACCCGGCAGAAACACCAACCAGCCAGGCAGCCAATTAGCCCTCAGAATGGAGAGCGAGAAAGGATGCAGTAGTCTAGCAACAGAGTGACTAAGAAGAAACAGCTGAATTGCAAGCTAGGGCTGGTACCCAGGTTCTAACCGGCCAGCCAATTAGCACGCTGCATTTAATACTGATGAGGTTGCCTGGCAACCAGCATCATCACTGCCTCTCCCTCAGCTCTTTCTGAAACACCTTCTTCCTAGAACTGTATGGAGCCCTAATTAAAGCTCCTGTACCTCCTCCAGCTATTATTCTCTGTCCCTTGTGGGTGAGGGGAAGGTATAAGTAAGGTTTAACCCTGTCAATACAATTTAAGATGGCATGGTAAAAATACATAAATAATAATAATAAAAAAAGTCATCCTCAAAATTAATTAGCCGTTGTTAAAAACACTGACATGTTTATAGCTGCTTGTTCAAGAAGTGAGTGACTAAACAGCTCCCTGGTGCTTTAGTGAATAAATAACTTAATTACTGCATTTTAAGAGTATTTTTTTCTTTTTATAGAAATTGAATAATAAGAGGACAGATATTGCTGAGTGTATTAGATTAAACATTGCACTTGGGAATATATATATATATATATACACATATACACACACACACATACATACATACATACATACATACATACATATATATATATATATATATATTTATATATATATATATATATATAAAGTAGTATTTATGATAGGCTGTTGGTGGTCAGTCTGGTTTTCAACTGGGCACATACATAAGCATATATACACACCCAAAATATATGTCTCTCTATAGACACTATGCATGGATGATTATCCATCTGGGTGTAGAAGACACAAGCAGTATGTACCCAAATCAATGGGGGCATCTTGATATCATATGAACATAGAAAGAGAGCAACTATTCGGAGGCCCCAAATTAAAATATAACTTATTTCTGCTAGCCTAAAATATTTGTCATAATAAATTAAAATATGAACACGTCAAGAAAACCCTAGACATTACTTTGACTACCTTTCAATTTTCCTTCCTATAGACAACCATAAAGACAACTATCTCAAATTGACCAAGGGTTGTCTATACGAAGGAAAACTGAAAGGTAGTCAAACTAATGTCTAGTTAAAACCTGTATGGTTTTCCTAACCTGTTCGTATTCTATTTGATAATGAGAATTATTTTGGGTGCTCTTTTTCTTTTTAGGTTTATGACTCATAACCGAGTTTATAAATATGTTCATTACCTAGCACCTAAGAGTAAATATCTTTACTTTTGCTGCCAATTTTTATTTTGATGTCATATTAACATAATTCATATATAAATAAAAAACACAAACAAACAGTCTACTATTCCAATTTTTCTCTTAAAACCTCAAATCTTAATTGATCCGAAGCCTATGTACATGGCAGCTGCATGCCTCTCTCAAGCAAGCTTCATTTCTTTGTTGCATTGAGGGTTACCATTTTATTTTTAAACTAACAGAAGTGGAATAACTCAGATGGATAGGTAAATATAGAGTTAAAAAAAGATAGAGATGACGACTAGACAGACAGATAGAGATCTTGAGAGGTAAAGAGACAGATGAAGCTGTAATCCAATTTTGATGCTTATGTACCCAATGTTCTAGGTGCAAACGTCAAATCTATAAAATTCAGCTTAAAGCCTCATCAAAGTGGTAGAATATAAATGTGTTAATTAGAGCATTTATAACACACAGCAAAAGTTGTAGTTTTTAAAGAAGATAAACTTAAAAGATGAGGACACAACATTAAAAACCAGTGAGGGTTTTATGTTGGTTAAAAACAATTTTGGAAGCCATGGCACTTTAAAAAAAATGTTAAACCTTACTAAATGGCTTAAGATGCTCTCCTGCCAGAAACTGTGGAAAAAAAAATCAATTTTTGGCTGCTGTCCCATTTTCAATTTCATCTGCCATCTAATCTGCCCAATTCTGCATTCTGTCAATGTCCTCCTGTGATCTCTCTATTACATTTATTTTTTCCTGTACAGCACAGTCCTACTTACCCATATGCTATTGTCATTTTATTAATTAAATGTCATTATAAGCTTAACAATAACCTTATATCTAGGGCTGTATTAAGCTTGCAGTGATAACCTATAACACACATCCATTTGGTTTAACGGAAAATAAATAAAATTCATGTGTTAAAATGCTACAGAGAAGCAATCACATCTGAATACAGATAATAAACCAACAGTAGTGTGCTCTTCTAACCAACTCCCTACCTTAAAAAGGGCCACTCAATATATATATATATATATATATATATATATATATATATATATATATATATATATAAAAAAAAATATATATATATATATATATATATATATATATATATGTGCAATTTACTACACAAGTATGCTCTGTGTACACAGAACCACTTTCTTTTGTTGCTAGGATTTTAATAATTCTTAATATAATTCAAATAGCATGTAGGTGAAGCATATCACGACCTGCAGTTATCTTTTTATCTCCCTGCTAACTACAGCCATGTATGTTTGAATCGGCATTATTTTGCTCACCCTCCATTTTATAAAATGTTTAAATAACACATGGGAGGGTTGCTTCACATCTCCCACATGCTATTCTGTGGATCTTAAAATCATGTTTTAAATGCATCTAAATCATGCAGTTTAGCTCTTCCTTTGAATGAAAACTAAAAAAATACTAACTTTTAGTGGCCTTTAAGACTACAACCCCATGCAACCAATTAATCAGACTAGAATACCCCAACAAATTGTGTATACCTAAATTATGGAATGCTAATTAAACACATCAATATTAACATATTTGCTGGATACTTGATTTGATGGCAGAACCAAAACAGCCCATATGTCTGTCCATTATATTTACCAAAATCTTTGATAAAGAAATCACAGTAACAATATAGTAATACGCTCTATAACAGTTGGGGGCAATAGGTGGCCTGTTACACTCTGTAGGGCTGAATGTGTAGTGTCTCATATTACCCAATCAGTTACTATCTCTCAAGCAATATTCTGCAACATGCTGCTGAGACGTGGTCCCTGACAGGCTAGGGCTCTAAACTGCACGTAGAGGGACTCGGTTTGATTTTGGGCAGTAAAAACAGAGCTTTTAAGATCTTAATAAAATAAAGTGCATAAAAGGAAATGGATACTAAAGGGATATTATATACCTAGTAAAATCCTGAAACCTTCCATATTACTTTAAATTAACAAATTAAGCCCTATTGTACGAGCACTTCAGTGGCCCTATAAAAGCCAAGACAGGAGGTAGAGTATCAGTACCTGTATGCGTCCTTTGATGGGCTTTCAAATGTGAACTCTTTGTGTAGACTTTCCTACAGCCATTAAATTGGCAACGATGGACCCTTTTCTTGTTTTCGGGGGAGGCCTCACCCATGGACCCGGCCTGCTCACTGTCGCTTAGGCTGCACTTTGATGCAATGGCGGCTGACGCCGACTCCGCCGATTTCCCCGAGCTTACAGAGGCCTTTTTCGCCACCAGTTTTAATGTCACGGTGCCATCCAACGCCGACAGTGACTGTGGAGTTTTGACCAGGTGCCTGCTGAGTTCGGGAGATGATGGCGGCGTTAGTGATGTCACTGCATTGAGTTGCGCCTGGTTTACAGATGTATAGCATTCCCCGGAAGAACTTGCAGACTGTAAACTGACACATGTCTCCGATAGGAGCTTGTCTTGGGAGAGTAGAAGGTCCATGCTAGGGCGCTTTTCATAGGCGCTGATATCTACAGGAATTACAATGGGTTCCAGTTTGCGGGCACTGCCCTCTGTGCCTTGAGCAATGGAAGTGTTTAGGAAACAGTCCAAATCCTCACCAAAGGCCTCGGAAATCTTCTTAGGCTCCGTCTGCAGGTATCGTTCCAACTCCAGACAGGTCTGAAAAAGAAGTGTAAGCAAGACTTTAAAATGGTATACTGACAACACAATGTACATGAGCTAGTCACTGGAATCCGTACAGAAATATGCAAGGTGTCATTTATTATTCAAGTCACTGACGCAGCAGGTGCAAAGCACCAAGGCACACGACAGGGTAAGAACCCTCTGCTACTGGCATTAAATAAGGAATCTTAATTTATTAGACGAGGACCAAAGATAATTACTTCATAGAAAGGTAATCTGATCAGCATAGTGGAAATATGATCAACTGCATATATTTTGGACATTTGTTATTGGTGGATAGAGAAGTTATAAGAGGGGGGGCAAAGATTATTTTGCACCGGAACCTTTCATTTACTAGCCCTACCACTGATTTAAGTGTTAAGCCAGAAACAAATCGTAGCAGTGTGGTGGTCTTATGATCCACATTCAATGGAAACAGCAAAGATCCACGTTATTGCACAAATAAAATAAATAGGTGTTGGATAATGGAGCCTCTATTTCTCCTAATGACATTATCTCATAGGACTAAATATAAAGTACCCCTGTAATGCCCTATAAACCAGGAAAGATATTTTAAATGTGGCATTGTTCATTAATAAAACTTGTACTCAATAATTTAAAAAAACAACTTTCAATATTAAAGGGATATAGAAGGTTTTTCCATTTAAATACATTTAGAATATATCTTTTGTATCTATTTACTTTAATGCATTTAATTAAGAAGTGTTTATAAGCTCTATTTTTAATGCCTAAAAATATACAAATAGTCCCTTATAGGTCTGCTCTCTGCAACGTATTCTGACAGACTCTGTAGAGCTAGATGTGCAGCGTAATGTACTAGCCTATCAGGGACAAAGTCTCAGGAGCATTTGCAGAATATTGCAGAGAGATGCTCACTGATTGGTTAGTATGAGAGAGAACTTTGACATTGCAGTGGGCAGACCCATACATGGACTATTTGTTTGATTTTAGGCAGTAAAAACAGAGCTTATAAGCACTTCTTAATAAAATAAAGTAAATATATACACAGGGATATAATATACATAGTCAAATATCCCTTTAAAAAAAAAAACAACCTACTTTTTAACATCAAACTCATTTGCAGCTGCAGCCGGTCCACCCACTAACTAACCCTTCAGCCCAATATCTCTTCAAACCCCTTGCTATGCTAATCTTTGGAAAAGCAAAATGAATACTGAATACTGGTATTACAAATCTTTAATTAGCAATTTTATTAATGACTGACACATAATTAAACAACAAGCTCCATTAGCCATTGTGCCCCCCTAAATAGACTCTGTCATGCCAAAAGCAAGTTATATATTAAATGTTTCTTTAGAGGTGTGAAAAACTGGCTATACACGGCGTTATCCATTTTTTTCTAAAGCAAATCAATTCTGGGAAATTCCATGTGGTTGTTGCTGCATTTATATGCAAATGGACAGCTCATGCAGATTAATTAGCTGGTGTGCTAATTAGGATTACAGTCTGCTTGTCGGTCTCCGTAGAGGCCAAAATAGAGACCTGCAATGTTATATGGAAGTAAGACTCTCTCCCACTATGTTTCAAGCATTCTCAGCTGCACATTAGCATACTGAGCTGCACAGTGGCATACAAAAGCAGCCAAATCAATTCTAAATATTTCAGAAATTATTTACTGTAGAGAAAAACTGCTAATACAATGTATATTGCTCTTCAACTTTCTGTTAGGGTGACTTTTAAAATCTATATCAAAATTTAAAAAAATAGATAAATAAAAAATGGTCAATAAAGATTGGAGAAATAGTTTTGATAGTAATTTAGATTATTTTGTGTACACTAATGAAGCATTTGCACCTAAGCCAAAACGGAAGCCTTCTCCATATCAGATATATTTTGATCACTATACATCAACCTGCTAGTCCATGGCAAGTGAAATATAGCCCTTGGTATCAATATCACCGGTACACAAACCATACAGTGTACCCATCTTTGTCTCCAGGTTTCTCATTTAAAGTCCAGTCGCTTTACCGTAAATTAATCCCATCCTACATAATATTCAGAACACACCGGTAAATAAGTTTCAGTGTATTTAGAATGCAGCTGCCATTCTCTCCTTAGCGTTAAGACGTTCAGGGCTCACAGCATCTGTTTTCTGGTACACAATAAACGGGAAAAAAATGCAGCTCGGCATTCCTGGAGTATCTGAAAGGCTGCGATAACATTCATTCAGCTCACATTTTTCTTTAGTTGTCGGTAACAACTTCTCAGCGGAATTCAGAAAACAGCACAGTGAACGCCAATTTATCTAAAACACTTCCTAAATACACCATAAAAAATAAAAAAAAAGCTACTTTATGATCCCCTTTGCTCACAAATGAGGCTGAAATTGGGGTTTTCATAGAGCTATACCATGAGAAATTAACATGTTATTAACTTTAGGTAATGGTTAGCAATCTGACAATAACGGCTTTTACAAAACATAATGGATGCCAAGAGACAATAGGGAACTCGGATATATTTCCTCTGAGCTTATGCGCTTAGGAAAATAAGCTATTTCGTGGTTATTAAAATGGTTGCCTTGGGCCAGTCTAATATGATGGAGATTTAGAAGCTGACAAAAGTACGAGATGAAATCTTAATGAATTGCTAGATAATGGCGCTCCTCTACATTTATTTAAATAACTGCGGAATAAAAAAAAAATGCATTAAAAAATAATGGATATATACTATAAAACGTAAAAAAACAGCATAATAAGAGCATTAGGTTTGGAATAAGTTTTTAAAGAAATGAAATAAAAAAGGTAAATTCCTGGCTTATTCACGGATTATTTTAAAGAATCACTGAAGTGTCATATTTATTGTATATTTTTTTATTAAGAACTTATTTGATAATGTGGTAAAATGTCTTTGGAAGCTTAAAAAATTAAAGTTTCCAAAAAACTTTTTAGTTACTGAATTCAATTTTGCTTTAATAGGATTAGATGATTTAGCTCTACGGAATATGTCGGCGCACTACAAATAAAAGATAATGATAGTTAGAAATCTGGGTGGAATGGGAGAGTCGATGGAATGAGATAAGACCTCAATTCAATTCTGTAAGACTGCCATCTTACATAGCCACTTGATGGTGGAGCTCAACAGAAGAGCAAGTCCCAATACTCTGATCCGCAAATTAGCGGATATTGAGCTTCCCCCTTAAGATATAGGCAAACCTACAGATGTATGTATGTATGTATGTATGTATGTATGTATGTATGTATGTATGTATGTATGTAGAGTGAGGTAGCCGTGAATGACCAGTAATCCAGTTGAATAATCAGAGTATTGCAGTAAATAGGGATACCTTTTTTATTGGACAAACGTATTCATAATAAAGCGTCACTTTATTATGAATATATTTGTCCAATAAAAAAGGTATCACTATTCACTGCAATACTCTGATATATATATATATATATATATATATATATATATATATATATATATATATATATATCAAATCCATCTAAGTACTAGAGCACAACAAGCAAGCTGAGCTGTCCATGGTACATTAGTTACTAGCAGTTTCTGTTTGCAATTCAAAGAGGCAAATGATCAGATGGGTTTTAAAAGAAACCTATTACTACAAAATATTGTAGTCAAGATTTAAAATCATCACTATACTAAATAAGTGACTGATAATGGATTAACCTTAAAATTTTGTATTTTTAAAAATAAACAGGATCTACTAACTACATTTTTAGTTTGTTCCAATTTAAGGCAATGCTTTTTTTTTCTGGGAAAAATGTGTATACAATTGGATTGGACTGGGTAGCCGTATACACACACACACATTATATATATATATATATATATATATATATATATATATATATATATATATATATATATATATATATATATTTATATTATTATTATTATTTTTAAGAAATAGTATTCATCGTACCCTAAAAATATATATACACTGGATCTTAAGGGACATGCAATGGTTCAGAGAAGCCATTGAAAAACATTACTTTAAAAGCTATAGTTTAATCAGTTTAATATCGAAAACAGTGGAAATCCGTTACATTTTTCTGTGTGAATACTATAAAACCATTTGTACGGCCATTAAACTTCCATGGACATAAATGGCAGCTTTGATAAGTCCAACATGTTACACAAAATGGCTGCCTAGGATCTTTATCCATGGCTTTTATTCTATTTACAATTAAGGGGACATTATCACCCCAACAGGAGGTCAGTTTCACCTTAAACAGCATAAAAAAGTGTCTATACTTTGTACAAGCTTTTTCTTTCTATAGTAAATTACAGCATTGTTTTTTCGGTAAATGTGAGGCTCAACATGCTAATTTGTGGAGTACACCATTGGGGGTTGTTATTTGGAAGGCACCACAGGGACAGACAAGCAATGTCCGGACCTAATTAGCAAGAGTGCTCATTTGCATAAAAATACATCACAAATAATCAAGAATTGCTCAGGAATGATCCTCTTTAGAAAAAAAATGCTTAACACAACTTAATGACAGTTTTTCATGCAATTTCAAAATAACCCAACAACTAAAGTTTGGGATGACAGAGAAACTTTAATTTTTGTCTATATAATTTTAACCATTTCACCAATGGGAGGAATTTCCCTGTCACCATTCACTGAAATAATGTTTTTTTAGCGCTAGAATTCCAATCTTTGCCTAATACGAGAGAATAAACAGCATTGGTTGCCATGGGAACACTCTAGCGCAGGCTGTGAGCGTGAGGGCTAACAGGCCCTTATTCTATTACTTGTAAAGAGCTGATCTATGGCAAGCTTTCAATAAATCGGACCAAAGACTCTCTATGGCTTCCAACAAGCCCCTATTTAATTTAGAAGGGAGCTCTCATTAAAAATAGGCCATAGGATTCTCTGATTGTGATAAAATGGCCTACCTACATTTTAAGAGCTGGCATATTTACTTGCCATGTTTCGATTGTAGCAGATATAAGCTTTCTCTGCATTCAAAGTCTCCTCCCACCTTTGGAAGTAGATAATCACTGGGGCATAAATGCATAAAAAATATAAAAATAAAAGGCTGTATTATTATTTCACTTTAAAAGCAAGTGCCCATTACAAAGTGTGGTTATTTAAATATATAGTGCTTTAGTGATTCTCTTAGGGTATGCTCCCTTTTACGGATGTTTCAGTAAAGTGCAATATCCAATGCCAATTAGGTTTTCAGATACACTTCTATTTATCATGGCACTGCAGGACATTTCTATCATATATATTAGTTGTCAAACTATGAGACGTCGTCACAATTTGCGTGGTGCGTACAAGTAAGGCGGTGCTCATCGCCTGCGAGCCTTGCATAGTGAGGAGAGCCGTTAAGGCACTAGAACTCACAGCACAAAGGCGATGAGCAGTGAAGGCAATGAAACACGCGGGACTTAGTCACCAAACACTTCATAACGCGGGATCGCCAGCCTGCAAGCAGTTGACAAACACGGGACTTAGGAAAAATACGAGGTTAACAGCCGAACCGCGCAAACCCCCAAAAGATAAAAAAAAAAAAACACTAAATACACAAAAACATCACACACAGAGAATTTAAGTAGATTTTGACAAGTTTAGGCACTCGAAAATCGCCTAAGCGAGAAAACATGGCCGACAAAAAAAATAATGAAAACGAGGCTACACGACCCCGGACCGCGCAAAACACTGCCAACCACGTAGCACTTTCACACAGGAACATACGAGGTACAAAATACACAATTACACAGTAAAAAAATAAAAAATACGAGACACAAAAAATACGAAATTAACTGCCAAACCGCAAACACAAAAAATAAAATAAAATACAACATAAACATTACACACAGCACGGGGGAACAGCCAGGACGTCTCGGAGTGTGGTGGAACACAAATGTAAGTCGATTTGGACGAGTTTCACCACTCGAAAATCGTCTAAGCGAGAAAACAATGAATACGAGGCTACACTACCACGGACCGCGCAAAACACTGCCAAACGAATAGTACTTTCACACAGGAACGTACGAGCTACAAAATACACTTATACAAATTACCGAAAAAGCTTGCGAACCGCGTAACACATTAATAACATTATGAATCTACAATGACGCTTTACACAACTAAACAAACGCTTTGCCCTCGCGCACGCAGCCTGTTTCTAATGCACAGTTGGGACATTCATTACACTTTATCATCAGGGCACCAACACTCAAACTGTACATTGTATGCTGCCGGAAAATACAAACGGATTGTTAGCTCTTCAGGCTATTGATTGCTGGATATATTAATTACAAAGATGTAAAGTATATTCATTTATTCAGTAACTAATTTATTCATTATTAGTTAACTAAATATACCTAAATATATATATATATCTCTCTTTCTGATGAGTGACGAAGGTGCTCAGAGGAGCCAAAAGTACACAAAAGGAGAGGCTCGCCATGAGCGCCGAAGGTCCTCAGAGTACAAAAACCTTTACATTGTGTGTCAAACAGCCTTGCCATGGCTTCAAATTTTATTGCCCCGTCATTTTTGACGAGCAAGTCGCTAGTTGTAAATAAAAAGGGTAGTGGTCGTGCACGTTTTTAGTGCATGGGGTTAAAAATGAGGAGTCAGCCAAAACTTTTCAAAGCCAAATTATGAAATATATTGAAATATATGTATAATAAATAATTTTAAGATGCGGTGGCAACCTGACTCCTGGGATTCATCAAGCTTGGTATTTATGGATGTTGACAATATAATAAATGCGCAGAGGGGGGTTTACAGTTTGGCTTTATTGGAACTCCAGATCTGTAAAGTAGCACATTCAAAAAGAAACCTGCTTAATTTACAACACTATCCTTCCTAGAAATCTTAGTAAACATTTACGGATAGTTTGATTTGAATGTTTTTCCCCACTGATAGGAGAAAAATGTGGTAAACGCAGAAGTAAAATTGTTTTTAGCTGCAAATTTATGTAAATGCAGTTTTGAACAGGGACATATACCTCAGTGTGAAGCAATATGGATAAACCTGTATACAATAAAAGAGAATATGACCGATCAAGACCTTTTTCGTACAGACGCCGTTGACTTCTCTGGTAACCACGGCAACAGAAACGCTACTGTGCAATTCACTTAATAAAAACCCATCATCAGTAAAAATAAAGCTCAAGAGGTTAGCACATTTATTCATAAACAGTAACAGTGCAACTGCTTATTTTATTCCATACCTTCTGTTAAGCAATTTTTGTACCTACATTTGAAATGTTCCAAAATGACCCTATTGAAATACAGATCTTATTGGAAAAAAAGGCATGAGAAATAAGGTAACTGGATTAGAAATAAAGGTTAGTTGCTGAAGAAATAATCAGACAAATGGGGTGTGGGCTACCATATTGTTGTGGCGATTTTCAAATGGAACATCTATGGAGGATTTTACTGCTAGAGAAAATGTGGGTTCTTTAAAAAATAAAGCGTATTGGTAATAACCATTATAACATTTTGCTTTAGTGTAGAGATAGTATTATCAACTCTGGACAGCTCCTCAATTCATCTGTATCTCGTTCTCTGTTCCATTGGCACCACCATGTTCTAAAAACCCACCTGGATTGCTACCTTGTCGTGGTGAAGGGGCTTGTGTACAATGAAGAAGCTGAGCTATACCATGTAGGGTCACCCAAGATGAGCAGGTCATAGCATAGAGGTCACATTGTGGTCCACAGGAGAAGGAACTGGAAACCCACTCCAGTATCTCTGTACAACATGACTGAACAACACATGTTCTAAAGAGTGGTTTGTTGTTGCCCTTCAAAATGTGTCACACTCATTAAAAAGCCAGTGTCTTTATTGAAATCATTACCCACGGCCCTTATGGGTGGTGGAATATATTTAGACCATTATGACGCATAATTCAGTGTTGTGCCGACCAATAATTCCTCTAACAAAATGGCACTACCTCGTATCTCTATAGCGTTGCATTGTTCTTGTGAGTGAACCTGAAAAAGGGTGATTGGAGGAGGAGTAGTAGGGCCATGACTTAATAACCCTTCGGAACAGAAAAAGGTCACGTTTATTTTAGGCCTCAGATTTCCTTTGACGGAGCATCTTCACTTTACCAGATGTAGAGCTAGTCTGTCATGGAACCAGATAATTGAGGGGGATGAACCAACAAAAAAGACAAAAAGCTTTGTTTCTCCCAGTGAAATTAGCTGAACTTCTAGTCTCTTTCTCTCCATCGCACAATATGCAAATGATAAACTTAATAACCACAGTCTGTCAAAGCGTGTCTTCAGAGAAACTAGAATCAGATACTAAATCTCGTTCAAGTATGGTTTGATAGATGATCTCTCAAGTCCTATAAAAATTATGCTAGCCAGTTAAATTTAATTCCTTATTTGGGCTGTTTTTTTAATATAGAAACAAGCAATAATATTAAACTGGAAAAGCATTTTATTTTCTCTGCATTTTGACATGGATAACGGTTGACTTCTTTATGTCTCTACAAAGTAAGTGATATACTTATTTTACTACATTTTGATAATATTTTGAGATTAAGATTAGTTTCTCTTAATGTATAATATTACCATAAAACTAAAAATACATGGGTGGGTGTTTGGAAGTGGACAATTTTTCCCATTGAATTGAAGAAAATATTTATACAAAAAAAGGTATACAGTGGAATCTCTATATTCATCAAATCCAATATTAATCACATTTTATAGGCAAAAACATGTTCCTATATTAATCCAGAAATCCAATATTAGTCACAAAATGTTAAAAAGCAGTCAGAAAACCAATAACATTGGACAAGTTCTCTGGGAAATTGAGTGCTGGTGAATTGGCTGGACAGGGACAAATAGATCAACAGAACTGGAGGTACCTGATGCTTTAATGGAGGTTACTCCCCTTCTAAACAATAATTAATTTGCTCCTCTTCAACTTCTGCCATCATCGCTCCTCAGTAAACATAAAGTTCTGGTTACATTTTTACTTATATATGTAACAGATTCGGCGCTTGGAACGGATTATTTCAATTTTAGTTAATTCCTATGGAAAAATGTATATGATATTCATCCAATTCAGTATTCGTCCGTGCCCCAGGAACGGTTAATGACACATAAAGAGGTCCCACTGTACTTCTCCATATCACCATTATGCACAGTAGAGGAATAATATTGTATAACTTGGTATTGGACACACAAAAAGAGAGTGATGTATACCTGGAGTCAGACAACATGAACAGGGTATCCAATGGAATAATACCCACCCAGGGGTGCAGTCTCTTTTTGCTCACTTGTGTAACTATAGAGGAAAAATCTCCTCAACCATATCAACCACAGACAACTGTTCCAGTCATGTTTGGCTCTCATCAGTTGGAAACTATTTATATCACTAGGCACAGTGAGCAAGGGATGTCTTGGCATTTTCCAGTAAATACTGAAATTATCTAGCAAACCCTTACGCAGAACACGGACAATATCCCGATAAAGTCTGGATCATCTGTGGAATTACACATATTATAAATGTTGGTAATGCAGCATTTTCCAATTTCTGAGATTACTCTACCACGCATAAACATTCAGAGTGTTAAACTATTTGTAATAAAAACGGAATCACAATCAAAAAAATCAAAAAACAAAGTCATAGACATAGTAGAAGATGTAATATATTATTTGAGGCCAAAAATGAGTTTCTAAAAACAATTTGCTATTACTGCCTCAGATACATTTTGTCCCATCAATGGCCAAGAATAAATCAAGTGTCTCGCTTATAAAACGGACTTTAACCGAAACATTCTCTATATAAATATGTCCTGCTGATTTTCTTAATTTCACATTTTCACTCTATTAGAAATGGATGCTATTAGGACTCTGGGGAAGGTTTGCAGTAAATCGACAATATCCTAAGTGCAATTAGTATTTGAATTGATGCTACTTGAGGATAACAGCAGGCTGTTAAACTCCTGTGTTTACTGTAAGTGCTATTCATCTGATGCCATGGTACCCACGCGCAGAGATCTGGGCGCATCTACACCAGTTAATGACATAAGAACAGAGTGCTTAATGGGGGGGCCTGTCACTCTTCCCTGAACCAACACCTCCAGGAGGCATGGACTATGCAGAAGGTCAATTCATCATTAGATCAAAAAGAAAATGTGTGGTTTAGTATATCACGGTAAATATGAGGAATCGCCATCATACGGAAATAAATGCAAAGATGGTGGAGAGCGAGATATTAAGAGACTCCACTATATTATATCATACAATTAAAAAAAATGTTATACGGAAAACTGTTGAGTAGTATAAAGTAAATTTTATATTAAAATGTCAATTTCTATGTACTGCATTAAACGAGAAACACCCATTGCAAGAAGTGCAATTTAAATCCATACTTTCTTTTCTATTTATTGTAGCAGCTATTTGCTTTTTTTTTTTTTTGTAAATGTGTTTATGTTCATTATTAATGTGTCTATATTTTTTCACCACATGCTTAATAGAATCCAACAACCAATGCACCCAGCTCCGATATTTACAACTAAATGGATCTTTTTTGCCAGCTTGAGTAAACTTTAAAACTGCGAGTTTGACGGTATTTCACTCTGATATTACTGCTTTTATATTGTGTGTCTAGTAAAAACACCACACATGACATTGCAACAAATGTGGTCATATAGCAAAGCTGAAAATCTGGATGTAAGATATTTGCTTAAATTAGACAAAATGTAATTTTTTATAGATATTCAGGTATAAAAGGTGCATATTACTATCGGTATGTTTTTTTTTCCCTACGGTCACCTTTCTTTTAAATACCGTATTTCATATTTAGAATGAACTAAGAAGACAAGCAACTGTTTTATAGTGCAATATTAAAAGAAAAACCAACATTATATATATATATATATATATATATATATATATATATATATATATATAGCCCTCATGTACTATAAATTCTGTATTATTGTATTATATTTTATAGCATTTATATCCTAGTCTTTAGTAAACAGCCTTTTTGTAGCTTCTGACCCAGTTGACTCATTTTGCATCTGCCCTATTCTTCATCTAAAGCTTTATCTCATATTTCTGTTGTACTATAACCTTGTAAAACACTTTAATCATGTGCGGAAAAACATATAAAATTAGACATATCACGTTTGTTTTTTTTGCTATGATCTAGTGTATGCTTTGACTGCATGTATCATTTGCAACAAATATATAGATTTCGAATAAAACTGCACATAATTGTTTTATATTTTAGGTGTCAGTACAGTGCACAATGCCCAGCAGTCACTCCTTGGCCATTTGCTTGTGTCTGGAGCTGTCTGGTCTGCAGCGCCAGTAACCTGTAATTATGCCATACTCCCCTAGACTCTTCCTACTGTCTTTGCACCTGTGCCATTTAATAGAGGCAGCTGGGAAGCGTCCGTCTGTCCAGCGCAACTGCTGCTGGCCGGCTCCTGCGCACCTCTCTAACTCCTTCAGCAGCAACATTGAGATTATTCCGAAATAAATTTCAACACAAAACATATTAATGTGGTTTTATTAGATCTGTATGTTTACTGCTACATATAGATTAATACAAAAAGGGACACAAAAAGCCAATATTTTTGATAATGACAGTGACAGATGTATGATGCAAAGTCTGTTTGTAATGACATGCTTGTGCCTAAATATAGGGTCTCACAAGGGAGTCTTGGCTTTTCATAAAATACAGTTGCTTGAGTATTTTGTCAGATTGAGGGAGGGCCGAGATGTGGATCAGATTCTCTTAACTTTTTGTTGTTTTGAGTAAAAACATTTTTAAAATTCACAATAAAATAATTGGGAAACCAATATCCACTAACTGCCAAGCCTATAGATTTTCAAGTGTTTATAGACCCTCAAAATCTATATGTATTTTTGGTAAGTCTTATTATAACTTTATTCAGTGTTCTCCCCAGCCTGATTTTGGAGGGATCACCATCAACCTAATTAGAAGTGCCAAATGGCTTTAGGAGCCAATAACAATTCTAGAGCTATATACCCACCCGGCTACTCCTTCATACCACCCGGCTGGTAACCATTTCTGAGGAAAATGTGGTTTATTGCAGAGGCTGAAAAGAATGAAGGCGATGCAGAGATGTACAGACAGGTTGCATAATTTCCTAGGAGGCAATAAAATCTGTAGCATGCAAAAGTATATTACATGAGCAAGAAAATAAATGGTAGAGCCATGGTCATAAAGAAGGGAGGGTCATCATTGGAGGAAAACAGAACTCAATTAGAGGTATAAAAAAAGGAATGGATAAAGTGGAACAGGTTGATAAAAATTGTCAGATTTGATGGAGAGGAATTTAATTGATCACTAGAAATTGGTGAAACTAGATTTATCTAATTATCAACTGGCACTGAGCAGATAAGGCTTCAATACAAGGACTATAAATTAGTTGACAAAGTCAACACAGCTAACATAGCTCAGGCATAACAACAACAACTCTGAGGAAGTAGCATGCAAAATGGAGAGTGCCTGGCGTGCTGCGGTCCATAGGGTCATGGAGAGTCAGACACGACCGAATGACTAAACAATAACATAGCACTTACAGAATTTGACTTACAAACCCCCATACCATCATCACTGTGATGTATAATATTGTGGGTACAACATTGTTATTCCTAGAAAGAGGGTAGTAGAAGATGTATTTTGATTTGGTCATGATCAGAATGTAATATTATTATAAGCAATTTGTACACAATACTACACTGTATTGCTTTTCCTAGAACGGATTTCTTTCTGATTAAAGAAAATGCATGTACTATTGCCAAAAAGTGATAAATATAACATTATGATGATGAGAGTTACAATCAAGTTTAAAGGGCTCAATCATATTGCTCCCAGTAAAGCCTTATTTACTTTCTAAAAAAATAGTACTTATTGGATTATATTAAAAAAGACCCTATTAAGTAATGAAGTTAGTTTTTATATCAGTCACACTTGTATTGGTCAACCTGTGGGTAACTCAACCAGCCAATCATCAGATGCTCCACACAAGGCATCTTGGCTATTTGCATAGCATGATCCTTCCCTGCACAGAACTTTATCAGGTATGTTAACCAGACTAACTTCCTATTTTAACAAACTCACATTACCACAAACCTTTTATTAAATAATATTTTATAGGGTTCCAAGAAGTTACAAATCTAAAAAAAAAGCCACTCTATGGAACATACCTTTTTACTGAAAGCATTAGTCCATATTAAAATGAAATAACTATAATATATTAGAATTTATTAAAAGGCAAGGCCAACTTTAACACATCTTTTGACCGTGTTTTTGAAATTTCCAAAGATGAAGTTATAAATCTAACCAGAAAGGTAAGCTTCACCATAGATGACATAAAAAGCCCTGTTGAAAGGATACATCTACACAATGTGTTTTTTGGAGAGCAGTCAAGGCTGCCGTTTCTGTGGCGTGACTGTGAAGAAAGGTTTAATGTCCCTGTAGGATTGTCTTTCAATCATTACATGCGATTTTAACCTTGCTTGGAAATGCCTTGTTGGTCTCCAGGGTGTTTTAGTAACTAACCTTTCAGAGTTGTAGTAACATATTGCAGAAAATTCACATCAAAACTATTGCTCAATCTACAAAAATAAACAAAACACTAGATATTTGATAAATGTCCTGCTGTCATTTACAGATAACTTTATGTATTAAAACAACAGATTAAGTAAGAGCCACTTAAATCTCATATTAGGTGCTACTTGAATAAAGTATTAGGTGCTACTCAAATCTCATATTAGGTGCTACTTGAATAAAGTATTAGGTGCTACTCAAATCATATATAAGAGAACGGACAGCTAAAAGTTTACCATTGTTTTAAAGTGTTTTATGGTGTTATTTGATGGGCATTATTTACTAAGTGAGAACTTTCTCACCAATTAGGTAAGACTTCTCTAGTTTATATTTTATTCAGTAAAATAGGACTATGCCTATGCAACTTAAAAGAAAAAGTTGTGTTAAAAATAAAAAAAAAGTGGAAGGGTTATTTGATTTTGGCTTAAAATATCTAATCTTCAAGCTCAATTATTTTTATAGGACATTCACCTCTCCAATTTGCTTTATCTATGGCAAATTAATTCTCAGAGTAAGGGTGATAACGAAGAAAAGCATCTCTAGTTGGTAGAAGCAAAAATACAACAACAATTAAAAGTCTCTATGGTGATATTTATCTAACTTGGCACGGTCAGTTATCTAATGTTCCACTCAACCAATTGCAGCTATATTTATTTATATGTGGGGTTTTCATTAACAGACCTTTGCAGAGTTATCATAACCATTTTCAACCAAAACTCCAAGACGTCAGATAGGAAGATGGGCTAAAGATGGCGGCCTTTTTTCTGATCCTGTGTATTCAAAGGTCACACACTAAAAATGGATTGGTTAGTTATGATTAAGCCCTGTCATTTATTGGTAGAAAAGGTAACTACCATGCATCAGGATTCAATGAATATCAATGAATACCAAAAAGGGAAAGAGAAAAAATCCCTAATAGTGATGCATTCTAAATCTAGGGAGTAATAATGGATAATAAAATGTAACTTTTAATAGTAACTATTAAAAAAGATCAATGTGCCAGTGCAAAGGTACCAATTGGTTCACGCATGCTCGCCCACATAAAGTTGTCTCAAAGCCCACAATAAAAAAATAAAAAAAAAGTCCTTTAGAAATGCGTTCACAAGGCCTATATTGTGATATAGACAATGATATTGAGCGATTATTGTCCATTCTTGTGAGTGACAACTCAGACCTGGGACACAATTACAAGTTTTATCCATGTCACTCTCTTTGTTGAAGTACCATTGAAGCGCTGCTTTTTAATGTTGGCCTTCTAAACTTAAAATTGTTTATATTATGTAAAAATCAGCAATATAAAATTCAAAAAAGTGATGTTTCAAGAATCCATAGTGGTTCAAATGCAATAGATCTATTATTCGTACAAGGCCATACCTGCAATATATCAATTTATAAAATCATAACAAAGGTAGACCTGCATAACAGGGCTAAATGTTTACATGCCATACAAAACCACATATTATGTTGCTAAGGTCGGCTCCATTAACGCATAAGGACACAGCCAGCTCGTTTCACATGGGGGAAAAACGCTCATCTCCTGGGCTTCTGCAGCATCGTTAATTATAATCAGCCTATCTTTCCTACTTCTCGGAAATGTACTTCCAAGGTAACGCGTCTGCGGCACGTCAGGCTGGAGACAGGGTCCTCAGAGACCCATTAATATGGATACCTCTCCGGCTCTGTATGTCTTTGCCACTAGTTGAAACACAATGGTAAATCTAGAACTTGCAAGCAGATTATCTACGGTTCCATCTTTTCTATTAATTTTAATAACAGCTTAAAAGGAGCACTGTGGTCAAAATGTTTCAATATGATCTTTTGAATACCTAAACTTGATAATGGGTAATTTTTCAGAAAACAAAAAATAACTACAAGCTTTACATTTTCACCTCTCATTTGCAAATATTCTTTAATATTGGGTTTAGTTTTAAACTTTCTCAACTGATTTGCTACTACTTTCTCAGGAGGCGGTGTTCTTGTAAACTAATTTATTTTCTATTACTGTTAATAATAGCACAGGTAATTTTAACCTATACTTTTCCAATTAGCAGATAGAAGCTTCCTCTGCATTCAAGTTCTCGTCCCGCACCAGGAAGTTGATCAGCTTGTTTACTTGTAAACTAAATAGCTTAGATTACTGTATACATGGCATGGACTTTGAGAATATGGTGGTTGATAAAACTAGTCACATTCATTTTAATCTGTCACTCTCTATCATATAGCAAGATCCTTTGTTATATCATTTTTCTTCCTATGAAATATACCTCCACCGCATCCCTTAATTTGAATATGTCCATATTTCCCATATTTGTCCTTTGCTGCAGATGAAGCAAATGAGAACTTTCCTGATTTCATCCTTTAGACCAGGATATTCAATAAAAGGATCTCAATCCAATTCAGCACATATTACTGCTTTTTTATGACCCTATGTGGTCTTCTTCAAATTTACGATCTATCCAAAAGCTTCTAAATTCTGAAAAACAATTAAACTGCGTGTCCTTCCTCTTCACTGTGGAATCTTCCTTCCTGTGCTCTACTGAAGCTTGCTATATTAAATAATTTGTGGCCATCTAGCTATTCGAAACTTCACCATCATTTCCCACACACACAGTGTATGTCTGTGTATATAATATGTACATTCTGGAGATCTGGTCTCCAGTACATTCTACAGTATTCAAGATGAGATCTCACTAGTGGTCAAGAATACAATATGGCGACATCTCTATTCTCGTGAGAATATCTATGCTATTTTGTTGTCTACTTGTGAGTTATCTGACATAATGACCCTCAAAATATCATCCCACTGTTGTTCCTAATGTGACAATAGCTCTACATCCTTATGTATGATATACACTTCCCAAACAGGAAATACTGTGATGAAACCACTATTGCATATAAGGATCTAAAGCAGGGTCATAAGTTTAGAACAGTGAAATACATAGGACCAGACTGATTTAGATCACGGTTTCATGCAGTTTTGACCAACCTTACTATATGGGAAGTAATCATTTGGACCATGCTACAAAATGCCATACAGAAGCCACTATGATGTCCAACGGATGTAAGGTATACACAATGACAAATGGTCCAAGCTCCCTGCCTTTGATTCAGAGGTTTATCAAATTATCTCCTTAATTCTAAATTTCTTCAAGGCAAACAATCTTTGTAATTTAGTTTAACTCTTTAAATGTGAAATCAAAACAAATCTGAAAAACAAAAATCCCCAAAATATGTTAGTTTTGGCACTGGGGACACGGTCACTTTGTCCATCCAGTTTTCAGAGTCATGTAACTGGCATTTTAAATGTTTATGCCGGACTGAAAAAGCATGAAGACCAAATCCACTGGATGGAGACCTCATATTAAGTAGACAACTTAAAAAAAAAAAAAAAAAAAAAAGAGTAGGGAATCTCTACTTTGGCACATATATAGGACAATCAGGACATATAGGACCTCTCCTGTTGCCATTTAATCTGGAACATGCACATTTTAATGACTGCTGCCAACTTTGATGCTCCCATAAACCCCACCGGTTATGCGCCAATTGTGGTGGGAGGATCAAACAAATAAGAAAAAAGTGAACTGAATATCACGTAGTTGAGAGCCCATCTTGAGCTCTCAATCAATTTATTAGCAAGAGACCCAACAGAAACAAAGTTCTTGCCCTTTTCAACCTTAACAACTCAGAGCAAAGTCAAGCCAAGACGCTGCCAAGAAAGTGTTACACTGGCTTTCAGCAAAAAATGCTCTAAGATTTCCCCGAGCGTTGGAGTGCTCAACGCTTCTATTGTGGATGATTTGTTCGTGTAATAAACTTTTCTTCGTGTTGTCGAAAGCCGGCGTTCTTTTTTGAAAAGGCTTTTTCATGGTATGAAAAGGTAGAGAATTGAGCCCTGGGGTCATAACTATAGCTGTGTAAACAGATGAAAGCGACAAATCGTGTACATTACAAGCATTTTGCTTAGAGCAGCCTTAAGTAGCAGAGTAGAAATCGTTACGTGCTGCGGTCGGAAAACTAGTTACCGTGGATTCCGAAAATAATAATTATTCTGCACCTACAGAAAATGCAATCTTGGTGGTTTTATACAGGGAAGAAAACAAGAGAATTATATATAAGCGCAGCCTAAGGGAAAATATTCAAACACCAAGATAAAAGGTATAAGGAGGTGCCAAAGGGGCAAAAATCATGGTAAGATCGGTGCTTTATTCACTAAGCTACTTGTCCAAAGCTCCTGCTACCATCTCACCTTGTGCCTAATTTTATATGCATGGTTGGGGTTTTGTAGATGTGTTCATGTAAATGAAGGAGTTGATTCCCACCCAAAAAAAAAAAATCACATTTTAAAAATGATTACGGTAGTTATTTTAATTTTGGACACACACATTTTTTAATTTTAATGGTTTTAAATTAAGAAAAAAATCTTTATACCTTAATATTTCCATTGCACTGCCCAAACAGAAGGAGCTAGAGGTTTTAATTAGGCATCAACAATTTCATTCAGTGACGTAGAAAGGCAATATGAAATCTACCCTTAAATCAACTTATGATGACATTTAGTGTTGAGAGCAACTCTGACTGAGAGATGGTCTTAAACTGTCAGACATATACTTATATCTCAAGTGGAACAGATGTTATTCATTGGCTTAGTATGTTACATTGGTTCACCTTGACAGGACACAAGCTTGTGTCTGACCATTTAGCACTGCCACCCAGTCAGAACTGCTCTTACTCCTTGTTGACCCCATAAGGTGTGGAGAAAAGCAGCTCAATTGGAGGTTTAAAAGTTGATATTTGAAGAAAAAAAAAAAAAAGAGTTTCATGATCAGTATTGTTTCTAAACGAATGATCAATAAAAAATGTAAATGTTTAGCTCTTGTTAAGGCCTTTTAATGAATAATTATATACACACACAACACACACATGCACATATATAAGGCCACATATTAATTTCAAATATTCGACCCAGGAGCCAGGGCTCCTAATATATTTAAGGGATATGTAAGTTTGCTGGATTATGAATGCTTCTGATCGAGGAGAATTTGTAGTATATGCAAACATGTTTTGCATGAAAAACACTTACATTGAAATCAGCAAAATATCTTGTAATTTCTGACAGTTGAACACTAGGGTTGACACCCTCCAAACCCAGGCTAAATTAGTAGCAAAATGTAAAATGATTTGTTTTGGCCAATCAGGTGAACTGAAACTTTTGAATTAACTCTGGGTACCTGTTTGTGCTGCAAAGCAGCCTGGGATATGTAGTTTATAATTGATATGTACTATGTATTGCAACTGACATACAGAGAGGAAGCTGCAAGGATATCGGCTGAGCAAGCAACAGTGGGTAAATATACCTCCCTGGATGCTGCATGCTGATTGGGGGGGGATCAGATGCATGTGTAGACACCATTTGAAAGTGTCAACATAATCATTAGAGGGATTTTTAGATATTAATAAAAATAAAATGTTTTAGGAGTTGTGCTGCATACATTTGCCTATAGGGTGCAGAAATGTATTAACCCATGACATTTTGTTATCCCTTTAAGATCTGGCTCCTAACTATTTTCCAGAATTATGATGTCTCTCTGTAGAGGGCCTTTTGCCATTTGGTGCCTAACTTTTTGTCCACATACTAGCAGAGTTTCAACTTACAACATACTGACAGCTATAAATACTATCAAGATTAATAAATGGAACCTCACCAGCAGAGATAAAGTAAGAGACAGAGCACTGACAACAGCTGAAAGCATTTAGAACTCTTTTAGCCCCCCTAGCTGGATACATTTGTTTGCATCCCACTTACAGGACCACCATGAGAGGCAACAATTATATTTCCAACCCAGGGCCATACACACTTAATTAAAAAGGACACTAAGCACAATTTTCCCCCCCATCAACAACTTAAGTGGACAGCAAAATAAAAATGTGTTTTTGCATTACATGAAAACTTAAAATCAGAAGTTTCATGATTCTAAAATTAAAGTGAGAAGAGTAAAGTGTTTCCCCTTCCTCTTGTCGGACCAGTTAAATAAAGCAACTTTTTTTGTGGAATGAGTGTTTGCTCAATTATCACTGAATGCTTAGCCAGTTGCACATTCAAAAAAGATGACCCTAATGAAAGAGTTTAATTTTTGACCTGTTTCTCCCATTAAAAAGGGACATGGAAGGTTTTCGGGTTGTACTAAGAATAGAATATCCCTGTGTATGTATTTACTTTTAAGTACTTTATTTTATTAAGAAGTGCTTATAAGCTCTATTTTTACTGCCTAAAATAAAACAAATAGTCCCTGTATGGGTCTGCTCTCTGCAGCATATCCAGACAGACACAGACTGTGTAGTACTGGATGTGCAATGTCTTATATTAACCAATCAGTGACCATCTCTCAGCAACATGCTGCTGAGACGTGGTCACTGATAGGCTAGGACACTACACTTCACATCCAGCCCTAGAAAGTTGAGGTTTTCATGAGCTGCAGAGGGCAGATCCCATACAGAGACTATGTGTTTGATTTTAGACACTTCCTATTAAATAAAGTAAATTAAATAAATACATTAGGTATATTATATACTTCATAAAAACCCAGCTACCTTCAATTTCCCTTTAATAGGTTGAGGCGAATTAATGGGCAAAAAAGTCTCCCCTAAGTTTACATCAGATCACAATTTTTTCACGAAATAGAGCAATACAACCTTCTCTTTTAAAATGCAGGATGTTGGAGATGGCGGTGATTCAAACAGAAACACAGATAAAAAATAAGACAATTGTACTATACAAGGACGCCTTTTTTACTAAACTAACATTTTATTTTGAGTGACAAGCTTTCGAATGATGCGCGATAGAAATTTGTACTTCAGAGCGTGTTTAAATAAAGTTTTGGAAAAGTGTGCAATGTTGAAATGTGTTAACATTCCTCCGAAGCTTCTTGTTCGTGAAATCCAGGCCTACATGGTTTGTCACCACTCCATCGTTCCCAAGTGGGACGACCACGGCTCATACTGGAAATCCACTTCCGTGGGAAAATGCCTTTTGGGATAGCCAAGGAAGCGATGGGCCGTGGAATTCGGATAAACACGTGCAGGCAGGAAGGGGAGAGGCTTCCTGATTACTTAAGTACTACCAGAAAAATGTGTGTAATTGTTATACGAGCGCTAGAGAAACAAGCGCACGGCTTTGGGACTTCCAGATACAACTTCCGGAATAAAAACAAAACAAAAAAAGTATATTATATATATATATATATATAAAAGATATAGTTATATCTTAAAGGAATGTGGATGGTTTCTGGATTTTACTAAGTATATAATATCCCAGTGTATCAATTTACATTTATGTACTTTATTCCATGAGGAAGTGTTTATAAGATCTGGTTTTACTGCCTAAAATCAAAACAAATAGTCCCTGTATGGGTCTGTCCACTGTAGAATATGCCGACAAAGACTCTGTAGGTCTGGATGTGCAGTGTAGTGTCCTAACCTATCAGGAACCACGTCTCAGCAGCATGTTGCAGAATTTGCTGAGAGATGTCACTGATTGGTTAGTATGAGACACTGTACAGCCAGCACTACAGGGCCACTGGATGTAGATTTCATTTCAACACGTAGCAATACTATAGATCACAGTATTTTAACATAAAAAAAAATGGTCACTTAGCACAACGAAAGCTGAATTGGACTAATTAGCGTAAGTCCTGCTGAGTCTCCTGAATATGGAAAGAATCCACATATGTATAATACTTATAGACTAAATAATAAAAATCCAATGCCATCAACATCTAAAAACTGGGTCAAAATAACTGAATAGTACTGCAAACCCTGTAAGCTTGATTTCACTTATTGAATATATTATGCATGTTTATCTCTATAAATACATTACATATAATTATTCAATATGATGTTTACAAACTTACATTGGCACCTTCAAAACCTAATAAAAGTGTAATGAGGGGACTGATTAGATATATATACACATTGTTACAGTTTTTTTTAACTTCCCTAGTGCTGCTTGCGTCAATTTGCACTCTCTCCTACCTAGAAAAGTGAGTCACAGCAAGCTGTGAATCTCCATTTTGCATTTTCTAAAGCATAGCAAACAATAGTCTCACACAGCTCTTTAGAAGATATCTTACGCTATCATTGACCCTTTAACATGTGGAATAGACAGATAAAGTATTTTTCAGTAATATACAATATTTCTGAGGCCATCTTTCTATCATATAGGTTTTGTATGGAACAGCTGGGGTATTTATACAATAAATAACATAATAAATATTAGGATCCACAGACGGGATGTACAATAAAAAGAAAAAAAGTGTCAGGTTGGATAGGTCGCATGGTTCTTATCGGACAGCAGGTTCTTTATAGCCAAGTAAATTCTTACTCTCCTAATCTTAGTAGTGACAGAGATAATAAATTAACAACAAAACGTATCTTGCGTACATTGCTCTCCATGAGCACCAAAGGCTGATGTTTTTAAAGTTAAATGGACTCCGTATATAGGGTTTTATTTGTTTGTTTATTTTGTAACGGATTAGCAATTAAATCAAAAAATAGTCAATGTAGTTTTAACAACTTACATTTGAACTTTAGCATTTGACGATGGTACATCTGCCCAGTAGGCTGCCCTAAAAATATTTTCTCACCAGTCTGCAGGGGGCAGTGCAGGAAAGGGGGGCAGATAGAGATTTGCATCAGGACACATTCTCTCCAGCCCCGTGGATACTTGATAGGGGGTAGAGGTGGGCATGTTTGTCCAAATGGAAGTTTTAAAAAGTTAGATTGAGGTTGTTTTTTTTAGACTTTAAGGCCTATTCATTTAAAAAAATTAAATAAAATAGCAAAAGTTATATTGCATAAGTAATGTCACATATACAGTATGTCCCTAAAATGCTAACATACATATAAAAGTGCAGTTTCAGAGATTACATTTTTTAATGTATCAAGTTTAATAAAAACATAGATTTATGCTGAAGCAGAGGAATGACTGCGTAATATTAGGGGGCACTGAGAAACCCTCCTGCATACTCATTGCTACATTATAAAGCGGCTTGGGGTCCCCATCCTCTCGGACAATGAGCCCAATAACACTATTTAGATCTGTGTCTTTATATATGGGAAAAAAGGAACAGTAGGATCCCTTCATTTTCAGGTCATTTATCATGGCCATAGAACTAACCTATTAAGGTTGGTTCGTTCTCTGATGAGCACCTCTGACTTTTTTCATTTATGCAAATTACCCTTAGGGTTTAGTCTCCCTAAGGTTAACAAGGGACTCCAGACGTGGACCCCTTGCTCACTGTGCCTTAGGGAGTTCAGCTGCACCTCACTGACGAGGCCCATAAAGGCTGAAAGGCGTCTATGTTTGCGGTTTCTCCTGTTCAGGGTAGAATTGCCTGGTATTTCGGGGCTGGGTCACTCTTTTGAGTGGGACCAGAATGAGATACTACAGGATATTTCTCCGTGTAAAGGGCACAAGTGAGCTAAAAAAGGTTGCTCTCAGAGTGGCTTATCATGGCCATAGAACTAACCTATTAAGGTTGGTTCGTTCTCTGATGAGCACCTCTGGCAGTTTTTTTTCTTTTTCATTTACAATTATGCTAAATACAGATCACTTTCAAGGGCTACTGCAATTAAACATCAGTATAACAGGACTAATCCAAGGTGACCTTTATCCTTTGTACCACTAGGAACTATTGATAAACTATCAATTCCTCATAATCCATGGATGTATCAAACGGATACAGCAAAAAAGGAGAAAAATATGTTACAAAATCAAATTTCACTAAGAAAATGTAATATAAACCAAATACATTGAAAGAATAGCTAAAACAGTACGGTGACCATTTAATCAAAATAAATAAATAATCATGATATACCTACACAAGTGGTGGGCAACATTTGACCCTCTAGCACTTGATATGATCCCCCAACATATATTCTTTATTATCATTAAGCCTATGGACATAATTAGGCAAGAAAATATGATATAGTTAGTTGGTAATGAATGCGGATGACTCTAGTGGTTAATGAAGACATCCATTATACCATGGTGAAGGTTACACTGGTGAGAGAGGTGTATACATTTCTGTAGGAGAAGTAATTGCAGTTATTATTGTTAGGGGAAGGGGTAGGTGTCAAATATCAAAAGCCTCATTGATATAACATATCCCCAAGCCCTTCACGTCCTCCTCCACTATTTAAAAGATAAGAAAATGCTCTAGAGCTTTAAGCCAATGCTGAGCAACAGACTGCCTGGGGGCCCCATGCGACCCTCAAGCACTTCTCATGAAGAGCCCATTCTGTTCTGTGGAGTGGGAGATCATGCCCCTCTTCACCTATACACAGTTCATTATATATCGATAAAACTAAACAACTGTACTACTAAATATGCCTTCCAACTATACTTCTATTAGCAAATAATTCCTGTCTTAGAACCAATTTAGCAAATTCCTCGGGATGCTGTAAAAAAAACAAAAATCAGTCATAGATGTATAGATAATAAGGAGATGAATTTGGTATTGTTTGCTACAATTAGAGACATGTATTGGACAGTGTATTGCTGAAGAGGGACATGGTTTTCCACTCCAGAGAAAAGGGTGGGAGGCATGAGGAGTGCTAGACGGTTGGGTGGGAGGCATGAGGAGTGCTAGACTGTTGGGTGGGAGGCATGAGGAGTGCTAGACTGTTGGGTGGGAGGCATGAGGAGTGCTAGACTGTTGGGTGGGAGGCATGAGGAGTGCTAGACTGTTGGGTGGGAGGCATGAGGAGTGCTAGACTGTTGGGTGGGAGGCATGAGGAGTGCTAGACTGTTGGGTGGGAGGCATGAGGAGTGCTAGACTGTTGGGTGGGAGGCATGAGGAGTGCTAGACTGTTGGGTGGGAGGCATGAGGAGTGCTAGACGGTTGGGTGGGAGGCATGAGGAGTGCTAGACGGTTGGGTGGGAGGCATGAGGAGTGCTAGACGGTTGGGTGGGAGGCATGAGGAGTGCTAGACTGTTGGGTGGGAGGCATGAGGAGTGCTGGACGGTTGGGTGGGAGGCATGAGGAGTGCTAGACTGTTGGGTGGGAGGCATGAGGAGTGCTAGACTGTTGGGTGGGAGGCATGAGGAGTGCTAGACTGTTGGGTGGGAGGCATGAGGAGTGCTAGACTGTTGGGTGGGAGGCATGAGGAGTGCTAGACTGTTGGGTGGGAGGCATGAGGAGTGCTGGACTGTTGGGTAGGAGGCATGAGGAGTGCTAGACTGTTGGGTAGGAGGCATGAGGAGTGCTAGACGGTTGGGTGGGAGGCATGAGGAATGCTAGACGGTTGGGTGGGAGGCATGAGGAGTGCTAGACGGTTGGGTATGGCACCCGGGCTACCTGTTGCCCATCACTGTTATAGATACATCATGATTTTTTTGATTTATTTATTTTGATTAAAAAGTCACTGTATTTTTTTAACCATTAGCACCTTTAAAAAAAAGGACACAGGGGCCGCATGAGACCCTTCAAGTTAAATAGGTTAGGAATCACTGCTTTAAGCTGTCAAAAAGAGCAGTATCCGACAAGATGGAACATTCTATATCCAAACAAAGTCTATACCCAACACATTTTCTCTAAAAAGCATTTAAATGTTCATAGCTTACACAGATAATATAAAAGAAAATACAACACTGCTAGGTATTAACCATCTAATCCTCCAGAAGAGGAAGTGCGTATTGAACACAACAATAAAAAGGTCTTTTTTTTTTTAATGCAGCAGTCACCTCCAGCCCAGTGGACATGAACTTGATGATGATTCCCTTTGTTCTGAGCGGACTGTGCGCGGTTGCCCCTGGCAGGAATTCAGCCTTAGATGACTCCATTCATCTGCAGGTCCTGTGACCTGACCGCACGCCCTGAATTAGATGAACAGCAAAAAAATTGCTGAAAAAAGCTGCATAATGGGAAGTGGGTCTGAAGTGAGCAATGGACGTTTCAACACATCCCTTCCAGGCCATGCGGGATTAGCAAATATCACTGGATGGCTTTATGGCACCAGTAATCATGCAGCCGGCATATGGGAAGCCTGTGCAAAGGGCCATGAATGGAAGAGAGCGAGGAGAATAAACATTCTTCCAGCAATATTTACAGTAGATACCAGGGCGCTTGTAATTAAACAGCCAAAATACGTCAGACTTCACAGCAAGATATCAACAAGAAAAAAAACAATATAATTTACAGAACGGGTTGGCATTACATAAAAGTACATGCAATTCCCATTTGTCCAGGATTCGAAAGAATTAAACTTTCTAAAAAATATGTGAGGCAATTATTAAATATCTGTTTATTGCACAACCGTCATTTTAAGCCTGCCTCCTGATAGATTGGAATTGTCTGCACACTGCACCACCTGAGTTATGGAGATCTATATAGAACCCCTCTTCTGGATCACTACCTTGTTGTGGTGAAGGGGCTTGTGTTAATACTTAGCAATTAAAAATTATTACCGGGTAATAAACAATCTACATAGTATTATGATCAGAAGAGATCTAAAAAAAGGTTGAACTTGATGGACTGACTTTATTCAACCTCAATTACTATGTAACTATGTACCTCAATGAGCCTATACCAAGATAGGCAGATCATAGCAGAGAGGTCAGATAAATAGTGGTCCATTGGAGAAGGAACTGGCAACCCACTCCAGTATATGTGCCAAGAAAAGCTTATGGATAAGCACAACCCAAGACATAAAACACGTGCTGAGGTCCATAGTGTCACGGAATGTCAGACAAAACTGAACGACTAAACAACAGTAAAGAAACCATTCAGACCAGTAATGGACAAGAGGTGGCCCAGGGGCCTCGGACACTTCCCATGCGGCCCCCAGACTGTTCTCTAGAATGGGAGAGCATGTGTCTTTTCATTTGGTCTCTCCACAACCCAAAAAAAAAAAAGATATCTCTTGAACTCCAAGAGCCAATCTAACCCACTTCTACCTCTCTTGCACACTGTGTGGATAAAACAAAATTAGAAAGCTAAAAACGAGTGTCCCATTTAAAGGACTCCGAAACGGTGTCTCCAAAATGTATTTAATGTCAGTTGTGTTGGTCAGAGACCGGAGGTCCTAGGATTTTGTTCTTCCAAAATGTCACTAAAAATGGTCAAACAATAACATTCGAGTATTTAATAACCGATTAGCAATAAAAACAATATTTGAATGAAATAAATTCAATGTACAGTAGACTCTCCATTAACCAGAACACAAGCATCCAGAAAAAAAAAATACTGTATTTTAAATAAAAATACAAATTTACAGGGTTTAACAAATGCCAGGAGCCAGGTTGCCATGTCACAAAATGCTTACAGGCTCCTAGATTTCATCCACTGTAATCTCTGCTTCCAGGTAACATTGAATTGCAGACCGGCATGAGTGACTGAGCCAGGACAGTGTTGTCGTTACATTCCCCCGGTCAGCACCGCACCCTCCAGCCGAACATACCTGTGTGTAAGTGAGGAGTGAAAGCTGCTGCTGCTAGAACGCCCTCACTTCCAAATTTACTTAGCAGAGCATCTAATCTAGGCCTCTTTTAATAGTGACTCTCAACCCGAAACCCCCCCCCTAAATACTGGACTTTAAATTAATAAAAATTACATTTTACAGGGCTCAACAAATGTCAGGAGCCAGGTTGTCCGGCCACAAAATGCTTACAGGCACCTAGATTTCATCCACTGTATGTCTCTGCAATTCAGTGTTTCCTGGAAGCAGACAGACATGAGTGACTGAGCCAGTGCAGTGAGGAGTGAAAGCTGCTGCTGCAAGAACAGCCCTCACTGACAGATATACTCAGCAGAACATTCTCTGTGTAGCTAATCTAGTTTTCAAGCAACCAGAAACTTCACTTACTCTGCATCTACCAATCCCTGTGGGTGCCAGATAACTGAGAGTTTACTATATATTCTAAAACTTACACTCGAGCTTTGAGCATTATATCACCCAGAAAATCTGCATCTCCCCGCCTCCTGTCAAGTGTCCAGGAGTGAAAAAGGATCTGTCTAGAAGGATATTCTATTTTTTTCTGATTGGTGTAGGTTTGCCCACAGGGAAGTAGAGAATCTGCCAAGGGGGACAGTCTTGATAAGAGTCAGTATCTGCCGACCACCCCTGGTAGGGGCCATCCTAGATTGTTTCTGACCGGTCTAGGTTTGCCTACAGTGGCCTGTGCAGGAAAGGAGGCAGACAGACTCCCATCAGATCTCTCCAACCCAGATAGTGTTATGCATCTGCTGAAGTCTCAAACACCAAAGTTCAAATGTAAGAATAAAAAGCTACACTGAAATTCTAATTTCATAAAAAAGTATTACTTAGGGGTCTTTAGAAAATGCAAAAATATAACCCATTTAAAGTCACCAGTTGGGGCTCCCAGGTTTACTGTGAATTTCACTATTTTTATAACAGTATTTTCGCAATTTTTGTCCACATTCTACTTTATTTGTATCTAGGAAAAAAGATGTCAATTGCCTTTTATTTTTTTAATGAAAAATAATTATGATGCATTTAGGAAACAAACAACTACAAATGGGCAATAATTATATGACTAAAGTGAAAATTGCTCTCTCCTGTAGCAATAAATATTCATTTGTCTTACAGCGCAGAAATAATTATACCATTCACTGATAATTTATTTAACATTTTTCATTATATATTTTTTCTACTGTGAGAGTCTGATCCAATACAGTCTCTTCGATTTTATATTTTTGAGTGCAAAGAAAAATTGGACCTAATTTGATTATGGAAAGGAAAAAAATTACATCTCTCAATGGAAGAAGAAGCAAACGTAAAGGAAAAGATTAAAAGGTATATGTATAGAACTGATTTTATATATATATATATATATATATATATATATATATATATATTTATATTTATAGAATAGATTAGGTCAATTTTAGTGTAATCATGTAGACCAGGATGAAGGGGTAGACATATGCAAAACAATCAGAATATAGACCATGAGAGATTGGAAAAACACTAGGCAATTCCAAGATATAACAGTAAGGAGATATAAAGTGTAATAGGACAGGGGCTGTAGAAATCAACTGTAAAAACAAATGTGGTAGAGTCCATAGGGTGTTGTGTAAGAACGCCAAGTTGCTGGTACAGTATATTAAGGTGCCAGTATGATGAGCCGTCTGGCGCCATGGTGACTGTTCGTTCAGTTAGCGTGCACAATCCTGGTGAGGTCCGTAATTTTGATTGACATATCTATATGAATTTTAGGAGTGAGCCAAAGATTTTCAGCATCCAGAGAATCATGTATGTAAGTAGATGTTTGTAGACTGGCCAAACCCGTTAGAAGGCAGAGGTAGACTATTAGGCACTGTGGCTCCCTGGCTCCTGGGATTTGTCAATCATCTCATTAGAGACATCCTAAAGCCATTACAAAACGACACCACAAAATGACATTGTAGATTCCATACAAATATCTATACCACTAACCTCGTAATAATAAAATATAACACTAATGATTGCGGGGTCATGAGATTTGTAGAGTATGCCAGGGTTTAAGTGTCATCAGTAAGGGATAACTCTTAGTGGTATGATGTGTAGATGTTGAAGCTGGCGAAGTTAATGTGACGATATGATCGGTAATGTAGTCTTGGATCCATCATGGTTGTCGGTCATGTATATGGCAGGAGGCAGCCAAGCTTGGGAGCCAGAGAGATTTTGGGGAGAAAGTCAAACCTTACTGCAGAGCCATCAAATGGTGTATGCATAAAAAAATACACCAAAAAGTTAGGAAGCAGAAGAAAAAAAGTGAAGGCGCCATAAGTGCCGGAACTTGTTAAGAGCTGGATTATTGCAGGATACAGAATACAGTTTTAAGAATATTTTAGCAGTACACCAAAGTACACCAGTTCTTAATAGGATGTCAAAAAATGTAATTGTTACATTACAGAGTTCAAAAAAATATTTCAGACGTAACCCCATTGCGTTGGATTTACCGCTCAAGCTTAATTTGTTTCCATACTGGAATGACAATGGCGGTTTCCAACCAGTCAATACTATAATGGATTAACATTTGGTAAACCTTTTTATCTACCATGACATACATAATATAATAAGTACCCAGAATCCTTGTCTACAGTCTGACCCAAATGGGAATGTACATTAATAGAAAATTCTATTGGAGGAAAAAAAAAAATAACATGCATTTTTTTTCTAGTTTTTCTTCTATGTCAAGATGCTAGAAAAGATATATTGGAATTCACCAAAAAAGGATCACTGAAGTTTCCAAAATAACCTTTTTCTGACTACAGGGGGAGGAGAGGGGCGTGTGTCATGAATCACAAATAGGAGAAATTCTAGTGGTTTTGCAAAACCAACATATTTTTCAACACAGGAAAGGGATCAAGAAATAAGAGAATATTACTCATTCCACCTGTATTTCTGCAAGAGCTGGCCACGAGCCACGCACAGCTGGAACATACCAGCCCCGAAAAAGGAAAAGGTGTTTAGCACAACAATTTGTCAACGAGAGCATGAAATAGATCATTTGTAATTTACTTCTTTTCTAGCATATGCCTTAAAAAAAAATCAACGAAGTTAAAAAAAAACAACACTTGGTTGGGAAGTATTTAACTACTGTCCTAAACGTAAACACAACTTGAATTTTTGAAGACTATATATAATAGATAGATAGATAGATGGATAGATGGATAGATAGATAGATATATAGAAGAGTCCATTAGGTCTTTGTTTCATCACTGGGGGAAAGGTATATATTTTTTCCCATCTACCAGTGGAGTGAGGGTGAGAGAAGACTGAACAGGGAGAGGAGACAAGGATTTGTTAGAGGATTGTATCTTACTGAATTTGACACCAACCGACTAGGCCTCCGCAGGCAAGCTTCGAAAAATGCAAGTCTCACTCTGCAAAAATGTAAATTCTACATTCACACACACATAGCCTCACCAAAGTATCAAAGATGCCTCAAGGGTTCAGCAAAGGCATCATAATTGTTTTTTTTTGCCAACTAAAAACCATCTTTTCATGTTTTCTCTGCCTATTGTTGTTGTTGTTCAGTCATTAATTTGTTTCTGACTCTCCGTGACCCTATTGACCACAGTACGTCAGGCACATCTTGAGTCTGGTTGTGCTAATCCAGAAGATTTTTCATGGCAAAGATAGTTCAGTGCGTTGGCAGTTTCTTCTCCTGTGGACCGTGATTTGTCTGACCTCTCTGCTATGACCTGCCCATCTTGGGTGATCCAACATGGTATAGCTCACAGATTTATTGAGATACACAAGCCCCTTTACCATGAAGAGAAGCAATACAGAAGGGGCATCATGCTCTTATTCATAGTTTTCAATGGCATATATTTTCTCATTATGAAGAGGTCTTTTAAAGAAGGGGACACGGTTCAGCTTTCAAATTTAATTTCTTAAAATCAGTAGAAGGTGGTCCCTGGGTTACAGACGAGATAAACAACAACAACCACCACCACCTTATAATGGCTCATATGTGGAGCTCAAGCCAGAAAACCAGAAATGTTTGGTGTTCGTGGCCTCACAAAATACCAATGTTTTAATGAAATAATGAATGAATGAATTAATGTGCCTTAATGGCACCACATTCTCTCCCTTTCCTTAAGAGTATTTGAAAATTTGGAAAAGGTGGAAGAACCTTAGATTCAGATACGATCTCTATTTGGTTCTGCTGAAAGACTACCACTGTCCATTACTATCTCCAATAGAACTCAAAGATGAGTATGGCCCATGAGGATGACCCTTCTAGAAGCAATTCAAATATTCAGTCTTCAAAAATTCAACCCCCCCCCCCCCCACCCCCACAAAAAAAAAAAATAACGATGTCCTCGGCTTACACAGCTGATAACATTTTTAGTTTGGTCCATATATAAATTTTTCCTCATATTCCAGCGGCTCTAACACATCTTGGAGTTCCTGAGTTCGGCCTCGGCTGCCGTCTTGTGAGATGCTATCAAGGTGAAATTGACTTGTCAGATCTGCATTAGCTCCAAAGACAGGAAATAAACAGAGCGACAGATGGAGGAGATGCCAGGTGTCCAAATGGAGCAGCTTATGGTTAATTGGTAAGTAAGCAGCGCAGGCACAGCCCCTGGTCCCACGCCACTCTGTGGCAAACCATGCATAGAGAATAAGCCTGAAATGGGCACATCTGCCCCTGGTATAGGGGAGCAGGTCCCTGCTGAGATCACACGTTCCTGGATATCTTTATATTAAAAGGCTCATATACAGAATTGTGCCCAAGTATTTATTTATCTATATGTTCATATTTGGGGGACTGTACAAGGTGAGGGGACAGAAATGTGAGACAGAGCGAAAAGGAAAAAGAGCGAGAAAGACTGGGAAAATGATGGGGGAAAAAAAGAGAGAGAGAGAGAGAGAGAGAAAAAAAAAGAGAGAAAGAGAAAGAAAGAAAGAAAGAAAGAAAGAGAGAAATAAATAGAGAGAGAGAGAGAGAGAAAAGGAGTGTGAGGCAGGGAAAAGAGGGAGAAAGAGAAAGTGAGACAAAGAGAAAAAATAAAGTGATAGAAAGAAAGAGAGAAAGACACCTTGGAAAAAGAAAGAACAAAAACAAAAAAAAGCATGAAAAAAATGAGAGATTGGATAGTGCAAATGTGAGAAAGTAAAAAAGACAACAGGAAAAAAAAAGACAAAGAGAAAGAGTGGAGGAGAGAATGAAAAATAAATAAATAAAAGGGGAAAAAAGAAAGAGAAAGAAAAGAAAAATAAAAAATAAAAATTGTGAAAAAAGTGGAATAGGACAAAGGAAAACAGAAATAAGACCAATAAAAGAATGAACAAAAGAGCTGATCAATAGTATAGAAACATTACAATATAGACAGCGTGGGATAGTTCTCTCTGTTCTCATGTTTCTGGAATCAGAGGTGAAGTGAGTCTTATGGATGTCTGAAATGTAACATATTGTGCTTTTGTCCAAGTTAAAGTTAAGACCTCCTTTATGCTTCCTCTTAACTCGCTGGTAAGATAAAGATGGATCAAACACAAAGCGCCCTTTTCTTTTAGAATCCCACAAATTACTCGGACCTATAATTTTGGCTGCAGGTGCTTTTTTTTCTCTAAACTGTTTAGATGTATTCTACTGGCTAGAGCTCACAATTTACCTCCTTAAGCCTAAACTTGAAAACCCTGCCTTCATTCAGTATTTCCTTCTCTGACACCTCTTCTTCTCCTCACCCCCTGTCTGTTGGCATACCCCAAGGATCAGTCCTAGGCCCCCTCCTCTTCTCCATCTACACTTCCTCACTTGGTACCCTTATAAACTCTTTTGGGCTTCATTATCATCTCTATGCAGATGACACCCAAATCCCCCTCTTCTAACACACGTCTCCAACTGCCTCTAGTATATCCTCTTGGATGTCCACCCACCATCTGAAACTCAACATGCCTTAGACTGAACTCCTAATCTTCCCTCCCTCTCCCACAGAGTCAATTCCTCACATCTCTGTCACTGTCAACAAACACATCATCACCCCCTCCTACCAAGCCCGTTGTCTTAGGGTTCTATTGGACCCCGATCTGTCTTTAATCCCTCACATACAATCACTAACTAAATCTGGTCTTCTCCATGTAAAAAAACATCTCCAGAATAACACAACTAAAATCCTAATACACTCTCTCATCATCTCTCAACTAGACTACTGCAACTCACTTCTTGTTGGCCTACGTACCACCCGACTATCCCCACTTCAATCCATTATGAATGCCTCTGCTAGACTCATCTTCCGTACACAACACTCGGTGTCGGCATCACCTCTCTGTCAATCACTCCACTGGCTTCCCTTAGCCTCCAGAATAACATTTAAAATCATGACCCTAACTTACAAAGCCCTCAACAATAATGCTCCCCCTTACATCTCTGCTCTCATCTCCAAATACTCCCCCACCGCCCTCTTCGTTCTGCTAATGATCTTCTTCTCTCTACAACTCGTCCATTCCTCTCACTCCCACCTCCAGGACTTTTCTGGTGCTGCCCCTAGTCTCTGGAACTCCTTGCCACGCTCCACCAAATTACCCTTTTGCTTCAAAACATTTAAAACCTCACTTAATACACATCTCTTTAAAGAAGTGTATCACCTTCCACCCTGATATGCTTATCACCCATCTCTCCCTCTTTTACCACTCACTATACCTTAGATTGTAAGTCTGCGAGTTTCTATTCTCAGTACTTTGGCAATGCACCATGGACATTGGATTCCTAGCTCAAAGACAGGGCCCTCCTTCCTTTGCTAAATGTTGATTTGTACTTATCTTTGTATGAACTTAATTTATGTACAGCGCTACGGAATATGTTGGTGCGTTATAAATGAACTATAATAATAATAATAATAATAATAATAATAATCATCATGTCAAATTTGCGTCTTTGGCTGACCCGTAGGGATTGTGTTCGGATTGAAAGTAGCTAATAGAATATGTGGCAATATTAAGAGCGGTTTTAAGTGTGTACAAATGTACAAAATTGGCAATAGAATAAGGTCCAATGTTTTTTTAATCTGTGTCTGTTTTAGTGTTAATATTCCTTATTTAAAATAACTTATTTTACATGAAGAAAAAAAAAACTTTTGTATTAATCTTGTTTATTTATTTATTATATGTATCATATCATATCATATCACACAGGCATTATATACAGAAAATGAGTACATTTGTTTTCCCATTTGAATGTCTGCTCAGGTTTCCCAGAAATACAGTTATTTTACTGCACTCTGGGGAAATTGGGCAGGGACATGCAAATGAGACCACAATGCATTTTCGCTCTTAAATCCAAAAACACACACACATATATATATATATATATCCCTACAGGGACACTTTTACAGTACAATATATTTGAGCCCCCCCATAACCATGTTATTTGCTCAGTATGTTATCCTTCCTCCTTTACCCAACAAAGCGTTTGTGTACAGTGTATGTCAGGATCTTTTTCTATTTATATATACAAATAAGGGATTATATTCAAAGTAACCCACATGAGCGCCTGGTTAGCTAGGAAAGAGAACACAATTGTAACAAAATTATTTAAAAATAAAATCTTCACGCATTCCAAAAACATTTAAATACAACATTGTATCCATTACATCTATGGGATGGTCAACAGGAGTGGTGATAAAGTAAAATTAGCTTTTAAAGTTAGGTATTTTAACCATAAATTACATGAAAATTGCTTTCAATCACCTAATGATTTTATCTCAGAGATTCACCGCTACCATAAAAATCATGAAAAACTGACAGTACATTGTACTAGCCAATTTTGTGTACACTAAAACATCCCAGAGACATACATACAGAACTGTTTGAGGCAAATGCACAGCTCAATATACTAATTTGATGCTCAGAGTACTTGATAACATTGGGGGTCATGGTTTTCACCCTCACAAGGACAAAAAAAAGCAGTCTATGATTGTAATTAGCACTTCAAAAGTAGCTAATTAACATTTAGGAGCCACATATTTGCATTACAATGCAGAATAAACAATAGTGAATTTCTCTTGGATGGTCAGGAATGGCTAATATAACGTATAGGTGATTTTTTGTGACCAAATGCTCATGTATTGTATGACTTTATTATTATAGATCTACTGTCATGACATGCTTATCCCCAGTCGTGACAGAGAAAGCATCATGTGAGAAACTCATCTTTCACTGAACAAAATGTAATAAAATTGTAAATATATTTATTTGCGCACTTTTTATTTCTACATTATCTGCAACCTCAGCTGTATTAAACATTTATTTTTCTGTCTGAATTTCCTGCAGGCCATTAACAGGTCAGGATTTTACAGATTCCTGCAAAGTAGGGTCAGTTCAACTTACTGAGCCAGTACATGACTCTCCAGCTCCCAAGCAGGAATAGCCTGAAATCCTGGCTTGTTATGTCGCAAGTACTGGAGTTGCCAACGAGTGTCCCACATTATAATAACATCTCTAGACTGTGTGTCATAATGAATAGGAGAAATATCATTACCAAGGCGAGACAGTCAGGAGAAACGAGAGGAGACAGCCTTGAAGGGAGAGAGAAAAGAGAATGGGGGAGAAACCCAGGGCAACGGCGGAAGAGCAGAGAGAGCCAGCCAGCCAGCCAGGGCAACGGCAACGGCGGAAGAGCAGAGAGAGACAGCCAGCCAGGGCAACGGCAGAAGAGCAGAGAGAGCCAGCCAGCCAGCCAGGGCAACGGCAACGGCGGAAGAGCAGAGAGAGACTAGCCAGCCAGGGCAACGGCGGAAGAGCAGAGAGAGACTAGCCAGCCAGGGCAACGGCGGAAGAGCAGAGAGAGACTAGCCAGCCAGGGCAACGGCGGAAGAGCAGAGAGAGACTAGCCAGCCAGGGCAACGGCGGAAGAGCAGAGAGAGACTAGCAAGCCAGGGCAACGGCGGAAGAGCAGAGAGAGACAGCCAGGGCAACGGCGGAAGAGCAGAGAGAGACAGCCAGGGCAACGGCAGAAGAGCAGAAAGACAGCCAGGGCAACGTCAGAAGAGCAGAAAGACAGCCAGGGCAACGTCAGAAGAGCAGAGAGAGACAGCCAGGGCAACGTCAGAAGAGCAGAGAGAGACAGCCAGGGCAACGTCAGAAGAGCAGAGAGAGACAGCCAGGGCAACATCAGAAGAGCAGAGAGAGACAGCCAGGGCAACGTCAGAAGAGCAGAAAGAGACAGCCAGGGCAACGGCGGAAGAGCAGAAAGACAGCCAGGGCAACGGCGGAGGAGCAGAAAGACAGCCAGGGCAACGGCGGAGGAGCAGAAAGACAGGGCAACGTCAGAAGAGCAGAGAGAGACAGCCAGGGCAACGGCAAAAGAGCAGAAAGACAGCCAGGGCAACGGCAAAAGAGCAGAAAGACAGCCAGGGCAACGGCGGAAGAGCAGAAAGGACAGCCAGGGCAACGGCAAAAGAGCAGAAAGACAGCCAGGGAAACGGCGGAAGAGCAGAAAGGACAGCCAGAGCAACGGCAGAAGAGCAGAGAGAGACAGCCAGGGCAACGGCAGAAGAGCAGAGAGAGACAGCCAGGGCAACGGGGCGGAAGAGCAGAAAGGACAGCCAGAGCAACGGCGGAAGAGCAGAAAGACAGCCAGGGCAACGGCGGAAGAGCAGAAAGACAGCCAGGGCAATGGCGGAGGAGCAGAAAGAAAGCCAGGGCAACGGCGGAAGAGCAGAAAGACAGCCAGGGCAACGGCGGAGGAGCAGAAAGACAGCCAGGGCAATGGCGGAGGAGCAGAAAGAAAGCCAGGGCAACGGCGGAGGAGCAGAAAGACAGCCAGGGAAACGGTGGAAAAGAGGAAAGGACAGGCAGGACAACAGAAGAAGAGCAGAGAGACAGCCACAGTAATGGTAGACAACCAGGGCAAAAGATAAAGAAGAGAGATAGTCCACAGCAAAGGGAGAAAGAAATAGCCAGGGCAAAAGGAGAAAGGGATAGAGACAGCAATGGAAAAGGGAAGAGAGATCACAAGGTCAAAAGGACAAAGGAGGTAGATAAGTAGGGCAAAGGGGAAAAAAGGAAAGTGTTGGCCAGGACAAAGACAGCCAATGCAAAACGAAGGAGACAAAGTAGATGGCCAGGGCAAAGGAAGAGCAGGCTGACAGACAAGTAAAGGAAAAAAAGACATCCAGGGCAAAGGTAGAAATATAGAGATGTAGAAATAAATAGGGGACAGCAAAATGGAGGTGAGAGACTGCCAAGGAAAATAGAAGACAAAAGAGATGGCTAGGACAAAGGAATATGTGACCGGTATGGCAAGAAAAGAGAGAGACGCCAAGGGCAAAAAACGAGAAGAGGAGAGAAATAGCCAGAGAGAGGAGGAGGGAAGAGACAATAAGCATGGTGTAGGAAAGAAAGAGATTGCCAAGAAATCGTAGAAATGAGGCAGTCACGGCAAACGAGAGGAGACATCCAGCGATGAGATTCGCCACAAAACACACAAACATTTTTATAATAAAATTATGACAGCCCATTTTTGGACACAGAGACATCTTCCAGGGCCTGGCGTCTATAAACCTTTTGCATAACGAGGCATTAGCGGCTAATCACCTTCCCGTAACTCATTACACAAGCCCAGGGGCACCCAGCGATTGTTACTAGAAAACGGAGCATTTCCAGACCGTCTTTGTGCAGCTTTGTAATGCAGTTTTATCAAAAATGGATTACAATTGATTAACACTCTGCTAAAAATGCATAGTAAATTGCTATGCTAATGAAAGCAATTAGACTATTAAAACCATGAAAAGATAGGCAACTTACTGGATAATTCTGCACGGAAATAGAAGGGATTTTTTCTACATATTCAACTTCTTGTGCGGTTTATGTAAAAGATGCCGTCTATTTAGCAATGGAAATTGCACCGCAATTAAACAAAGCGCTCGCCCGTGCAACGCATTAGACCAGTTTCCTTAAACCATTGTCTGTCAATTTTTAGTACTGATTTAATGTTAAATAACAAGTAATGATTTATAAAAGATCAGTGGATATTACAGAATCACGGTAAATTACAAAATAACGCCAAAAACTCACGTTGGTGAAGTATCTAACAAAGTAACAACATTAGCAGCCGTGCAAGTTATGAACATAAAACTATTATTATAGAAAGCTTAATTTTCTTAAATACTATAGGATGTTTCATCTTGTCGGATTTGAGCATTTATTGTTCTCATGTAGACAGAGAGCAACTATTTTTAATCAACTGAAATATAGAGGGAGGGGGATATTTCGTAAATCATTGAAGGTTTCAGTATTTGACACCTACCCCTTCCCCTGGAAGAAGTTTTATATACCTACATAATTTTTTATATATATATATATATATATATATATATATATATATATATATATATATATATATATATATATATATATATATACACACACACACACATGTACGTATATAAATATATATATATATATATATATATGCAGAAAGACAAAGTGAGAGGTGCTCAATCAGATAACAAACTAACCTTACTAGGTTAGTTCTATGGCTATGATAACCCACTCTGAGAGCAACCTCTTTTAGCCACTTGTGTCCTTCACAGGGAGAAATATCCTGTAGTATATCAGTCTGGTCCCACTCATGAGAGTGACCCAGACCCGAAATGCCAGGCAATTCTACCCTGAACAGGCGAAACAGCAAACCCCAGACGTACATTTTGGCCTTCATTGGGCCTCATCAGTGAGGTGTAGCTGAACTCCGTAAGGCACAGTGAGCAAGGGGTCCACAGGGTAGAGTTGCCTGGTATTTCGGGGCTGGACCACTCTAGTGAGTGAGACCAGACTGATATACTACAGGATATGTCTCCCTGTGAAGGGCACAAGTGGTTAAAAGAGGTTGCTCTCGGAGTGGGTTATCATGTCCACAGAACTAACCTATTAAGGTTAGTTTGTTCTCTGATTGAGCGCCTCTATTTTGGTATTTTATATATTCATACACACAGAAACTTTCTTTTTTTTGTTTGTTTTTAAACAAAAGACTTCATTGATATTTCATGACTCAAGCATTTAATTCTTGAAATCCTATTTCTCCATGATTCAGTGTAAATGACAGTGGCCCTATATACATCGATGCTTGTATGTGTCAGGATCAAATCCAATAGAGCATAAATAAATCTGCTGAATATAAGCACATGCTTACAGACAGCGTGATAAATAAGTCACCATGGTGTTGATATGTTTATGAGACGTGGCTGCCCTGTTCAATAGCACTTAGCTCCTGATGGATATGTGCAGCCAAGGAAAAAACTTGTTTGCAGCGATTTTCCAGTCCTAAATAAATTAGAAGCAGGGTCACGGGGTCCTGTATTCATGGGACCAAAATTATATTATGAAAGCTTCGGACTTGGAGACTTTGTGTGCACAGAGATAGTGGGGCCAGATATACTAACCAGGGCCTGTAGCAACAGTGACGGAGTTAATGAATGGAGGGACCCGGTGCAAAATAATTTGAGGCCCCCTTGAATCCCCAATGTATCCACTCCTCATGAAAAAGTCAAAAATATATGTAGATGGTCAGATCACCACTATAGTGATAACATCAGCTTTATATAAAGGTAACTAGTAAATTGCCCATCAAAAATTACAGTATAATTTTTCTCTCCCTCACTTGTGTCTCTCCCCCCCTTCCCTTCCCTGTGTCTCCCCACTCCCCCATGTCTCTTTCTTTCTTCATTTCCTCTCCACTATATCTCCCCCCCTCTCCCCTGCGTCTTCCTCCCCCGCCCCACTCTCCCCTGCGTCTTCCTCCCCCGCCCCACTCTCCCCTGCGTCTTCCTCCCCCGCCCCACTCTCCCCTGCGTCTTCCTCCCCCGCCCCACTCTCCCCTGCGTCTTCCTCCCCCGCCCCACTCTCCCCTGCGTCTTCCTCCCACGCCCCACTCTCCCCTGCGTCTTCCTCCCCCCTCTCCACTCTCCCCTGCGTCTTCCTCCCCCCTCTCCACTCTCCCCTGCGTCTTCCTCCCCCCTCTCCACTCTCCCCTGCGTCTTCCTCCCCCCTCTCCACTCTCCCCTGCGTCTTCCTCCCCCGCCCCACTCTCCCCTGCGTCTTCCTCCCCCGCCCCACTCTCCCCTGCGTCTTCCTCCCCCGCCCCACTCTCCCCTGCGTCTTCCTCCCCCGCCCCACTCTCCCCTGTGTCTTCCTCCCACGCCCCACTCTCCCCTGCGTCTTCCTCCCCCCTCTCCACTCTCCCCTGCGTCTTCCTCCCCCCTCTCCACTCTCCCCTGTGTCTTCCTCCCACGCCCCACTCTCCCCTGCGTCTTCCTCCCCCCTCTCCACTCTCCCCTGCGTCTTCCTCCCCCCTCTCCACTCTCCCCTGCGTCTTCCTCCCCCCACTCTCCCCTGCGTCTTCCTCCCCCCCACTCTCTTCTGCGTCTTCCTCCCCCCCACTCTCTTCTGCGTCTTCCTCCCCCCCACTCTCTTCTGCGTCTTCCTCCCCCCCCACTCTCTTCTGCTTCTCTCTCCCCCCCACTCTCTTCTGCGTCTTCCTCCCCCCCACTCTCTTCTGCGTCTTCCTCCACACCACTCTCTTCTGCGTCTTCCTCCACACCACTCTCTTCTGCGTCTTCCTCCACACCACTCTCTTCTGCGTCTTCCTCCACACCACTCTCTTCTGCGTCTTCCTCCACACCACTCTCTTCTGCGTCTTCCTCCACACCACTCTCCTCCTCAGTCTTCCTCCATCCCACTCTCCCCTGAGTCTTCCTCCCCCTTTGCGTCTCCCCCCCCACTCTCCCCTGCGTCTTCCTCCCCCCACGTCTTCCTCCCCCCAACTCTCCCCTGCATCTTCCTCTCCCCCCCACTCTCCCCTGCATCTTCCTCTCCCCCCCACTCTCCCCTGCATCTTCCTCTCCCCCCCACTCTCCCCTGCATCTTCCTCTCCCTCCCACTCTCCCCTGCATCTTCCTCTCCCCCCCACATCTTCCTCTCCCCCCCCCACTCTCCCCTGCATCTTCCTCTCCCCCCCACTCTCCCCTGCGTCTTGCTCCCTTTCACCCCCAACTGGCCCAATGCACTCCTTGCTCTCTACCCATAGGGTAACTTTGAAAACAGTTAGAGGAACACATTATATTTATAATATATGGTGGGCAAAAGAGCGATAGAAGCCCTCCACCGTACAGTAGTACAGTAAATAGTACATCTGTGCGCAAGTTAAAAAACCTGCTTCCAGCTCAGAATTCAGAGAAAAACAGCTATTACACTGCAGCATGTCAAAGCTCAGCTTCCCAGAATGCAGTGTAATAACTGTGTTTCTCGGAATTCTGAGCTGGAAGCAGGTTTTTTTACACACACATACACACTATGTATATATACACACAAACATACATCTTGGAGTTTGAGCTAAAATATGAAATTATACAAGATAAAAGATCATAAAGCTAATTTTTTATGAGATTAAAAAAAAAAATATGCATGTGGTGGTGCCTGGAAGCATCCATGATACTTTGATGAAGGATGCATGTTTAATAGGGGCATTTACACTTTTACAGGAACAAAGCTTGTAGTTATACTTGAAAGCAGCTTGTTTCTGAGCATGTACAAGGGAAGATGCCCCAGTGATTAAACACATTTGCCTCCCCTCTGTCTCCTCCATCCACATGCACTTAAGCTCTCAGGAAATGCTCAAGTCAGACAAGATGGGAACATATTATACATAATCTCATATCAAACCCCTTTTTGGAAGGAGTCTTGATTTCTTTAAGTCATTGCTTACACAGCTATTTCTGGTTGTTGGCTTGTTACATACTTCATAAATACAAGATTTTCCCAAAACATAGTGGCCCTTTAAGTGTGGCCTTGCAAAGTATTTGCCTACATTCAATGGACACCTTATAGAATTTTTAAATGTACTAAAGAAATTCTAAATTTGACATGGATACAAAATGTGTTTTTAATCAACAGTCTTGCAACTATGTATCACGCATTAGCCAGCCAAAATATGGACGCCATATGTGTTGGAGTTTCATGTTTATGAGGAAAAATGATATCAGTTTGGTTTGTATCCTATTTGCATAATGAGAAGTACGAGAAAAATCACTGCAAAGTCTGAAGATGCAACACCCTGTAGAAGAGAAGAGATGAGCGTTGGGCCAAAAAAACATGGGGCTCTTGGACACTTCCAACGCATTCCCACAACCTGTTCTTTAGAGTAGGAAAGCTGGCCCCTCCTCAACAAATAGTCCAACTCTTCCTTTAGATTACAAGATTGCAAGCTTTCAATCTTATAAAATGCTTTGGGGAAAAAACTAAAAACACCATGTATGTAAGACTTTAAACTCAAAGACCGTACCCTCTACTTTTTGCCATGTGTTTATATTTATTTTTTCTTTCTACTTAACCCCTGTATAGTACTACGGAATATGTTGAGCATTACAAAAAACAGCAATAATAATAATATTTATTATTAATATTAATAATAATACTTTGGCACTTTGTCCTTTTAATAGATGACTTTGAATTAAGACCCCTAATTATGAAAATCAACCTTAAGTAGTGGACTGACACCTAACCCAAAAAGTCACCCAGCGGACCCTTAAGGCATCTACCAGAAAGACACCAGAAATGGAAGCCAATCACTAGTCCAACCAACAGGAATAGGACTGGTCACCTTAAATGTAAAAGTAGCCATTTCAATATTTGAAATTATTTAATTGAACCTTCAATGACAAAACTTGAAGACATCTGCAGAGCAATCAAGAAGCTAAAGATGGATCCTAACAGTGCATTGAAGAGGCAGTTGAAGAACTATGGAAAGGTCACATTTATATTGAAATCAGATTAAAATGACAGATGAGATTAATTATGAATATATGTAAAGTTATGCATCTGGGAAGAAAAAGAAAGCCATGTGATTTATAATCGTAATGGAGCAAATCTAGGGGTATCAGATATTAAAAAGGAAAATTTGGGAGTGCTTGTGGACAACCACCTAGGTAACAGTGCTCAATGCCAAGCAGCAGCTGCAAAGGCAAATACAATATTAGCATGTATTGAGAAGGTCTATAGAAGCCAGGGAAGCAAATATAATTCTGCCACTATACAAATCTCTAGTACGCCCTCATTTGGAATATGGAGTACAATTTTGGGCACCACTTCATAAAAAGGACATTTTAGAGCTGGAAAAGGTACAGAGCAAGGCAACAAAACTAATAAGGGGAATGGAGGGACTAAGTTATGAAGAAAGACTAAACAAATTAAACTTATTTTCTCTAGAAAAAAAGGCGTCTAAGAGGAGATATGATTACCTTATATAAATACATCCAGGGTCAGTATAAAGATTTGTCAAGGGAGCTTTTTGTGCCAAGAGGTTTTCAACTGACAAGAGGACATCCCTTGAGGTTAGAAGTAAAAATATTCTACCTTAAAGAAAGAAAAGGGTTCTTCATAGTAAGGGTGGTTAATCTGTGGAATTCTCTACCAAAGGAGATAGTGAAAGTGGATTTGATAGATAACGTTAAAAAGGGATTGGGCATATTTCTAAATAAAAATGGCATTCAGGGCTATTCTGGATAATTAGAGAGGGAGTATTGATCCAGGGATGAATCCGATGGCCAGTATCTGGGGTCAGGAAAGAGTTTTATATTGTTTTTCTCCACTTGAGACAATTGGCAAAGTTTCACCGTTTTTTTTTTCCTCCTGTTTGCCTTCCTGTGGATCATTTACTAATTAATCCGCACATTGCAGATCAGAGATCTAAAAAGGTTGAACTTGATGGACTAAAAGTCTGTTGTTAACCTCAATTACTATGGGCCTCATTCTATTATCGTCCGTAGGAGATGCGGGCCGCAAGGACCGTCCGCAGGCTACTTGCCTATTCTATTCCCTTCCGGGCGAGGGCTCCGGCAGGCTTGCGGCCGGCTCCCTGTTATCAAATGCGGCCGCACGCGCCGCAGGAAAGCCTTTGATCTTAAACGGCTGCAAGAGTTTCGGCCGCAAGAAAGCCCCGGTTGCTATTCAATTGATACGGGAACCCTCTCTGCAAGGCTAAAACCGAGCCGCAGCTTACTTGGACCAAAAAGGTCCCGCAGGCACACAATTAAGCACATAATAAAGCCATCCTGCACTCTGAGGAGACTATAAAGTGATTTTAGGTGTTAGCATTCATAGCACAACATTCCCCTACACTCAAATCTGAAAATAATTTTAATTTTAAATCAGGTCAAATATCCGTGGACAAAGTCCCGAGGGCTTGGAGCACCTCAGACCCGCCCAGGCTGCGGGACGGAAAATAAACTGTTAATGAAATAGCGGATTTGGGCGATGTGCAAGCTTGAGAGGGTGTTGTTATTAATCCTCATGTACCCCATTATGATGCCTATCATTTACAGAGCTTTACAGTGCCATCTTGAATTTATATTTGCATTTAAAGTTTTCTGACCTTGCGGCCGGTTGCATGATATGCGGCCGGCCGTAAGGGAATAGCCTTGCGGCGCCATCTATTTAAATTGCAAGGTAAAGGTAGCTCTACACGGGGCCATAAGACGGCCGCAAGTAATCGCAGCTTTGCGGCCGTTTTACGGTCGATAATAGAATGAGGCCCTATGTAATTATATTACGCTCCGATGAATAAGTGGAGTTAAAAATGGTTTATACATTTTTATTTTCTTAAAAGATTTTGAGCATTATCATTATCTGCTAGACTCAAGCTTGCTTTAATTGAGTAAGGCATTTATTTTTTGTTCCGAACAGGATTAGACACCTGAGAGGAATCTTGGATTTGGATTACGAAGGAAATCTGTCACTATGAAACGTCACTTGACAATAGGATTAAATAAATAGAGTAGCAGGCCCCTGTTAGACCTTCTCCTTAGGATACAGGAAAACCAGTAGGCCAAGATGGAAGCTAAAGAAACTAAAGGGGTCTTTTAATACAGATTTCCATACAATGCAATCTTAAACCTATATATCAACCCATCGAGGTTCTCTTTAGTAAAATAGCAAATGTGATGCTAAATACAAACACAAGTGAAAAGTGCACAACCAAAGTTTGTATATATGGCTGACCGGTCCAAATGGCAGCTCCTATCACAACATCTCACAGCACAAATGGTACCAAAGAGGAAATAATTATTGTTGTCAAGTCATTTCCAACTTTCCATGACCCTATGGGCCACAGCAGGCCAGTCACACCTACCAATCATTGCCCCTCTGACCCTTAAGCTCATGTTCACGGCTTCAATTACTTCATGTGTCCATCTCCTCCTCTGCCAGAATAATACTCAAACATGGTTTCCATCCACTTTGCACAGATCGTTTTTATGCGCTCGTAAAGTATTCTAAAATATGGGGCGGAAGCACAAAACCACTAACTCTACCCAAAGACAGCGGAGATAACAATGAATCACTGTGAAGTCAGAAATATTATTATATATGTCTAGAACTTTAGGGGCATATATGCCATTTAGGCTCCTGAAGAGTGTTAGAAATGTCATGGATGAAGTCAATAGCGGCACATACATACCAAGGGACGTGCTGACATTATCGCAAGGCGCACGCCTACTCCTAATTATCTTTCAATGGTGAAGTCTGTATACACCAGCTGGTGCACCCACCGATAGGGTGAATGCCGCCAAGGGGAGGATCAGAACATCACATTCAGGAAATATTGTATTTCTGGGCTACACAACTCCCTTTTTAATATGAATATATATAATTGTCGCGTGTAACGCTCACAAATTTGCCATTTACGCAAAGCCGTGCATTGTGAGCAGAGCAAGGGAGAGCAAGAGAGAGCGAGAGCACAAAGATACATAATACAATATTATACCGTCATTATGGGCTGGCAAGTGACTAGTAGATATATAAAAAGGGAATAATTGTTCCCCATAGAAAAAAAAAAAAAGTAAAGTTTTATTGCAGCGAGAGACAAGAACATTTAATTTTCTCCAGGTAAGGTTTAAAAGATTGGGTGGAATAAGGCAAAGAAGGGCTATATATGATCCAAGGGCCAAATCAGGCCCTTTGCCCAATTGCATGTGGCCCTTGGCATGCAACGACATGACAATCTCATTATGAGGAACCATCAGCAAGAGAGAAAGAGATATGAATGAATGAATGAATGAGATGTAAATAGATGTAAAAGATGCTCAACATCATGGCTGGACAAATCCTAGGAGTTACGGCTCCTAAAATAATGTACTGCTAACTCCTAACCTTTACGCATTTCAAAACATAATTATACAGTGGCTCCTAAGTAACCTAGCGGGCTCCTGAATTTCAGATTAACCCCAGCTCTGTCTCCCGGAATACTCATTTTTATTTAAAAAATATGTTTTTACTATTTTATTGTTACTCAAGCCCAAAAGTGAAAAAAAAAAAATCTCTATAATGCAGAAAAGTAAATCCCTTTTTCAGTATTATAATGTTTCCTTTACATGGGAACATTTATATATCATCAGGCTCTACTGACAGATGGTAAGAATCAGAGAAACTGACAACCAGACACTGATATCATTCTAAATTTAATGGTCGTGTAACATTTTACAACATTTTTAACAAGATTAGCATAATTTGCCTTCTGCAGCTAATTGACGCAACTTCTTCATTAATACGCACGCGACAAAGGCCGAAACGGATCCAGCTTCCAGAGTCAGGCCTACTGTGAGATATATAATGCAGGAGAGAATATGCATAAACTATTAAACAGGGGTATAAAAATGACCTAATTATAAAGGATATTATTCACAATAAGCCATGCAGGGAGGGCCCAGGGGGTAAATCCATATTGAATTAATGCCCAAACAATCACAGGTGAAAAATGTCTTTTACTGAGGACCCCACCTCCCTGGATATTATTCAAAAGAATTGCTAATTCCCAAGAACAATATGGCATGAAAGGAGAAATCTCATTTATCATCCAATTGCCCTTTTAGCAACCTCTCTATTCTGCCCGGGGGTCCTATCTGGTGAAGAGTGGCATTAGTACTTGTCATAGTTACAGAGATACAAAGTAAATGAAAGTGCGAGGATCAGG
>CM050173.1:102700529-102903029 GCA_027410445.1 Discoglossus pictus | reverse complement strand
GGCAAACACAATTGCCATTGTTGTTAGTTTGTAGCCTAGTAGGTTTAAAATTCATGTAAAATAGATTTTTCTATAAGGATAAAATGTATCCATCTTTCTAATGGGGGTTTTGGCCCCTTAGTTTGGATGCTGCCGTCCATTCTATTGGAACAACATAGTAATACCGATTATTGTACGGTGTTGTGAGGCGGGAGCCATTACCTATTAGGGCCTATATATCTTGTGAACATCTAAAAACATCTCCCGATTTGGTACATTGAGAGCCGCGCACAGATCTTTTGTTGCACATTTGGATGATAAATATAGAGCGTTTATGGAATAACATCTTTTATGTGCAATTCTAGCAGACATTTCACACTCCCCCAACCATAAACTAACCTTTTGTGATATTTTCTGTGGCCTGAAAAAAGAAAAAAAAAAGAAAAGATCCAGGAGGGGGGCTAGGGCAGCGTAAAGGTGAAATAATATAGGCCGTCATAAATGTGGGATTTTATCACCAGTAATCAAAAGTAATGAAGAAGGGAATTGGAGACACCGAGGTGCACAATACTGCGAGAAACTGAAACAGAAAGCACAAATACATCTATCTCTAAGGAACAGCATTTTGGGTTTGATACCAGTCTGTAAACACTACATGGTTTCTAATAAAAATTACAAGACATCCTGCAGCCAAGATTAAAGATTTATTTTTAAATAAGAAATGGAAAAGGGGAATAGGGAGAGAAGAAAGAGAGAGTGCAAGGTAAGAGAAGGAGCGGAAGAAGAAGAAGGAGCGGAAGAAGAAGAAGGAGCGGAAGAAGAAGAAGGAGCGGAAGAAGAAGAAGGAGCGGAAGAAGGAGAAGGAGCGGAAGAAGGAGAGAGAGAGAGAGAGAGAGAGAGAGAGAGAGAGAGAGAGAGAGAGAGAAAGAGAAAGAGAAAGAGAGAGAGAGAGAGAGAGAAAGAGAGAGAGAGAGAGAGAGAGAGAGAAATTGGAAAAATAGAGAGATAAATGGACGGAGTAAAAAGAGAAAAAAATAAAGAGGCAAGAGAAGACAAGAGAAAAAATGGAGAGATGGTGAAAGACAGCGAGAGACAGACACAGAGAGAGAGAGGGAAAGTGAAAGGAGACACAAAGAGAGTGAGATAGAGTTAGCAAAAAAGAAAGCAGGCGGAGAGAAAGGGAAAGCAAAAAAAAAGCAACATAAAGAAAGGGAAAGGAACTGTAAACCTGGTTAGAGTGACTTCTAGACCTAAAGAGACACCCAGCTTGTGTGGGATGAGAGGAGGAGAGAGAATGAGGGAAAAGAGTGTGAGAAGAGAGGAGAAGGAAAGAGAAAGGGGAAGTGTGAGAAGAGAGTGGATAATGAGAAAGGATGGGGGAGAGTATAAGAAAAGTTTGGAGAGAGAGTGAGACAAGAAAGGAGAATGAGTCAGGAGTAGGAAAGAAAGTTTGAGATGAGAGAAGAGAAGAAGGAGAAAGAAGTAGGGTAAAGAGTGTGAGAAGATAGTGGAGAATGAGGGAAAGAGGGGGTGAGCGTAAGAAAGGAGAAAAAGAGAGAAGACAGGAGAGAGCGAGGAGGAGAAGGAGGAGGAGAGGAGAATGTGAGACAAGAGGAGAAAGAGTGGATGAGGAGAGAGTGAAAGATGAGAAGGATTAGAGCACAGGAGAGTGCGTGAAATGAGAGAAAAAGGATGAGACTGCATGAGAGCAGAGAATGAGCGAACAAGAAGAGAGAATGAAAAGACTGAATGAAACTTAGGAAAAAGCAATACAGACTGAAGAGAGAAAAAAAAAAGAGAGGCTGAAAAACAGAGAGCAGATGACAGAGAGAACAAGAGCGCTAGTCAAGGAGGAGAGAACAGAAAGCCAAGCATCCATGGAGAGGTATCTGGGAGGAGGTGGGGGAGCCGCTGTCTCTATCTCAGCACATTCCAGCCCAACACCAACAATAACACATGAAACAACAATAAGGTCTTGTAATCATCCCCCAGGGCCCCCTCAGCGTTAACCCCTCGGGTGCAGATCCAGCAGTCTGTCTCATATACACACACTGTACATAAAAAGCACCTTCACGTAGAACTGCTCCATCAGCAAGTCCCAGCAATACTGCACATTAAGTACGGCAAGGGAACATTACAGGGTACTTCTACAATCCATTTATGCCCAGATATACACAGCATGCAAAACATGGAGTAAATAGAGTAGCCTTTATTTAAATTATACTCCTTTGAAGAACTACACAGGCAAACTATATTTTTTATTGTATAATAATACTTTATTTATTGACTTTTATTCGGGATGTACCATTCTGGTTTTTGTTCATCAACTTCCACAGGATGGAGAAGACAGTGAATGCAAAAGAAGCTTCTATCTGCATTGTGGAAATGTGTCAGCTCTTTCAACATGATTAAGAGGGACATGGAAGGTTTCTGAATTTCACTAGGAATATTATATCCTTGTGTAACTATTTACTTTTATGTACTGCATTGCTTATAAGCTCGATTTTCCTGCCTTAAATCATACTATTTGTACCTGCCCTCTGCAGCTCATGAACACACAAAGTGTTAAGTCCAGTAAACTCTCTCAAGTAGCATTTTGCAGATTGTTGCCACCGATTGGTTACTATGAGATGTGCAACCCCTGTACTTAGAAGCACACAATCTTCATGGGCTGCAGAGGAGAGATACCAGTTAGGAACAATTTGTAAGATATTAGGCAAAAACAACAGAGCTTATAAGCACTTCTTAATAAAATAAGAACAAATAAATACATGCACAATATATTCCTAGTGAAATCCAAAAACCTTCCATGTACCTTTAGCACAATAAAAAAAATAAAAAAGGAAAAAATCTATGCATGAGTGCTGATGATATTTAGGGTAATAAATGATGTCATCTTATAAATTATAGAAAGAATAAAATGTCACTTCATTAAGACAAGTGGGGGGGGGGGGGGAGGCAAGAAGATTTTGCAGCAACTGTGATGGGGTGTAAAGCACAATTGTGCAGTGAATCTGACCTACATAATCAAACTTATGGCATAGATAGATATTATGGACAGGATAGGAAGTTCCATGACAGTTTTTCTCTTTGGTTCTTCCAGATAGATCTGCTATATTGCACCAATTGACCGAATTAACCTAATTGCAGCTTATTTATTACTAGTCTTCCTCTAAAATAAAACTCATTCTATCTTTCACCTGCTTCCTGACCCTTGCTATTCCTATTTGTTACTCTTCCCCAGTTCTCTGCCCTTTAATACCCTTTAGATTGTAAGTAGCGAGTTTCCAGTCTTGTAGGGTGCTTTGGGATAAAGCACTTTCTGCTAAGATTCTAAGCTCAAAACAGGGCCCTTCAACTTTGAATTTGTTAAACGTGTATTTCCCCTGTTCTTATCCCCTGTACAGCGCTATGGAATATGTTGGCGCGATACAAATAAAAGATAATAATAATAGTCACCAGTGGTATGAGACATATTTTGATTTATTCACCTATTATTTTTGGCAACCGAGGCACAGGCTAGTAATAGCTAACCATTTACCAACCTACAAATACAAAATTAAATTTTGTCGCCTTCTCCCCTAAAATGAATTATATTGTTTTATTGGCTTTTGGATGGCTTTAGCCTCTACAACTAACATTTGTTTTTTTATATTTTTGTTTCATAGATTATAACCAATGTGATCCTAAAATGTAAATAACTATTTAAACCGAGGTGGACAAGACTTCTGTAAACTTAGGAGATTGGGATTTTTCACATTATTTTATGAATAATACACCTATACCATAAATATTATTGAATACATATATATATATATATATATATATATATATATATTATTTGTTTGGTTTATGTATCTTTGATGTAACATTTGATAGAGATGGAGAGGTTGGCTTTTTTATTTTCATAAATATCTATGATTCCTAAATATTCCACGGTGGATCCTAAAATAAAGAATTGATAAATATGTATAGAAGTTCCTTTTCATGTATTCAGTGTTTCTTTAGACTTGATAAAGGGTATATCTGTCAAATGATATACACTCACATAGTATACTCACAGATACATATTAGGCATGGACTGAGAACCCACATACATTTTAGAGGATGCATTATAAAACCATTTAATATATTTAAGCCATTCATTGACATGCGCACTAGTTGACAATAGAGCAAACATCAGATACCAATGCAAAGTGATGAAAATTCCACTAATTGACTTGATTTTGCTCCAAAGTAGCTTTGATTACCCACCCGCTCTACATAACACAGAGATTTTCCTATGTAGACTCCATAGACTGGAGTATCTCGTTTTATTCCTGAAAAGATCGGATGCACTTGAGCCTGGTGGCTTTTCTTACTGCAATTTAGTAATTACTGGAGGAACTGGCTTATTTATTTCTATTCTTTTCCATTTTAATGTCAAATTGCGAGGAAAATAAGAACGGACTTGAGAAGATGATGTTAATTGCGTTAAACCCCTCAGGGAACTGGCATTCTCAGCCAACAAGATAAGCCTTGGCAACTACACTTGTTCGAGCCGGAGGCTCTGGCAGAGCTGCTAGGCCTCAGACATGGTGTCTCGTCTGGTACTTGTTTAGAGCAACAGATTCCATTTCCTAAATCACAGTAACATCTCACACAAAGTCTTCTGTGCTAGAGGGGCCACTGGTGTCATGGAATCCAGGGCCTCGCAAACAAGAAATGTCCTCGTATCTTCACTTGGTCTGGAATGCGAATGGAATGAAAAACAACGGCTCTTCTAGGTTTTACTCAAATCTGGTTTGAGGCCTAAACTCATCATCTATCCTGCCTACACAAACTACCCAAAATGCTTGGTTTAATTAATCCTCAACTTGGTCTTAAAGGTTCCTGAACTTTACCAGGTATAAAATATTCCCATGTTTCTATTTACGTTTATATACTTTTCTTTTATTAAAAAGTGCTTATAAGCTTGTTTTTATGGCCTAAAATTAAAAAAAATGAAATTAGTCTTTGTATGGGTCTGCAACTTACGAAGACACAGACTCTGCTGTGCCTTATACTAACCAATCAGTGACCATCTCTCAGCAACATGTTATTGAGACATGATCACGTATAGGCTAAAACAATACACTGGACATCCAGCCCTTCCTATAGCAAAAAACAAAATGGCAGTGGATAGACCTATACACGGACAATTTGTTTGATTTTAGGAGTAAAAACAAAACTTATAAGCACTTCTTAACAAAATAAACCACATAAAAGTAAATAGATACACAGGGATTTTATATTACGGATATACTCCGTTTATCGCTCCACGTGAGCTTCTGCTTGCAGGAGCGTTCTGGCGAATCGGTGAGCGCAGATCGGGGATTTAAAAGCTTAAACAGTGTTTGCAGCTCAAGAACGCTTAGCGGGGAATTACAGGGGGGAAAAAAGAGAACTATAGTGAATCAGCACTCAAAGTGGTAGAATTAAGTGGGGTATACCTGTACCTCGTAAAATCCCCAAACCTTCCGAATCCATTTAAACATATACCAAGCATGCTTGAATAACTTAAATTGTGACCGAGATATAAACTGCTAAGGGTTAAAATCACTTTTATAGTTCCACACAAAGTCTATGTTGAGTGCTACCAAAAGAGCAAGATACCTGTAGTATTTGTTAAGTCGGGGCATTAATTAAGCATATTCACATTTTTAACCATGGGGAGACTGGATTTCTGATACTCCTACAGTCCCTGCTAGTAGCAGACAAAGCATGAGCAAATCCATCAAGGATCTGATGAAAATATTTCTTGAGATCAGAGAAGTCCAACACCAGCTTCCTGGAAACAAGACTCTGCGGACGTATTTTAGCTGGATGCCTTCCTATGTTTTTTTAAATAAGCCAGGAAGTGCTCAGAGTTTGCCATTAAAGCTGTGCAGTAAATAGGCAGCAAACAGGAGGCTGTAACAGACTGCAATTAACTGCACTGTTTTTTCAACACTATTAAAAAAATAATTGTCGTCCAGCCCTTGCATTCATATCCGGTTAGAAGACCAGTATAGTCCTATATTAAAAAAATTATACACTTTTAAAACATGCAAAATATTTTTAGAATGTAAAAATATAGTACAATTTACATGCAATGATGCAGAAAAGAGAAGTTTGAAAAATAAAATGTAAAGGTTGTGTTTATTTTTTTCCACAATTTGTCTATTTATGAGAATTACTCATTTAAAAAAACAATATAGAAGAATGGGGATACTGATGTCTTAAGATGAAGTGCCAAAGACAACACAACGTAGAAATGATTCAATAGCGATGAATGTGGAAGAGGGAGGGTCAATCCCTGAAGATGCAATGAAGAAAATCATTTAAAAAGATTTAATAGCTGCCAAGGCAATGCCACTGTGTCACTAGTAATAATATAACTATGAACTGCACTAAATTATACAATATAAGCTTAACTATTAAATATATTGAAAAAAAAAAACAAAACAAAGTAACCAGTTACTACAAATATAATCAAGACTTAAACACCAATCATATGCTTGAAAAGAATCCATACAAATGGATAAGCATTTAAATGGTGAGTGTGCATATTCTTATTTGCATGTCAATACCCATAATTCTTTGCTACAATTGAACCATTGCATACTTTGGCAATATGTGCAAACAGCTGATATCTATTATGTATTTTGAGCATGGAGAGGTATTTATATTCTGCTGCATGGTTTCCGTAATATATATATATATATATATATATATATATATATATATATATATATACACATACACACATATACATACACACACCATATATACTCGAGTAAAAGCCGAGTTTAAGGCTAAAAAGCCCCCCCCCCCCCCCCCCGTGTCTCTCTAACCCCTCTCCTTGTCTCTCCGGAGCAGGTGAGTGAGGGGAGAGGGGGGGGTTATTTAGAGGGGTAGTATTAGGGGGGGGGGGTAGAATGAGGGGGGGTTGAGGAGGGAGGTTTAGGAGGGGGTTTAGGGATGGGGTGTTGAGGTTGAGGAGGGGGGAAGAGACACGGAAGAGAGAGGGGGGAAGAGACACGGAAGAGAGAGGGGGGAAAGAGACACGGAAGAGAGAGGGGGGAAAGAGACACGGAAGAGAGAGGGGGAAAGAGACACGGAAGAGAGAGGGGGGAAAGAGACACGGAAGAGAAAGGGGGGGGAAGAGACACGGAAGAGAGAGGGGGGGAAGAGACACGGAAGAGAGGGGGGGGGGAAGAGACACGGAAGAGAGGGGGGGGGAAGAGACACGGAAGAGAGGGGGGGGGAAGAGACACGGAAGAGAGGGGGGGGAAGAGACACGGAAGAGGGGGGGGGAAGAGACACGGAAGAGGGGGGGGGGGAAGAGACACGGAAGAGAGGGGGGGGAAGAGACACGGAAGAGAGGGGGGGGAAGAGACACGGAAGAGAGGGGGGGGAAGAGACACGGAAGAGAGAGGGGGGGGAAGAGACACGGAAGAGAGAGTGGGGAAGAGACACGGAACAGAGAGTGGGGAAGAGACACCACGGAAGAGAGAGGGGGGAAGAGACACGGAAGAGAGAGGGGGGAAAGAGACACGGAAGAGAGAGGGGGGAAAGAGACACGGAAGAGAGAGGGGGGAAAGAGACACGGGAAAGAGAGAGGGGGGAAAGAGACACGGAAGAGAGAGGGGGGAAAGACACGGAAGAGAGAGGGGGGAAGAGACACGGAAGAGAGAGGGGGGGGGAAGAGACACGGAAGAGAGAGGGGGGAAGAGACACGGAAGAGAGGGGGGGAAGAGACACGGAAGAGAGAGTGGGGAAGAGACACGGAAGAGAGAGAGGGGGGAAGAGACACGGAAGAGAGAGGGGGGGGAAGAGACACGGAAGAGAGAGAGGGGGGAAGAGACACAGAAGGCACAAAAGGGACACAGGAGGCAGCACATTTCCCCTCGGCTTATACTTGAGTCACTCATTTTACCCAGTATTTTGTGGTAAAAGAGGTGCCTCGGCTTATACTCGAGTATATACACGCACACACACACACAAATATACAGTGCCTTGCAAAAAAGTATTCACCCCCCTTGACTTTTTACCTATTTTGTTAAATTAAAGCCTTAAGTTCAATGTTTTGTTAATCTGAATATTATTTAAGTATTTTATTGAAGTGAAATGAGAAAAATATATACATAAAACTTTTTTAGAAATAGAAAACAGAAAATTGTCATGTGCGTATGTATTCGCCCCCTTTGTTATGAAGCCCATAAAAAGCTCTGGTGCAAGCAATTACCTTCAGAAGTCCCATAATTAGTGAAATTATGTCCACCTGTGTGCAATCTAAATGTCACATGATCTGTCATTACATATACACACCTTTTTTGAAAGCCCCCAGAGGCTGCAACACCTAAGCAAGAGGCACCACTAACCAAACACTACCATGAAGACCAATGAACTCTCCAAACAAGTAAGGGACAGTGTTGTTGAGAAGTACAAGTCAGGGTTAAGTTATTAAAAAAAAAAATATCCAAATCTTTGATGAATCCCAGGAGCACCACAAAATCGATCATAACCAAATGTTAAGAACATGACACAAAGCAAATCTGCCAAGTGAGGGACGCCCACCAAAACTCACGAACCAGGCAAGGAGGGCATTAATCAGAGAGGCAGCACAGAGACCTAAGAAAACCCTGGAGGAGCTGCAGAGTTCCACAGCAGAGACTGGAATATCTGTACATAGGACGACAATAAGCCGTACGCTCCATAGAGTTGGGCTTTATGGCAGAATGGCCAGAAGAAAGACATTACCTTCAGCAAAAAAAAAAATGGCACGTTTTGAGTTTGCAAAAAGGCACGCGGGAGCCCCCCAAAATGTATGGAGGAAGGTGCTCTGGTCTGATGAGACTAAAATTGAACTTTTCGGCCAAAGAAAACGCTATGTCTGATGCAAACCAAACACATCACCCAAAGAACACCATCCCCACAGTCAAACATGGTGGTGGCAGCATCATGCTGTGGGGATGTTTTTCAGCAGCCGGGACCGGGAAACTGGTCAGAGTTGAGGGAAAAATGGATGGTGCTAAATACAGGGATATTCTTGAGCAAAACCTGTACCACTCTATCCGTGATTTGAGGCTAGGACGGAGGTTCACCTTCCAGCAGGACAATGACCCCAAACACACTGCTAAAGCAACACTTGAGTGGTCTAAGGGGAAACATGTAAATGTGTTGGAATGGCCTAGTCACAGCCCAGACCCCAATCCAATAGAAAATCTGTGGTCAGACTTAAAGATTGCTGTTCACAAGCGCAAACCATCCAACTTGAAGGAGCTGGAGCAGTTTTGCAAGGAGGAATGGGAAAAAATCCCAGTGGTAAGATGTGGCAAGCTCATAGAGACTTATTCAAAGTGACTTGGTGCTGTGATTGGAGCTAAAGGTGGCTCTACAAAGTATTGACTTTAGGGGGGTGAATAGTTATGCACACACACACACACACACATCTTCAAAGTTGTGGGCATGTTCTGTAAATTAAATGATGCAAATCCTCAAACAATCCATGTTAATTCCAGCTTGTGAGGCAATAAAACACGAAAAATACCAATGGGGGTGAATACTTTTGCAAGGCACTGTATACACACACACACACACACACACACATACATACATACATACATACATACTCTAATATCACCCATTTTGTTCCCCATCATTTAAAGTGCGGGATTGATTTTATATTTGCTTTTAAAGTGCTCTGATTTTTCGGGCTTGAACCACGAATTACAGGCTTGCATCCGCAATCATATTCAAGCCCGCAAATGCTACTGCCGAGAGCACAGTTTCTGATTCTCATGAATGGGGACTAACTTGCAGGCATGGCCAATTGAATAGCAAAGTAAAAAGTAGAGCTACTCGAGCACGCATCTCAAAAGTATCAAATCGGGTATATACTCGAGAGTAACGGCCCCGAATTGAATGAGGCCCTAAATAAGGTTCTGACAAGTAAGATTGCACTGCATGACTTCAAGCCTATAACCAATACAGCATCTATATTGTATTATAAAACATTGAAATGGTCCTAAACTGAAGTTGTTAGGCTATTTTTAAAAAAGCGTGAAAAAGTGGACATTTTTTTTTTACTACAGCAAACCATCCATAGATATTAAGCAATGTTTGAGTTGCATTAATATGCAAATAAGCAGCGAATGAATACTAATTAGCTTGCTTGATGTGATAATTAGATGCACAAACTGCTTGCTCGCCTTTGTGCTGGCCAAAACAATGTCCCTCTGTGTCATCATGCAGTTAAATCCCTCCCCACCCATATCAAGTACTACAAATATTCATACTAAGATGCACATCAGCATAAAAAGGATCCACAAAACAATCATCAGATTCTCAGGATTGATTTGTCGCATTGTTTTATGAGATGTGCTGCATACATATAGACTGCTTTTTGCCTATAGAGTGCAGGAATGTATTAATCCAGCAAACTTTGATATCCCTTTAAGATCAAACAGTGTCCCTTTAAAATTTAAAAAAAGGTATTTGTGTATATAGAAACTGGACCGGATCCCAAATATGAGATCACCTGCGGTTCAATCAAGGTCAAGTTTGCCTGCAATGAAAATGCCCTTAACAAATGAGGTGAGTATCTACTTCCTCTACGGAAAATAATTTGAATTGGTCTATTTGATCACAGAAACAAATATGATGCACCCGGAATAAATCTGATGGACATAACCATATTTAAATGGATGATTACCTCTTACTGCTCATTTACGTCTTATAAAAATGGTCATCAGAATTTTTATATATATATATATATATATATATATATATATATATATATATATATATATATATATATATATATATATAATACATCACACAAACCAGGCACTCACACCATACTGAGGATCGGCAGTAACCGTGAAACAGTACTGTATGTGGTTAAGTGACCTGGTTTGTGAAAAATCCATCCGTTGCTATGTCTAAAACTGTGAAATACAGTAAGCATATGCGTTAAAGGAGCCATGTTTAAAATGGTTTGGATTGACAGAGTGATGGTGCATTATGTGGCCTCATTTGCATGTCCTGCCCAGTTTTCCCAGAATGCAGTGCATATACTGTATTTCTGAGAAATTTGAGTAGGAAATAAGTTTTTATCAACTTATTTTTAGACATTCAAATAGAATCACTAATGTACTATTCCTTATTTGTACTACTGTACTTTGTACGGTGGAGGGCTTCTATCACTCTTAGCCCACCATATGTGAAACAATTGCTGTATATATATATATATATATATATATATATATATATGTTTAAAAAGGGAAAGTTGGCCATTTTTCTTTATTTTGATGCAACTTTATTCAGTAAAAAAAAATAAAAAAAAATAAAATGTTACCTATTTTGAGCCATTCCTTTGCTGCACTGCTTCACTACAAAGCTGCTGCAGACTTTACACCTTTACACCTAAAGGATTAAACACCTGAAAGGAATGGGATGTGCCTTGGACACATGTACGAGCTGTATTCAGTTCTGTTTGAAGATTGCTACTTTAAAACTCAACAAAAGTTTAAGGCCCAGTAGTATGTGTCTTCATGAGCTGTAGAGGGCAGACAGAGGGACTATTTGTTTGATTTTAGGCAGTAAATACAGAGCTTTTAAACACTTCTTAATAAAGTAAAGTACATGAAAGTAAACAGATACACAGGGATATTATATAGCTAGTAAAATCCAGAAACCTTCCATATCTCTTAAAGATGCATTTTATAGTGGGTGTATATTTTAAGTAAAAGTAGAGGAATTCGTGTATTATCTCCTGCATGTAACATTGGTTTACAGTATTTTCAGATCCACGTGTATTCCCTTATAAAATAAGATTTCAAGTTATTTGCGTACTCTGCAAAATATCAATAAACTAACATAAAATTTAATAGCAGTGTAAAAATCGCTGATGCGTGAAGTATATAAACAAACACTTCACAGGAGGAATCAGATGGCGTAGAAAAAATGGCCGCCTAGCCATCTCATAGCCTGCCTACAGCAATGTTGTTACCAAATAAGATTGCCAACAATATTTAACACAAATAAATTCATTTAAATCAAAGAACCAGAGTATATTAAGAAACATATCACATTTCTGAAGCATGTAAAAACTAACAAATAGCAATTGTGTAAGCCATTTTCGTCTTGAGTATAAGGACTACTAGTCTGCCTGTAAGACAGGTGTTAACCTACTTGGACTTGCTTTTGTTTTCATTCATAATGTCAAGTTGTTATTTAAAATGGCAATCTTTCAAGAGAACTGAGCAGAGATCTTGTTGAATCCATGATTCCTCCTATACATCCTAAATATCTAATCCGGTCTGGGTTAAACATGTCTGATGCCCTTAAAAGAACTCTGTCTCCCCAAAAATCAAGTTGTTTTTTTAAGACTATTCTTGAATAGCATGGAAATCTGGCTCTATTTTGTGTTCTTTTTAAAAAAGTGAATCAGTCCTGGTAAATTCCTGCATATTAATCAGCTAGTTTAATGTGCTAATTAGGATTATAGTCTGCTAGGACAAAATAAAGATCTGCAATGTTATCTTGCAGTTAGACCCCTCGCACACAGTTCAAGCACTCTGACCCGCACATTAGCATACAGAAGCGGCAAAACCAATTATTTACTGTAGAGAAAAACTGCTAGTACAATTCATAAATAGTTTCTATGCTCTTTAAAATTAAATCAACCTCCTGTTTAGGTGACAGAGCCCGTTTAAAGGTGAATCACACTTTCAGATACTACAAATTAGTATACATATAAATAATAATCTTAATAATATAGGGCAAAATTCTTAATTTTGTTGGATTTTTGCCCTATATTAAGATATTTGATGAAATAGCACTAAAAGGGATGGTGAATTCCTAGAATTGGGTTACAAATAAAGAATAACAGCAACTGCGAACAAGTCCAAGTACTTTCTTATTTACATTGAATGTAAAAGTTGTTTATACCAATGTCTAGTAAAGAATTTTTCACATTGCTGTAAAATTAAGCTCGACCAAAACGTGACGGCTGTGTCCCTTTAACTGGACTGGACAGGCATCAAAGTTCCAGCTGCTATTAAAAGGCTGGGCACGTGGTATCCCAGCAGTAGCCGGACATGGGAGGAAATTATTTCCCTCTAGTCTCGGATAATCTCCCCTAGTGCTCGATAACCAGCTCTGACATAGACCGGGAAATTAAGGTTCTTTCCACTAGCTCCGCAAAATATTTCCAGAGGCTGAACCATTATTTAAATAATGTCTAACACACAAAAGATGAGGTAATCTGGCACAAAGCCATTGCAAGGAGAGTCTCTTTGGTGTAGTATTTGCCAGAGAGTATATATAAATGTTATTGAATTCCAGGTGCTCATTGTATATCTTGGAAATAGAAACTTAACGGGCGACTGAAGTCATATCATAAAATTTACTAATTTTGAAGAACTTTGCTTAATAATATGCAACATGACTTTATTTTATTAAACTTGAATATGCAATCATGCTGCAAACAGATCAACTTCCTGCTGTGGGAGGAGACTTTGAATACACAGGAAGTACCTGTATGCACAATGGGAATGTGGCACTTACATCTGTGTCATCAAAACTAAGCTGAAATTAGTTTACATGGACGCAACCACTTGAAAAAGCAACAGGTTAAAGAATAATTGCAACATTTATTTTTTTTTCACATGTTTTGTCTATTGCATTTAGTTATTCAAAAAAACAAACAAACATATAAAATGAGAACAGAACTGTCCCTTTCTTAAAAAGCACTAAAGTCATTTCTTTAACCCTTTCAGGGGCAGCAATTCAAAGTTTTGCAATGCATCGTTTCCCTTCTGCCAGGCTTAAAAGGGGTCACAGTTGACATTTTAAAACCAAGCAAGATTAATAAAATTGCTCCTTTGAAATGTGTTTGTATGCTCATAAAATAAGCTTTATTGCCCAAGGAACTTGTGGCAAACTGCACCTGTGATGTGTAGGGAAGATAAAAGGAACTAGGAATTGCAAATATTATTTGCGGAACCAACAGCTTTGTCCAAACATGACACAAACTAAATATATACAGTGGTACCCTGGTTCTCAACCTTAATTGTTCTGGACGGCAGGTTGAGAACCAAAAGGATTGAGTACTAAGCTTCAATAAGGAGCAATACAAATTGATTTTAGCAAACACGACAAGTACCAAGGTAGTGCAATGAGTACCAAAGGTTTTTTGTTCATCCAGACAGGTTGAGTATCTAAAATGTCGAGTTCTGAGGAGGTTGAGAACCAAGGTTTAACTGTAATTATAGATTATATATAGTACATTTGTGTTCCCATTTCAATACAATTATTGCACTGGACACTGGGAAACTGGGTGGTGACATGCAAATGAGCCCACAATGCATGTTCACTCTTGTACACACACACTATATCAATCTATCTACACACTTAAAACGCTTTCACTAGTCGAGAAGCATGCTCTTGCAAAGCTGTCCCCTCTTGTTTAACCCTTTCATTGACAAACAAATTTTTTAAATAATTGTTTATGGACTAGTGTATTTTAAAAGTCTTGTCTTTCAGCCAATAAGATAACATACAGCTGTATGATCTGTGCATAACCATCTCTTGTTAACTTCAATAAAAAAAAAAAAAATTAAAAAAAAAGGGGGTTTTGTGATGTTTAAAACAAAAGAAAAACCCACAAAGATTTATTTTTTGGGGAGCTCCATATTTCTTTAACTGTAAGATAATAAAAAAAAATGAAATTCAGCATTATCTTGGATCTGAGGAAATCCTTCCCCCAACTGCGGTTGCAACGTCAAAAAAAAAAAAAAAAAAATTAAATCTGCCAAGTCTATATTAAGTGAACCTCTGGCACTTACAATTTTTTTTTTTACCAGTTTCTACTTGTGACTCAGACGCGAGAAGAAAAGCAATCAGAGTGATGTCTAGACACATTCTTCAGAAGCTTGATACACGACCTGATAGAGCAAAATATCTTGGATATTGGGTACATTATTAGCACCAATACCTGACCAATAAAAATAAGGTATTTGGTGAGTGCTGAGAATTTTCAAGATCTCAAGATGCCAAAATGTAATAACCTGCAACAAAAAGAAGCAACAACTTCTGAAAATAAAATGGGACTGAAGATCTAATCAAAGAAATGCAGATAATAATGGGCCACTGTAGTACTCAATAGTGATTTGTTTAATTGTAGATTCCAAATCATATCAGTATTAGAAGGGAAACAAAATTAAATGTATTTTTTTACACTTATATTTGAATGTATGTATTTTGGGTGATATACTTGTCTCTTTCCACTACCATGAACACCATTGCATGGGACTTGAGCTATAAAAATTCTAAATGTTAGGAGCCAGCAGTACATTTTTAGGAGTCATGGCTTCCTGGGGTGTTCAGATCTGAATTGGGTATTTGTCAGGGTAACAATATGGAATAGTGTGAAAAACAGGCTTTAATTGTAGAGTGAGGACTGTAGGCCACACTTTGTGAATACGGTAACCATGGTAACAGGTGGTAACCAAACGCACAGGCTGAGCATGTTTTCATGCAACAGAACTTTCTCCCTTCCTTTTCAAGGAGTAGATGAAGGCCTAGTTTAATCAAAAAAATCATTTTATGAGGACTGGGTTGTCTTTAATGCAATCCTGCCATCTATATGAACCTAATCTTGCTCCCAATAGCTCCTAACAAACCAAAATGGGTTGTTGTTTTATACAATATATATATATATATATATATATATATATATATATATATATATATATATATATATATATATATATATATATATATATAAACAATTTGAAAAAGTTTGGAAAATATTTGGGAGATTGGTGAAATAGAGTTTTTTTCCAAAATATAAAATGAATCTCTATCAAGGATTTCTGTCTGGCTTCTAAGTGTTATATCATTTTGTCATATATATTTATAAAAAAAAAGAAACGTTTTCTTATATACAGCAATACATATATACACATACACAGGACAAACCTCACATTTTTGTACATATTTTATTATATCTTTTCATGTGAACACTGAAGAAATGACGCTCTGTTACAATGTAAAGTAGTAAGGGCCTCATTCTATTATCGGCCGCAGCCGTTGCGGGGCCGCAAGGACCGGCCGCAAGCTATTCGGCTATTCTATTCCCTTACGGCCGGGGATTCCGTCAGGCTTGCGGCCGGTGCCTTGCTATCTCTTGCGGCCGCTCGCGCCGGAGGAAAGCCTTTGATCTTAAACGGCCGCAAGAGATTTGCAATTCAATTGCTCCGGGAAACCTCTCTGCAAGGCTAAAAGCGAGCCGCAGTTACTTGCAGGAAAAAGGTCTCGCTAGCACCAATTAAGCACATAAAATAGCTCAAATAAAGCCATCCTGCACTTTGAGAAGACTATAAAGGGATTTTAGGTGTTAGAAAAAATAGCACATAATTATCCTGTACTCAAATCCGTAAAATATTTTATTTTTAATATCCGTAAAATATCCATGTAAGAAGTCCAGAGTGCTTGGAGCACCTCAGACACACCCACGCCGCAGCCGGCAAATAAACAGTTAATTTGAACTCGGGTTTGGGCAGATGTGCAAGCTTGAGAGGGGGTTCCTTTTAATCCTCATGTCCCCCAATATGATCCCTAGCATTTACAGAGCTGTACAGTGCAGGCTTGAATTTATTTTTGACTTTTTATATTTCACAGCTTACGGCCGGTTCCAAGATATGCGGCCGGCCGTAAAAGGAGATCCTTGCGGGGCCGTATAATAGAATCGCGAGTTAACTGAACCCTCGCAAGGAATCGCAGCCTTAGGGCCGATTTACGGCCGATAATAGAATGAGGCCCTAAGTGTACAGCCCGTATAACAGTGTAAATTTGCTGTCCCCTCAAAATAACTCAACACACAGCCATTAATGTATAAACCGTTGGCAACAAAAGTGAGTACACCCCTAAGTGGAAATGTCCAAATTGGGCCCAAAGTGTCAATATTTTGTGTGGCCACCATTATTCTCCAGCATGGCCTAAACCCTCATGGGCATGGAGTTCACCAGAGCTTCACAGGTTGCCACTGGAGTCCTCTTCCACTCCCGCAAGATGACATCATGGAACTGGTGGATGTTAGAGACCTTGCACTCCCCCACCTTCCGTTTGAGGATGCCTCCACAGATGCTCAATAGGGTTTAGGTCTGGTGACATGCTTGGCCAGTCCATCACCTTTACCTTCAGTTTCTTTAGCAAGGCAGTGGTCATCTTGGAGGTGTGTTTGGGCTTATTATCTTGGAATACTGCCCTGCGACCCAGTCTCCAAAGGGAGTGGATCATGCTCTGCTTCAGTATGTCACAGTACATGTTGGCATTCATGGTTCCCTCAATGAACTGTAGCTCCCCAGGGCCAGCAGCACTCATGCAGGCCCAGACCATGACACTCCCACCACTGAAAGTATACATCCTGACTGAAGAAAGGTAGTTGAAAGAATTCCTAAATGACAGATAAACGAATAAGACACAAAGAAGACAAAAACACTGATATGAGATGAATCCCTCAGTTTGAACGTAAACAGGGATGCAGAGAGAGTGGCGGCAGCATCTGACATCATCAGGTAAATGCATATACGGGGGATCAACACAACATATTAAAGAAAACATATATACACATATAGAGATATGTGTATTCAGTAAAACCCCTGTTATCCGGGACCCACGGGACTCCCTATTGCCGGATAAGTGTAGTTGCCGGTTAATCAGGAGTCCCCGAATTTAATGGTCTAAAACAACCTTTAAACCCCCATGTAAAATAAGTTATTTTAAATAAGGAATATTAACACTAAAACAGACACAGATTAAAAAAAGCATTGGAATATATATATATATATATATATATATATATATATATATATATAAATATATATATATATATATATATATATATATATATATATATATATGGTCTGGGCCTGCAGGAGTCCTGCCAGCACTAGGGATCTACAGTTCATGGAGGGAACCATGAATGTCAACATCTACAGTGACATACTGAGACTGGGCCGCAGGGCAGTATTCCAGCATGATGACGACCCCAAACACACCTCCAAGATGACCACTGCCTTGCTAAAGAAGCTGAAGGTAAAGGTGATGGACTGGTCAAGCATGTCACCAGACCTAAACCCTATTGTGAATCTATGGGGCATCCTCAAACGGAAGGTGGGGGTAGGCAAGGTCTCTATCATCCACCAGCTCCGTGATGTCATCATGGAAGAGTGGAAGAGGACTCCAGTGGCAACCTGTGAAGCTCTGGTGAACTCCATGCCCATGAGGGTTAAGGCAGTGCTGGAAAATAATGGTGGCCACACAAAATATTGACACTTTGGGCACGATTTGGACATTTCCACTTAGGGTTGTACTCACTTTTGTTGGAAACGGTTTAGACATTAATAGCGGTGTTGAGTTATTTTGAGGGGACAGCAAATTTACACGGTTATACAGACTGTACACTTACTACTTTACATTGTAGCAGAGTGTCATTTCTTCAGTGTTGTCACATGAAAAGATATAAATAAAATATCTACAAAAATGTGAGAGTGTACTCACTTTTGTGAAATGTATATATATATATATATATATATATATATATATATATATATATAAAATAGTAATTCATATCTATTATATTTTCCCTTTGTCTGCACTCTTGCCCTGAACTTTGACCCTCCTTAGAAGTATTACACAGTGCACCAACAGGTGCAGTTTTCAGCAGTCTCCAAGCAAGTCACTATCACTGTGAGAGAAGGGGTGGTCCTCCAGAAAATGTGGAATAGGTCACTGTACTACAACATAACATAAAGAGAAAAAAGGCAAAAAGTAATTAAGTCAGTGTACTAGCGATTTGTAAAAGGGCATTTAAATAGGACCTGTCTTGAAGTCCTTTAATTCAGTTGCCAATAAAAATTCAAATGGTACGGACAAAGTATGGAGAAAATGGGAAAAAAACTCAGATATAGCATTGTAAGATTAATTAGCCTGTGAAATAGATCTTAAGCAATTCACCTTTATCATTACTGCCCTATTAAAACATGGACAGGCCTATACACTAATAAAAAAAAAGGGGATTTAGCAAATTTAAAGGTTTAGATTTATAATAAAAATCCATGTTAATTAAATCAAAACGAAGGACAAACTCTTTGTGATCCATTTTATTTCCAAGAGACCTTACCATAAAAAATGCATTTACTAATTGTCTGTGCTTTTTTTACTAGATAATAAAGTGAGTAAGTCATTTGTTGCTGGACCTCTAGAGCAGTGCTGGCTAATGCTGATAAAACACAATTATTCACAGCTTGCAAAAATTCTAATGCAACAACGTCACTGATGCAGTGATTTCTTTGTGGCTTTGAAAGGGTCCATTGGAGGCCGATATATCAAAAGGCTTTGGAAAATAGGCCTTTTTTTGGATCAAAGATCTAATATATATAGTATGTATCTGAAAATATAACTTGATGTATATGGCACTGTGGGACTTCCCTTTAATGAAAAATGTACTGTATGGGGGTTTCACTTCCAGTCTAGTGTTCGTTAAAATAAATGTTATGGTAGTCAAAGATGTCACGAAATAGAAAAAGTAATACGCTCCAACTATTACATGGACTTCGCATTGAAAGGGACTTGGAATCAATAATATATTTTGTTACTGCTGGGCTTAACATTTTTTATATTTATACAGTATATATATATATATATATATATATATATATATATATATATATATAATATTTTCATATTCCCAGACCCTGAAATATGTATTGGAAATATTCCGTAGATTCTGTTTTTATTCTCTGCCTTGCTTTTTTTTTTTTTAACTGAATATTACATCATTATAAATGAACATGAAAATCAATGGCAGCAAAGTCCCTTTCACTTATTGACTTAAAAGTAGCCTTATCATAGACTGTTTCGATGATATCCGGTCAGCAAATCTGTTCTATTGGAAGAAAGAAGACCATAGGTCAACCATTAAAAAAAATAGGAATAGCAGGTTTTGGGCCTATGCTAAACCAACATAAAAATAAATAGATATATATAATTGCATAATGCACATGAAAACAAATAGGAAAGAGCTGTATTTGATATTAAGACAGGAGGGCAAAATGCATTAAACAAAACAAAAATGGTTATTTGAATGACTTTACATATATACATTCCAAACTGGAAATCTTTGATGTTTCTCAGATGTTTTTTTCTGATCCAGTCTCATAAGCCCATAGGGAAAAGAATGAAGTATTTACACATTAAAAAGAAAAAAAATAAGATTAATGAGACAAACAAGACATAAGACTGGGTGGCAGTTGAGGGTGGGCATACAAATTGAAATACACATAAATAAAAGAGCTTGTCAAACAAGACTGAATTTTTACTATTCGTTTATTCTAGCACCAAAAGCTTAGAGGCGGTTTGGAAATTCCTCAGGGTTTGTGTATACTATGGGGTTTAAGAATGTTTTCCCAAATAGGATTTTCTCGGTTACTTGAAATTACAAGCCGTAGGGAGGATGTGATGATCGCTGGCAGAGAAGTATGTGATGGTGGCCAGACACATTTCTAGAATTCTGGTGAATTTCACATCCTTGGGCTTTAGCACCATTAGCCAAAATCACCCTAAATGTAGAAACAGAAGCATTTTTTATCAAAGTGCTTGGTCACAATGGCTGTATAAACAAGTTTTAAAAAAATCTCCATCTAAGACTGAAAATATTTAGTGGAAAAATGGTAAGTAGATGTATCTACACCAAAGTGAGGTAGGTCCAAGTGGGATTAGAATTTCTATACTATATAAACCCATATGAAATGTGGGCAACGTTGCTCAAACTTCAGATTGGTGGTTGTAAATGTAATAGCGCCCTACATGATTTTGGTTATTGAACTCCTTGGTAAAAAACGTATTATATTTTTTGTTCTAAGAAATACTTGATAAATCAACCAATTGAACACCATACTTTCCTGATAAAATTTGTCATCTGGACATGAACAGTATAAATTAGAAATGAACAGGAAAAATAATCACCTCTGGTACATATAGACCCTATTCAATTGAATAGTGAATTAGTTACGGGCTCCAATACCAACAATTGCTCAATTGGCTACCCGCAAACGATTTGCGGGTTACAGGCTGAAAATCCCTGTGATTTTCAAAATCGTAACTCTGACCCAGCTAAGCTTTTGAACTTTCTAGCCTGTAAATGTTACAAATCGCTATTCAATTGCTACAATTCCTCAAGCCTGCAAATGTTTTCACACACCTAAATGGCAAATGTAGAAGAAAATCCCACAAGTACTAGATTGGACTCACAAGGGGGTTAAACACCTGATCGTAGCACGGTAAATGAAAAAATAAATTCAATACTGCACTTTAAAAGACGGGGAAAGAGATGAAAGGCAGAATTAACAATAGTCTCAAGCTTGCAAATCTGCAATAAAAAAAAAAAAAAGATACTTTTTTTTCCGTTTCATTTACGTGTTATATCAATCTCGGAAATCAAGGAGTTAATACATATCAGGCCACCCATATGGACTTTAACATTTTCTTCATTCATTTTTATTATTTTGTACATTGCCGGATTGCGAGTCCGACTTCTAAAAGCTAATTGATTGACGCTTAACCTCCATGTTTTACTAACGTCATGATGACAGTCTCATTTACTATTGTCCATTTCCAAAATTGGTAGTTACGGGCTTGCTTAATTGTTCATGATCATGCTCTGAAATGCTACTTACAGATGCATGGATTACGGTTTAGGCTTTCGGCTAGGTAGCTGCAGACTTACGGCCGATATGAAGACAACTGTGAGCTTGCAATTGAATAGGGGCCATAGTTTCTAAAAGAAACCCAGAGTGCGTATGGGTTTATGCGCGTAAAGGTTGTGATGCAAGGTAGTTTATGGTATACTATACGGTGGCAGGTCCTTAATTTGGAATAGGGACAGGTGTCAAATAGGAACAAGTAACTCATGAGCTTGGTGTTTTGGTGGAAAATTAAGTTTTATAGCAGTAATGGGGAACCTTGAATGGCATCATATGTGGCCCCAGAGTGCTTAAAAGGGTTTCACAATGTTTATGTTTTAATCTCCACACTGATGCCAATGGTGTATTAAAAGTCCAGAAGAACTCCAAAACAAAGCCTGTGTTGACATTGGGTCTGTGGTGGAGGCCATTTTGAAATTTTCAACTTTGAAAATAATAATCCATTAAACAAAAATAGTATTATAAAAAAGAAAACAACACAAAACAAAGCAGTGGTGAGGACTTTGGCTTATAAAATAAATAAGAAGCTTCTTCAAACACCCCAGCAGGTTTAAATGTATTTCAGGGATTAATACAACGAATCGCTGCATAAAAATGGCAGATTACAAATATTATTTTATTTTGCATAAAACACTTCTTTGTTATTGGATCTGCAAGAGTGTTTGTGATTAGGTGTTATATGTTCAGCTTAAGAAACTAGTTCATTTGCAACACAGTCTTGCAAAATATCAAAATGTGGAACAAACATTTCTTATTCTTCTCACTCAAGAAAGACGAAGGAATCCATTAACTTACTTTTCCAAAGAAGCAATATTACACTAGTTACAATATCTGACAGAAATAAAAACACAACAACATTTTGTAAGAATTTAACAGGTTTGTTGGCTTCCTTAAGAAAATGAAACTTGGCGTAAATATAAGAGCTGAGGTCAAAGTTGTAGGAAATTCTGCAGTCTTTTTTTAGGGCCTCTGAATAAGGAAGTGTTTGTAAAAATCAACCAAAAACAAGGGACCTGTCAGAAAATTAGGTCAACGTCAAAGGAAGAAGTAGTTAAGAAAATACAATATGCCCAATAATGGAAATATGTAAATGAATCTAAATTGATCACAAAAAAAGGAACATATAAAGTGCTACATGCTAAAACAAAAAAAAATGTGATCGTAGTCTGAGTTAATTTTTTTAAAATTCAAATAAATGTTAATATCTAGGTTTAAAATACTGATTGGTTGGGGGAGGATAATCACACAACAGGTGATTCGGAGGGAAAATGAAGGTACATAAGGTTTTGTTGTGCATGGGGTATTGATTGTGTTAATTCTACATAAAATAAGACCCCTCCTGACCCATTATAATCAAATAAATGTGGCACTTGGAAAAACATAATTTTTTTAAAATTTTAAGAAATAACATATTAGGATATACATAATGATTCCTTAAACAATTTAAAAAATGTACACAATTTAGAACTTCGCATAAACAATGTACATTATGAATATATTATTCAATATTTTAATACAATTTACGTTGTGGACCATTTCATAGAGGAGTTTTCTTATCTCTGTTCCTCGCTATAGTCTGACATCTTGTGTGAACATGCATTTCCAAGGTACCGGATTTGTCCGGCCTACATCCATTTCTCAGACGGTGCTGTAGGGATCTACAATCCATGAATGCAAAAGGGGTTTAGATTTACAGGTTTTTAGAGTAAATATACAGGTGGTCCCTGGGTTATATTTTGTTTGTTTGAATTAAAACAAGGAGCACAATAGTTGTTATAACTTATTATTACAGTACAGACGGTCTGAGGAACGTATCTCTCCCGTAAACCGGGGACCACGTGTGTGTGTGTGTGTGTGTACATATATTATATAAAATTAAATAAAAGAGAAGAGGTGGGCCTATAGAAAACCCACCAAATGCAAGCTTAGACAAGATGTTGGCTACTCTGCAAAATGTGTTGTAATTCTTTAACAATCCAATGATGTTTCTTTTAGAACTGATAGATGTTAAATATATTCCACTCAAGCATCCACATATATAAATCATAAACCCTCAACTACTCTTCAGGCTCTGAAAAATATCATGAGTTGAATGAGAAACTCAATATCAAATCAGTGTCAACTGAGCATATACATTTCTGTTGATTTTGCCTCAACTACCAGCCAGTTAATGAAGAAAAAAAACAAAAACAAAGGGACAGTTTTTCATCAGGATCATCAATTATGACATATGTGCATATAAATACAAAACAACATTTTATCTAAATATATATTTATTTTTACATTTGAAGAACTTTTAGAAAAGAATGTGCACTTCTAAAAGTGAATATGTTTTTGACTGGGTACCAAGTCATAGGATCAACGGATCACGGACTAGTTATTTAGTAAAGCTTTGATGGCCCTACTCCGATATCTCATTAGCCATTACCATAACTGTTGAAAAGAACTTCAAAAATGAAGAGAAATATAATCATCTGACCTAAAGTACATTATGGCGCAAAGACAAAATGCATGAATATGAATAATTAATTAACATAGAACAAGGCTCTATTTGACAGCAGGTCTCCTTTAACCACCAGCATATAAGTCAACTTTAACAAATAAAAGTTATAACACACAGTAATGCTTAAAAAAACAAAATAATAATAATCAATTGGCACTAAACGCTTAAAAAGGCATATTTCAGATTCATAATGTTACACTGATGCACTATTCATTTAGAGACAATATTTCCTTCCAATTCCAGCTCACAAACATGGTTCCTCAAATGGTTTTGGTTCAAAGGCCATACTGTATTATTCTATGGCGGAGGATGAATTTGAATAAAATAATGCCAACGGCAATGCAAAGCATCAGATCTTTACTGCATAGAGACTTCAAGACTAAAAGGGCCCTCCTTGCGCGTTAACGCTAAATTATTAAACATTGGGGCAGTACTTGCTGTTCCTTAAATATTTATAAGTGATATATGAAACAGCGAGAAGAGATTGTCTAAAATAAATCACTTCTGTTTTATAAAAAAGGATCATGAGGTTTACAATTTACAGATTGTGTGGGCTGAATAATTATCTTCAATTACTTTCTTTTTTCCGTAATAATTATTGCCTCATTGTGGATAAGACAAGGTCAAAGAACGAATATTAGAATGTGAGCTTTCAAAACCAAATAAATAAAAAAAATGGGTCAATATATAAATAAAATGCCACTGTCCAAGACGAATGATTAACATGGTTTGTAAAGAAGAACAAACTGCCTCCAACACTATATAGACTCAAAAGTTAAATTGCATTACTAACTCAACCAAATATTAAAACATCTTGCCAACGTTGTAGTCTTAGGCCTTCACCAGACATAATGACTGACTGGCTATGTAGTATAAGCCTTTGAAGACATCTGTAAAGATCTATATCACCGATATAAAATACAGTCTTGAAGAAAAAAACTTTGAAGAACAGACCGTCTGGCAATGTGAACCCAATGTGGAATTCCAAAAATGTCATCTATTTTGTGTGGCTCGAATCATACGTCAATGGAAGGCTCCATTTGGAATATTCAAACCAAAAGTATTTATGTAGAGTGGTACAATCTAGGAGTCTGTCTAGATTTAGAGCCTATCCTAAACACAAAAAGATTCTACTACACCATCTGTGCAAATATGAAAAGATTTACACAGAAATTCATACATTTGTCTTCCATTTGCAATCTCGAAAAAACATGGCTTTCACTGCCACTGCACTTATGTGGAAGAGTCAACGATAACGCAGTCATCCATTACAACAGATCCATAGTGCTACACCTAGCTAAATAATAAGTATATATTGGCCTGCCATACTTTTGAAGGTTTATCTGAGCGTTATAGTCATCAAAATGTAGAGTGGCATCTTCGACTTTTCATCCTACACTCTGCTAGTAGCCAAAACTAGAGCAGATGACCTCCAAAAAGCACATGCGTTCATTTTTATTGTAACTGTTCCTACTTAAATGGGGATCCTACTGTACTTTGATCTATTGTTCCAAACTGCAAATGCTGTTATGGTTTCCTACTGGGGCAGGCAACAGCTGCAATCCTCGTATCACATACAGTCAATGCCTTGGGCATGCTGCTTGTGTCAACAGATTATCTTGCATTGAGCTGTCTAGACTGTTATTAATATGCAACTGATTCAAAGGACTGGCCATGTAGGATATGTTTTTTGGGGGATAGTGAAAAATTCTTAATAATTTTAATTACCCAGCTCGAAAAACATGGCAGCAGATGTAGTCCATGTCGTACATGGACACAGAGGATAATAGTCAAGAGTACTCACAATGGAAGGTATGAACTAACACACTTATTAATTAACACAACTGACACAATAAGACGCATACATCAAAATGACAGCAATAATTATCAAAAACACGGAGTTAACGACAGCAACATAATGAGAATAATTTAGAGAGCATCCAACATCTGAGATTAAAACAACCATAAAAAAAAAAATCAGATTTTTCATTTAAACAATGAGGCAAAACAAGTAATTTTGAAAAAAAAATGTATTATTTAATAGAACATATTCTGAATGGCATACATAAAAATAAATCAACGCGTTCCCTTAGCAAATGGGATGTATTTAATTTATATATTGGTGCAAGTTATTTGACTGCATGGTGACAGACTTCTTTACACTCCAGCACACACCAAGTGCAAGTGACATTACAATTCCATCCTGCAAAGCCTTTAGTAATTAACAGTGTACACATGTCATGGTCCAAGGGGTGTGAAGTATCCACATAGCTGGAAGACAACTCTTTTGTTTAATACAGTAAGTGACTTTCCAGGCAGAAGAAGCTATTGTACTACAGTATCTGCCATACATCAGCACATGGACAGAAATACAGACATCTGCCACACTGAACAGGCTTAAGAAATACATTATAATCAGTTGGACTATAATAAAGCATTATTATAGGCAATAATAGATGACAACAATATCAATGTTCATATATGAAAAAGTATATATATATAAAAATAAATAAATAATGATTGATATATATATATATATATATATATTATAATGAAATATATTGTATAATGAAATAATAAATAAATTATATATATATATATATATATATATATATATAAATAAATAAAATGAATTCTATAATGATATATATTTCCAATTTTATATATATATATATATATATATACACTATGCTGAAATATTTACAGTAAAAGAATTCTCAAATTATTATAGTATACATATTTTTAAATATGATTAAGTGTCCCTAGAACTAGTAGACCTCTGCTAATTTAACACAAAAGACCATATTTAAAGAAAAAAAGTCCCATTTTGCTGATGAAGCAAGCTTGCTCATAGCAATATAACATGGATACAAATGTAAAACATGTTTATAGTATTAACAAAAAAACAATACTATATCAGGCTGATGGTTGGAAATATACAATGTGGTTAATTAACAACTGCTAGCCATTAAATACACATGTAGTAGAATAGACCTGATGCATCTTGGAATTAATTGCATGGTGTGAATGGGATTTGGAAGGAGCAGATTACCAGGATAGTGTCAGGTGCCAGGGAAATCCAAGCATGAATGTGAAAGTAAAAATGTGTTTGCAGTTAAAAATTTACAGGATTAATTTAAATCATTCACCTGCTGCCAATTTTCCTCCAGAGATGGCATTGCTGAGAAGTAGCCCGTGTCATGTACAATCTGAAGCTCCTGAAATATACTATAACTAGCCAACACATCCATGATTGCAATGCAAGAGAAATGATATATATTCCTTGATTGCTGTCCTCTTATAACAAAGATAGATCCAGTGTCCTTTTTGTTGCAATGTTTTTTTTTTTTTTAAGTTGGGGGTTTATTATAGTCAATGCAAAAGAAGCAGCAGCAGAGCAAGTGGAGATCAATCAAACCCAAGCATTTGAAAAAAAAAATAAATGATGGTTATTATTTTACAAAAATAATAAAAAATAAAAAAGTCAACATCCAGTGCATTTAGAGGGATGCAAAAAAATCCTTTGCAAGACTGATCACTCCAGAGGTTGTACCAGGAAGGAAGATGCAAACTCACTGACATGGAATTGCCATCTATTTCTGTACTGGCTGCCTGCTCCTGGATGCAATCTTTTTGCTCTCTATTTTAGGAGGAAGGGGGAGAGAAGTGCCTGCAATTTTTTTTCCTCTCGCGATCTTTTTTTTTTTTTTTTCTCCCCTCCTTATTTCTTAGGAGACTTTCTCTCTCCCTCCTCCTCCTCCAGATCTGGCAGCTGAGTGTGCTCCTCCTCTCTTCCCCTCCTTCTTTTTTTCTTTGCTCTCGCAGTGCGCGTGCGCGTAGAATTCTTGGAATAAGCTGCCACTCAGGAGAGCCTGTGACCATGTTAGGAGAACAGGGAGGGCAAGGGCGTGGCTATGGCAGAAGGGGCTGTGACGTCAGACACGACCAATTAGAATGCGAGAAACAGAGACGGGCGTGGCCAGGGGAGGGAAGCGCGCTGTGATTGGCTGGAGCTGCCCCTTTCTCTTCCCTTACAAGGCAGTGTGAGCAGGGCTATTTTTAGAGGGCTATATAAGCAGCAGCGGGTGAGAGCAGCGCTGCCTGGGAGAGAGATGTGATCAGGGCTGCTGCTGGTAGGAGTTTGTTGCTGAGCACAGAAGAAAATAACGAAGCTCTGGCTTTACTTTCTAAACCTTGTATGGATGTAACACTGGCTTTAAACATTAAGTAATTCCATACTCCTGATTTACAAGCAGTGAGCTGAGTATTTTATAGGGTTTCTTGGCATACCAGTATTCATTCTTAAGGAAAGCTGGGCTAGCACATGAGATGTTCACAAGAAAATCCTAACTGCAGAGATTCAGAGCAAAATAAGATAAGGAATTACAATAAAATATCTCTTAATAGGTACTAATAGCACACAGGATTGGCCAGTGGTAAAATGGAATAGCAGTACAGTAAGAAAACAGCTAAGGAGTGTAAATGTGAGATGGACACAGAAAAGGATCACATGAAATGAGCACTCAGCAGAATAGGTGGCTGAGTCATTTTGATATGAACCAAGTAGCCCATCTATTTTTTTTTTATTCAATTATAAAAAATATATCTATCTACCCTTCTAACTACATATCAGTCTATCTACCCTTCTAACTACATATCTATCCATCTATCTACCCTTCTAACTACATATCTGTCTATCTACCCTTCTAACTACATATCAGTCTATCTACCCTTCTAACTACATATCTGTCTATCTACCCTTCTAACTACATATGTATCTACCCTTCTAACTACATATGTATCTACCCTTCTAACTACATATCTGTCTATCTACCCTTCTTACTAGATATCTGTCTATCTACCCTTCTAACTACATATCTGTCTATCTACCCTTCTAACTACATATCTGTATATCTACCCTTCTAACTACATATCTGTCTATCTACCCTTCTAACTACATATATATCTACCCTTCTAACTACATATCTGTCTATCTACCCTTCTAACTACATATATATCCATCTATCTACCCTTCTAACTACATATGTATCTACCCTTCTAACTACATATGTATCTACCCTTCTAACTACATATGTATCTACCCTTCTAACTACATATCAGTCTTATCTACCCTTCTAACTACATATCAGTCTATCTACCCTTCTAACTACATATCTGTCTATCTACCCTTCTAACTACATATATATCCATCTATCTACCCTTCTAACTACATATGTATCTACCCTTCTAACTACATATCTGTCTATCTACCCTTCTAACTACATATCAGTCTATCTACCCTTCTAACTACATATCTATCCATCTATCTACCCTTCTAACTACATATCTATCCATCTATCTACCCTTCTAACTACATATCTGTATATCTACCCTTCTAATTACATATCAATCTATCTACCCTTCTAACTACATATCTGTCATTCTACCCTTCTAACTACATATCAATCTATCTACCCTTCTAACTACATATCTGTCTATCTACCTTTCTAACTACATATCTGTCTATCTACCCTTCTAACTACATATCTGTCTATCTACCCTTCTAACTACATATCTGTCTATCTACCCTTCTAACTACATATCTGTCTATCTACCCTTCTAACTACATATCTGTCTATCTACCCTTCTAACTACATATCTGTCTATCTACCCTTCTAATTACATATCAATCTATCTACCCTTCTAACTAGATATCTGTCTATCTACCCTTCTAACTACATATCTGTCTATCTACCCTTCTAACTACATATCTGTCTATCTACCCTTCTAATTACATATCAATCTATCTACCCTTCTAACTACATATCTGTCATTCTACCCTTCTAACTACATATCAATCTATCTACCCTTCTAACTACATATCTGTCTATCTACCTTTCTAACTACATATCTGTCTATCTACCCTTCTAACTACATATCTGTCTATCTACCCTTCTAACTACATATCTGTCTATCTACCCTTCTAATTACATATCAATCTATCTACCCTTCTAACTAGATATCTGTCTATCTACCCTTCTAACTACATATCTGTCTATCTACCCTTCTAACTACATATCTGTATATCTACCCTTCTAATTACGTATCAATCTATCTACCCTTCTAACTACATATCTGTCTATCTACCCTTCTAACTACATATCTGTATATCTACCCTTCTAATTACATATCAATCTATCTACCCTTCTAACTACATATCTGTCTATCTACCCTTCTAACTACATATCTGTATATCTAACCTTCTAATTACATATCAATCTATCTACCCTTCTAACTACATATCTGTCTATCTACCCTTCTAACTAGATATCTGTCTATCTACCCTTCTAACTACATATCTATCCATCTATCTACCCTTCTAACTACATATCTGTATATCTACCCTTCTAATTACATATCAATCTATCTACCCTTCTAACTACATATCAGTCTATCTACCCTTCTAACTAGATATCTGTCTATCTACCCTTCTAATTACATATCAATCTATCTACCCTTCTAACTACATATCAGTCTATCTACCCTTCTAACTAGATATCTGTCTATCTACCCTTCTAACTAGATATCTGTCTATCTACCCTTCTAACTACATATCTGTCTATCTACCCTTCTAACTACATATCTGTATATCTACCCTTCTAATTACATATCAATCTATCTACCCTTCTAACTACTTATCTATCTATCTATCTATCTATCTATCTATCTATCTATCTATCTACCCTTGTAACTAAATATCTTTCCATCTACCATTCTAACTACATATATATCTATCTACCCTTCTAACTACATATCCATATATCTACCCTTCTAACTACATATCCATATAGCTACCCTTCTTACTACATATCCATCTATCTATCCTTCTTACTACATACCCATCTATCCTATTCACGTACCCTTCTGTCTGTCTACCTATCTATCCTTATAATTACATACCATATCTATCTATCTATCGATCTCTATTTACCCTTCTAACTACATATCTATCTATCTATCTATCTATCTATCTATCTATCTATCTATCTATCTATCTATCTATCTATCTATCTATCTATCTATCTTTCTACCCTTCTAACTATCTACCCTTCTAACTACATATCTGTCTATCTACCCTTCTAACTACATATATATCGACCTACCCTTTTAACTATATATCTATCTATCTACCCTTCTAACTACATATCAGTCTATCTACCCTTCTAACTAGATATCTGTCTATCTACCCTTCTAACTAGATATCTGTCTATCTACCCTTCTAACTACATATCTGTCTATCTACCCTTCTAACTACATATCTGTATATCTACCCTTCTAATTACATATCAATCTATCTACCCTTCTAACTACTTATCTATCTATCTATCTATCTATCTATCTATCTATCTATCTATCTATCTACCCTTGTAACTAAATATCTTTCCATCTACCATTCTAACTACATATATATCTATCTACCCTTCTAACTACATATCCATATATCTACCCTTCTAACTACATATCCATATAGCTACCCTTCTTACTACATATCCATCTATCTATCCTTCTTACTACATACCCATCTATCCTATTCACGTACCCTTCTGTCTGTCTACCTATCTATCCTTATAATTACATACCATATCTATCTATCTATCGATCTCTATTTACCCTTCTAACTACATATCTATCTATCTATCTATCTATCTATCTATCTTTCTACCCTTCTAACTATCTACCCTTCTAACTACATATCTGTCTATCTACCCTTCTAACTACATATCTATCGACCTACCCTTTTAACTATATATCTATCTATCTACCATTCTAACTACATACCTGTCTATCTACCATTCTAACTACATATCTATCTATCTATCTATCTATCTATCTATCTATCTATCTATCTATCTATCTATCTATCTATCTATCTCTATCTATCTATCTACCCTTCTAACTACATATATACATCTATCTACCCTTCTAACTACATATGTATCTACCATTCTAACTACATATCTGTCTATCTACCCTTCTAACTACATATCTGTCTATCTACCCTTCTAACTACATATCAATCTATCTACCCTTCTAACTACATATCTATCTACCCTTCTAACTACATATCTATCGACCTACCCTTTTAACTATATATCTATCTATCTACCATTCTAACTACATACCTGTCTATCTACCATTCTAACTACATATCTATCTATCTATCTATCTATCTATCTCTATCTATCTATCTACCCTTCTAACTACATATATATACATCTATCTACCCTTCTAACTACATATCTATCTATCTACCCTTCTAACTACATTTACTATTAATGGGGTTAATGTGGATTGCATGATTTGGTAATATGCATTTGTGAGTGATTTGTATTACAGTGGCAAATATACAGATCGGTTGCAATTTGGCGCTTGTAAGTAATGTTCACCGCTATCCGCCATGCGCCACATTTGTAAATACTCCCACAGATAAATAAGAAATGGTGGATTGCTATTAGAGGTTTTGTGGACCTTATTATAATAAGGCATAATGATTGAAGAAGGCTGCTGGCTTACAATGGCTTACATCGAAGATTAATGACGTTTGTTCTTTGTTTGGGTGGAATTGGTCAAGATTACTAAACACTTGTAGGTACCAATGGAATAATGAATTGAGTTTTATTAAATCATTAATTAATGATCTAATATGGGAAGTTCATTCCAAAAACTTAAAACACGCAAGTTCACCCCAGAAAAAAATATCCATACCCTGAAGAAGTAGTTTAACAAAACGCGTTGGTGAGGAGATGGTTAAAAAATATTTTCAGGGCGTCACCTTGTAACCACCCCATAGTGCCTTGAAAAAGAAGTATGACTATCATGGCAGCTTCAAGGCACTAGCAGAATCTGCTAAAATTAAGATTCCCTCTTACACAGCTGCTAATGTTATTATTTTGTTGACAAACAAGTGAAGTTTGTCCTTTAACAATTCTAAACATCAAAATCATCTCCAAACAAATAATATATTTTAAAATGTTACAAGATAAATGATATATTTTATACACAAAAGCTGTTGTACAATATAATAGTTATATTTTATTGACCCAAATAAAACAAAGTTAATGATTATTTGTTGTTACTTTCTCTAAATAAATAAATATATTGCCTGTTTATAAATACAGTATTTTAAAAGAGATTTTTTTTTTTTTTTTTTTTTTAATACAGGACTATAATGATCCATAAATAGAGGCTAATGTAAAATCCAATATTACGGCGCATAAGAGCTCTCTATTTAGAATAAATAAATCTATTTGGAGAGACGGCGCTAATTTCTCCTGAAATAAGTGGTGATTTAATTATAACATTCTAAATACTGTTCCATAATCGTGGAGGAGTTGAATTAAATGAATTGAAGATGTCATTTTATGATTTAATGATAAAACAGACAGGGCTAAATTAGATCTCTAAATTATGGTTCACAGAAAGCGCTATCATGGCTCATTGACTCCCACTTGGACGCCATTTACTATCATAACTTGATGTTCACTTCGATTTTTAAAGCCGCCGTCCAGACTTCCCGAATTTTTTTATATTTTCTTCAGCAAAACTAAAACTTTTACTTATTTTTCCACCTCGATAAATAAAATAGTGCAGCAATAGTGCTTGAGGTCGACTGATGGATTCAAACATATTAATAGATGAGCAGTTTGATATAAAGGATAATGGCAGATGCTTTAATGTGTATTTGCCTCTGATATTATTAATAATTATTCTACCAACTCAGCATGCTCTTCCTTGATCACCTTAGATAAAGTTACTAGCAGAGAAGGACAACCATTTCAGATTTTTTTTAGCCGTTCAGTTGTGTCCCACTATCTGTGACCCTATGGACCACAGCACGCCAGGCATATGCGTCAGCAACTGAGCTCCCTCCAGCTTATGATCATTGCTTCAATGACATCATCTATCCATTTTTTCCCCTTTTTCATGTGTCTTCAATCTTTCCTAGCATCAGAGTCTTCTCTAGGGAATCCTGTCTTCTCAAGATATGACCAAAATATTTGAGCTTCAGCCTCATGGTCATCCCATTTCAGGTAATGTATGCTTAAAATACTCAGCTTTCAAGCTCAATTATCTAGCATTGCTACTCCAAAAGTTTTAAAATGAACAACTGAAATAATAATACAAAATAAATGCATTTTTCCTCTAAATTACTAAAAATACAGAAAATATAATGTATTGCTAAAAAATACTGCCTTGCAAGTATACTGAGAGTGGCAAGGTGTCTTGTGCTGGAATCAAATCTGAATCCACCAATGAATCAACAAATCCTCCTCCACACCCTTCCTTCCACTATTTACCAGATCATTAAAATTAGGAGAACATTCCCACTCAGTCTCCAAGACACCAGGAAGTTTGGAACATACAAACATTACATTATTATGACATAATAAAGATTTTACCTAAAAATTATTTTATGCTCACAGCTGCTAATGTTGTATAAAGGTATATAATAGTTTGTGGGATCTCCTGTGTGCGTCTGTCTGATTGGGCGTCTCATATCGAATCATTTTATTGAGGAATTCTGTATATTTGTAATAATTGTACATTTCTTGTGTGACCTCCCAAGGCCCCTATGTAGGCAAGGCGTCCTAGCCAATAAGCTGTGCAGAGTTGTGTCCTAGCCAGTCAGCTGTCAATATCACGGCTGCCTCCTGAGCAGCGTTGTCTCAGCTAATGAGAGGGAAACAGATACATTGTCGTACCTGCCTCTGATTGGCCACAACTAATTATGAATTTTATGCTAATTTAGCTTGGACTTTCATAGACATTTCTTCTCAAAATCAACTGCCTGCAAAATGAAGACATTTTGCAAACTTTAGAGTCAATTTATTCCAGTGTTTGTGATTTTTCATGCAAAAAAAATGTTTGCATAGACTATGGATTCTCCTTTAACAGATTCTTCATAATCCCGGAAACTTTTATATACCTTTAATGTGTTACAGATTTCCAGGTTGGATAAATAATATAGACTTTTAAGTATTATTCTAATCCACACCAACTGGGCAGGCATTTCATCATTTTAACCCGTACATGTGGAAGACAATTAGATAAATATGCCTAAATTACATACCTTTAAACACTGATTGTGACTTGTGTCTTTGTCTCGTTTAGTTGTGTCTGACTCTCCGTGACCTCATGGAACACAACACACTATGCTGATCCACTTGGTTTTCATGGCAAAGATGCTGGAGTTGGTTGCCAGTTCCTTCTCCAGTGGGCCACCGCATACTGCTCCTGTTATTCCTAGGGGTTCTCCCATCCAAGTACTGACTAGACCCAAACCTGCTCAGCTTCAGCGTGGTGTGACCTCTTGGTTCCCTGACTGGAATCAAACCCATGCCGCAGTGGTGAAAGCACCGAATCCTAACCACTGGACCACCCTTGTCTATCTCTTAGACTAACCTTATTTAATAATAACCAGATATAAATATAATTATTTATAGGTGTACTTTCATTTTCTGCTATAAGTGGAATTTCATAATTCTCCTTAGAGCTCAGTGATGCCATTACATTGCCTAACTAGAGATTATATGAAGAAACTCCTGACTTGTTGCAAAAGCAGCCTGCTTACCTTAAAAAAACTGATGTAATGATCTCTATTGAAAGCACGTTTATGTTACAGGATAAAAAGCTGAACATCTGTACCCGTAGTGTGGTCTAACACAGGGACATGCAACACAATTTATTTTTTCATGCTTTTAAAAGAGCAGCTTTAAATATTACCTAAATTATCTTTAAAAATCACTTTGATCAACATTTACATTTTGACAGTTTTCTATGTAATTATTCTTATCTGCAGGCTTCCATTCTGTTTTCTAGTCCATAACTTCCTGGGATGGGTGTGTCCTTGTAAACTAACAAACTTTCCATTGGTTGCTGCTGGGAGCACTGACAGTACTTCCTGTCACACTGTGCAGATACAAACTTCCTGTATAGTCTCCACCCACCTAAGGAAGTTGAGCTACTAAAAGCAAAATGGCAGCTTCCGCAGCAGCATAAAATGTAATAAATAATTGTTTATTTTATTTACATTTTAAAAACATGTTGCACATTTCTTCAAAAGAGTACATTTTAGTCACCCCAAGATAAAGTCGATTTTTTAGGGTATTCTTAAAACAGCATGATTTTAGGCAGTAAAACAGACCTTAAATAGAAGAAAAAGGTATTATCTGTATCTTATTATACCCTTGGTGCTTGACACCACTATTATCTAAACAATATAAATAACTTTAATGGGATAGCTTCATGTGTAACAACATGGCTTGTCCCATCAATTCACTATGTTAGATTGGTCCTCCAGTGGTCTCTGTCCTCTATGACTACTGATAAAAGTGCCAACGGGCCGTTTCGTCCATCCTCGTGGACTTTCTCTAAGGCTGTTAGATGATTATCAGTATATTCTGACTTTTTCAGGTATATCAGTATATTCTGATATATGAGGATTTAATACTTCATTCATTTATTATTTTTGAATACGTTAACCCTTTATTTAGGGTACCTCTCATGACCAGATCTCTATATTGGTGATGATACTGATCTATCCTCATTCTTATATCATATAGTATTTATTTATTCTATATTGTGCACCAATTTTTATAACTTTTAAGCGGCGCTATTTCCGGATTAAAATATCCCATTAAAGTTATTTATATTGTTTAGTAAAACAGACCTTATAAGCACTTCATAATAAACAAGGTACATAAAAGTAAATAGATACACAGGGATATTATATACCCAGTATCATCCAGAAACCGTCCATGTCCCTTTAAGATTTATCTTTTTCTGTGCGACGCAAGGGACTGCATATGTTCCTATAAATAGCAGAGACATTTTACCACAATTTTGGAAGAAATTCTTGTTAAATGAGTAAGCAGAAATGTCCGTGGCAGATCTAGGGCCGCATCTCATGGATAGTAATTTACTGTACAGAGACTCAAGGATCAGACGGGAGAGAATCGATCCACAAATTGGAATCCCAAGAACTGAACATGAACACAGTGAATAAAATATATTATGTATTAGATCAATGTCAGAAAAAAGACATCTGTTATGGAACATGTAAGAATAAATGGGTCTGTGTGTCTCTGTAGTTGTATGAGATCTATATACAACTACAGAGACATGCATTAGATGTAAAAAAAAAATATTACTATCTCTACATATATATATATAGCTCAGTCAAAATCTGTTCAGGACAGCAGGTTGAGTACCAAAAAGGTTGAGTTTCAAACTGCCATAAGGAGTAATGTAAATTGGTTTCAGCAAACACGAAACGTAGCAAGGTAGCGAAATGAGGATCCAGACAGGATGAGTAGCGAAAAGGTTGAGTTCAAGGTGATTGAGAACCAAGGTATCACTGTATATATATATATATATATATATATATATATATATATATATATATATATATACAGTATATATATATATTTATTTTATCTCACAAAAGAGAGTGTACCCTCACATTTTTGTAACAATTCAACACTGAAGAAATGACACTTGGCTACAATGTAAAGTACTAAGTATCTGTATAACAGTGTAAATTTGCTGTACCCTCAAAATAACTCAACAAACAGCCATTAATGTCTAAACCATTGGCAACAAAAGTGAGTACACCTATAAGTGGAAATTTCCAAATTGGGTCCAAAGTGTCAATATTTTCTGTGGCCACGATTATTTTCTGGGCCTGCATGAGTGCTGCCGGCACTGGGGAGCTACAGTTCATTGAGGGAACCATGACTGCCAACATGTACTGTGACATACTGAAGCAGGGTATGATCTCCCTAAGGAGACTGGTCCGCAGGGCAGTATTACAACATGGTAATGACCCCAAACACCTCCAAGACAACCACTGCCTTGCTAAAGAAGCTGAAGGTAAAGGTGATGGACTGGCCAAGCATGTCACGAGACCTAAACCCTATTGAACATCTGTGGGGCATCCTCAAACAGAAGGTGGGGGAGTGCAAGGTCTCTAACATCCACCAGCTCTGTGATGTCATCATGGAGGAGGGGAAGAGGACTCCAGTGGCAATCTGTGAAGGTCTGGTGAACTCCATGCCCATGAGAATTAAGGCAGTGCTGGGAAATAATGGTGGCGACACAAAATATTGACACTTTGGGCCTAATTTGGCCATTTTCACTTAGGGGTGTACTCACTTATGTTGCCAACGGTTTAGACATTAATGGCTGTTTTTTGAGTTATTTTAAGGGGACAGGAAATTCACACTGTTATACAGGCTGTACACTTAATACTTTACATTGAAGCAAAGTGTCATTTCTTCAGTGTTGTCACATGAAAAGATATAATAAAATATTTACAAAAATGTGAGGGGTGTACTGACCTTTGTGAGATACTGTATACACAGTGCCTTGCAAAAGTATTCACCCCCCTTGCCATTTTTAGTGTTTTGCTGCCTCGCAACCTGGAATTAACATGGATTGTTTGAGGATTTGCATCATTTAATTTACAGAACATGCCCACAACTTTGAAGATGTTTTTTTTTTTATTGTGAAGCAAAACAACAAATAGGACAAAATAACGGAAAAAGTCAATGTGCATAACTATTCACCCCCTAAAGTCAATACTTTGTAGGGTCACGTTTTGCAGCAATCCCAGCTCCAAGTTGCTTTGGATAAGTCTCTATGAGCTTGCCACATCTTACCACTGGGATTTTTGCCCATTTCTCCATGTAAAACTGCTCCAGCTCCTTCAAGTTGGATGGTTTGTTCAATGTGAATAGCAATCTTTAAGTCTGACCACAGATTTTCTATTGGAATGAGGTCTGGGCTGTGACTAGGCCATTCCAACACATTTACATGTTTCCCCTTAAACCGCTCAAGTGTTGCTTTAGCAGTGTCTTTTGGGGTCATTGTCCTGCTGGAAGGTGAACCTCTGTCCTAGCCTCAAATCACGCACAGAGTGGTACAGGTTTTGCTCAAGAATATCCCTGTATTTAGCAGCATCCATCTTTCGCTCAACTCTGACCAGTTTCACAGTCCCGGCTGCTGAAAAACATCCCCACGGCATGATGCTGCCACCACCATGTTTCACTGTGGGGATGGTGTTCTTTGAGTGATGTGATGTCTTGGGTTTGTGCCAGACATAGCGTTTTCTTTGATGGACGAAAAGTGAAATTTTAATCTCATTAGATCAGAGCACCTTCCTATATACATTTTGGGAGTCTCCCAAATGCCCTTTCGCAAACTCAAAATGTGCCATTTTGTTTTTTGCTGAAAGTAATGGCTTTCTTCTGACCACTCTGCCATAAAGCCCAACTCTATGGAGCGTACAGCTTATTGTTGTCCTATGTACAGATACTCCAGTCTCTGCTGTGGAACTCTGCAGCTCCTCCAGGGTTACCTTAGGTCTCTCTCTGATTAATGCCCTCCTTGCCCGGTCCATGAGTTTTGGTGGGTGTTTGTCTCTTGGCAGGTTTGCTGTTGTGCCATGTTCTTTCCATTTGGTAATGATAGATTTGATGGTGCTCCTGGGGATCATCAAATATTTGGATATTTTTTTATAACCTAACCCTGACTTGTACTTCTCAACAACATTGTCCCTTACTTGTTTGGAGAGTTCCTTGTTCTTCATGACAGTGTTTGGTTAGTGGTGCCTCTTGCTTAGGTGTTGCAGCCTCTGTTGCTTTCAAAAAGGTGTGTATATGTAATGACAGATTATTATTATTAACATTTATTAATAACTTGCCGACATATTCCATAGCGCTGTACATAAGATAAGTTCAAGACAAAGATACATACAAATGAAACATAGCAAAATTTACATTTTAACTTTAGAATGAGCAGTACAGTAGATATTCTTTTTTCAACTATCAAGTGTACAGGGGTGGGAGAGGATGATTGACAAGTAGAAACTGAAATCTTCAATTGAATGTATTGTCATAACATTTAATTGATAAAGTACCTGTTATCAACTATATTTTTACAATTTATCATATTTGAAACCTATACTGCGTCTCTAACTTTTTTAATTTGTGCCTTTTGTACAATTCGAAGAATTAGTTAATGGGATATGGATGGTGGCTGGATTTTAATATGTATATAATATACTTGATAAATAATAATATAATTTGATAAATTATTCTCTTAATTCATATATTCTGCTGCAGTCCAGTACAGCAGTAAAGGGGTTAATGAAGCTATTTTGTCCCACGATTTCCCCATGTGCTTAGGCAGTTAGTATGTAAGAGTTGTTATTACCTAATAGATTGGATGTACGCTATGTGGATGGACTTAGTACAGTGTGTAATATTATGGCGCAAGCCTCAGTTCCCGATATGACTTTAAACTGATTGTAAAACTTACTGTGCCAATACTTGCAGTTTTTGTCATTATTGCAGATAGAATCCATTCCTTTTTTCTTACAGTTTCTTCACATTATTAACTAGAACAAAAATGTCACTTTTTTCCTTTTTTTAGACTATGTTCTCAAAGCATTATTCCTGTTTCTGCTTCTTAACATTTCTCTTTCTGGAATAGTCTTTTTTTTTTCGGTTTGGTACCAGCTGCAGAATATGTTGGTACTTTAAAAATAAAAGATAGTAATGAAGCTGTCATGGGAGAACCATGTGAGCATCTTCTCCTCAGATAAGCAGATGTATAACTCCAGGCATATCTGGGCCAAGAAAGGCAGCATTGCTGACTTAAGATGAGTCACGTTATATATAATATATATAGAGAAAGATAAAGAGATAGAGGGAGGGAGAGAGAGAGAGCATGGGGCATGCACCTGAGAAAACACAAGGTCATCACATGTAGACTGCAGTCCATTTATATCAATCCCTTTAAAGCGTGTCCATAGTCTCTTAACAGTGTTTTCTGCACAGCCCAAGATCAAGATGAATGAACTAAGAAGCCAACTACAGACAGCTGTTCTGAGCTATTAGCTGTCATCAGTACAGTGCAAGTCTCCCTCTCTCTCTCATTTCTTTTCTCTCTGATTCATTCTCTCTCTCTCTCATTCTCTCTTTCAGTCATTCATTCTCTCTCTCATCCTGTCTCATTCTCTAATTCTCTCTCATTCTCTTGTTTTCTCTCCCTATCTATTGCTCCTTTATTTTCTGTAATTCATCCTCTATCTCATTCTCTCTCTCTGTCATTTTCTCTCTCACACATTTATTACCACTCTCATTCTCTATTTCATTCATTTATTCTCTCTCTCATCCTATGTTCCATTCTCTCATTCTCTTGTGCTTTCTATCTATCACTTCCTTATTCTCTCTTTCACCCTATCTCTCTTTCCCTCTCTCATTCTCTTATTTATCCTCTCTCCTTCAATATCTCTCTCATTCCCTCTTTTTCGCTCTTTCATTCCCTCTCTCATTCTCTTTCATTCTTCATCTCCCTCTCTTTCATTCTCTCTTATTCACTCTCTCATTCTTATTATTATCTCTCACTCATTCTCTCTCTCTCATTCACTCTCTCATCCATTGTCTCTCTCATTCTCTGCTGCTATTTTCTATAATAAACAAAAAGCAACATTTGTATTTTTTTGTATCTATTTTTTAAGGTCTGGAAATCAGTCTGAAATCAGTCCTGCTGTATGTATTTTAAATAATACAGTCTCAAGTGGTTTGTTTACTCTGGACAAACTGTTTAATAAATAACTATTTCTTTATATATGTACTCTTATTTATATAGAAAAAACTGTCTGTCTAGCGCAAGTGCTGTGAGGTTTTGTGCTTTAAGGGCTCGCCTCACTACGCGAGGCTTGCAGGCAATGAGCGCCTTTGGCGCTTATCGCCTAAGTCGTACGCACCGCGCAAAGCGTGACGACGTCTTGTAGTTCGACAATTATAATATGTGATATGTGTGTGTATGTATATGTATACTGCCTGTGTCTCTCTACCTGTCTCTGTCTCTCTTTCTCTCTCTCTATGTCACCCCCTCTGTGTCTGTCTCTCGCTCACTCTCTGCCTTTCTCTCTCTCCGTTTCTCTCGTTTCGCGCTCTGTCTGTCTCTCCCTCTTTCTCTATCTGTCTCCCTCTCTCTGTCTTTCTCGCTCTCTGTCTCCCTATGACCTGTCTCTCTATCCCCCCTCTATCCCCCTCACTCTATGTTTCTCTCTCTCTTTCCCCTCTTTCACTCTGTCTCTCCCTCTCTTTGTCTCCCTCTATCATGTTTCCATCTCTCTCTCTTTCTCCCCTCTCTCTGTCTCTCCCTCCCCTCTCCTACCTCTCTATTTCCCTCTTTGTCTCTTCCTCTCTCTGTCTCCCCCTCTCTATCTCTCCCTCTCTCTGCCTCCCCCCTCGTTGTCTCTCCCCTTTTCTCTCTCCCTCTCTGTCTCTCTCTCTGCCTCCCCCTCTCTGTCTCTCCCCTTTTATCTCTCTCCCTCTCTGTCTCTCTCTCTCTGCCTCTCCCACTCTCTGTCTCTCCCCTTTTCTCTCTCCCTCTCTGTCTCTCTCTCTCTGCCTCTCCCACTCTCTGTCTCTCCCCTTTTCTCTCTCCCTCTCTGTCTCTCTCTCTCACTCTGTGTGTGTGTGTGTGCCTCTACTTTCCTCTCTCCCACCTCTCTCTCTCCCTCTCTCTGTCTTCCCCTTTCTATCACTCCCTCTCTATGTCTTTCTCTCCCTCTCCCCCCTTTCTCTCCCCCTTTCTCTATACCTCTAACCCCCTCTTTCTCTCCCTCCCTCTCCCTCTCTCCTTCTCTCTCCCTCCCTCTCTCCCTCTCTCTCTCTCTCTCTCTCTCTCTCTCTCTCTCTATATATATATATATATATATATATATATATATATATACACACACACACACACAGACGTATATATATTTAGCACATACTGATATATTACTTGTAGCTGCACACATGGCAGACCAAGCCTCCCCTCCTGAGATGTGCCAGTGAGTCTGTTGCTGCTGATGTTGCTATGGCTGGCCTGGTTGGTAACTATGGAAACTTGAGTGACATGTTTTAGGCTTTGGACCTGCCATTAAACAAGGATGGAAAAATCCTTTCATCCCTGGGCTGCAACGTGTAGATCGTGTGTAAGTGAGGCTTATAATGGCATCAAGGCCCTTGTTTGACTCAAAACCCAGGAATCCACACACTGTTTGTGCCATTGTGGCCTCCACGGACACCAAATATAATGTATGAAAACGCCACGCAACTGTGCAACTGACATGGAGCCAGTCTCAGCATTATGGGAAGAACTTAAAGGGACACTGGAAAGCGATAATATTTTTTTAAAAAGTATCATTGCATTTCTAAGAAAAAAAAAACGTGCAAAATCTGATAATCTTATATTTTATTCGGTTTCCCCCTGTTTTTTTCTTTTGCAATTCCTTGTTATCACAACATCTTGTAATCAGCCAATCAGAAAATACATCCAAGGATGTTTTTTCCCATGATGCCACTGTTTTCCGGGCATATAGTCTCAACTGTGATTGACTGAACAAAGCATATGATTAGGGAAGCAGAGAACCGTTGCTAAAGGAGAAGAAAGAAGGGGAACCATGAAACAACTGCAAAGTAATTTATCGATGTAGGCAGTAATCCTCCTATATTTAATACAATAGACCCTCAGTTAACCAGTACTCAAGCAACCAGAACTCTCATGCAACCAGAAAGAAAATGTAATACTGTACTTTAAATAAAAATTAAATGTTACAGGTCTCAACAAATGCCAGGAGCCAGGTTGTCCCCGGGGTCAGCACCACACCCTCCAGCCCAACGTACCTGTGTGTAAGTGAGGAGTGAAAGCTGCTGCTGCTAGAACAGCCCTCACTGACAAACATACTTAGCAGAACATCCTACAGTTGGGGTAAAAAGTATTTGATCCCCTGCTGATTTTGAACGTTTGTCCATTGCCAAAGAAATAATCAGTCTATAATTTTAATGGTATGTGTATTTTAACAGTGAGAGACAGAAAAACTAAAGAAAAACAAAAGAAACAAGAAAGCACATGTACAGGCCCATCTGAAGCTTGCCAATGAACAAGAAAAATGCATGTCAAAAAGTTATAAATTGATTTGCAGGTCAGTGAGGGAAATAAGTATTTGATCCCCTATCAATCAGCAAGATTTCTGGCTCCCAGGTGTCTTTTATACAGGTAGCGAGCTGTGATTAGGAGACCTCTCTTAAAGGGAGTGCTCCTAATCTCAGCTTTTTACCTGTATAAAAACACCTGTCGACAAAAGAAATCAATCAGATTCCAAACTCTCCATCATGTCCAAGACCAAAGAGCTGTCCAAGGATGTTAGGGACAAGATTGTAGACCTACACAAGGCTGGAATGGACTTACAAGACCATCGCCAAGCAGCTTGGTGAGAAGGTGACAACAGTTGATGCGATTATTCGCAAATGAAAGAAACACAAAATAACTGCGAGTCTCCCTCGGTCTGGTGCTCCATGCAAGATCTCACCTCATGGAGTTTCAATGATCATGAGAATGGTGAGGAATCACCCCAGAACAACATGGGAGGATCTTGTTAAAGATTTCAAGGCAGCTGGGACCATAGTCACCAAGAAATCAATTGGTAACACACTACGCCGTGAAGGACTGAAATCCTGCAGCGCCCACAAGGCCCCATGCTCAAGAAAGCACATGTACAGGCCCGTCTGAAGCTTACCAATGAACATCTGAATGATTCAGAGGAGAACTGGGTGAAAATGTTGTGGTCAGATGAGACCAAAATCAAGCTCTTTGGCATCAACTCAACTCCCCGTGTTTGGAGGAGGAAGAATGCTGCCTATGACCCCAAGAACACCATCCCCACCATTAAACATGGATGCGGAAACATTATGCTTTGGGGGTGTTTTTCTGCTAAGGGGACAGGGCAACTGCACCGCACCAAAGGGACAATGGACGGGGCCATGTACCGTCAAATCTTGGGTGAGAATCTCCTTCCCTCAGCCATGGCATTGCAAATGGGTCGTGGATGGGTATTCCAGCATGACAATGGCTGAAAACAAACAGCCAAGGCAGCAAAGGAGTGGCTCAAGAAGAAGCACATTAAGGTCCTGGAGTGGCCTAGCCAGTCTCCAGACCTTAATCCTAAAGAAAATCTGTGGAGGGAGCTGAAGGTTCAAGTTGCCAAACATCTGCCTCGAAACCTTAATGACTTGGAGAGGATCTACAAAGAGGAGTGGGACAAAATCCCTCCTGAGATGTGTGCAAACCTGGTGGCCAACTACAAGAAACGTCTGACCTCTGTGATTGCCACCAAGTACTAAGTCGAAGGGGTCAAATACTTATTTCCCTCACTGACCTGCAAATCAATTTATAACTTTTTTGACATGCGTTTTTCTTGTTTTTTTTTGTTATTCTGTTTCTCACTGTTATAATGCACCTACCATTAAAATTATGAACTGATCATTTCTTTGTCAGGGGACAAACGTTCAAAATCAGCAGGGGATCAAATACTTTTCCCTCCACTGTATGTGCAGCTAATCTAGGCCTCTTTTATATGTAACTCTCAAGCAACCAGAAGCTACATTTATCCGGCATCTACCAATCCCTGTTGGTACCGGATAACTGAGAGTCTACTGTATTAATTTTAAAAGAAAAAAAGCTTTCCCAGTGTCCTTTTAATTGAATGGAACAAAGAAAACATTTTTTTATACGAATATGTTTTTAAGCATTTAAAAAAAAAATGGAGAATAGGCCTTTAAAAGGTAAAATTAAGGAAATTAGATTAGAATTAGCGCTTGTATCCATTCCCTTTTGCCTTTTAATATTGTGGTATTAAGTGTGTGTATTGCACAGCATGATACCCTTCATCACAACTTAAAGCATGATACCCCTCATCACAACTACATTTAAAAATATCTCTTTAGAATATAAAAAATGTATTAACTTTAATTTGTTACCTATTTTATACAATTAGGCTGCCAGTGGAAGCACCCATTTTGTTTTATGCTTATCTGCTTCCTCTTAAAGCAGTGGACGCTTTCACTGCTACAATATAAAAGTGGCAGAGAAGAATAACGGTGCTTTCAAATCATTGAATGGAAATCTCATTAATTTATCATGCGAAAGTACATGAAAAAATGGAATAAAGAATGATAACACCGAAAAGGTTTACAGAAAGGGTAATAGATAAAGAGAACAGCCTTCCAGCTGACATATAGTCCTTGTCCATATGATCTTTTAAATAACTAAACTTGATAATCATAAAACAGCTTTATAAAGATAATAAATACAATAATAAATAAAACCTTTAGATTATAACTTTTCTATGCAATTATTCTTTACTGTGGGGTTCCATCTTCTTTTCTTAGCTGATTCTTTATGCAATATATTTTTAGAATGTAAAATAAAATAATACACCCTGTAATATATTGTATTATTTGAAATTTTGCTACTGTGGGATCTAGCATTAAAGTAGGAGAAGTTTCTATCTACACAATGTGAATGTGACATCTACAACTGCCAGCGCTTTTACTAGCAGTAATGAAAAGCTCATAAGTTTACAAGGACAAACCCTCCTGCGAAAGTAACAGTGACAAAGTGGAAGCCTATAGTAAATAATATTTTGGTATAAAACATTTAAAAAAATGTTTTATTTCAGAGATAACTTGCTGTGTTTCTCCTATTATTGCTCGCTGACTCTAAAGGGTTAATAGTACCTTCTGAGATAATAATAAATGGCAGCGAGATCATTAAATAATTATGTTGGATAAGTGGGCAATAAAAGGGGAAGTGCTTTTTTTGCTGCTATGTAATAGAGAGTAATGATGCTGGACTAAGATTTGGTTTATATAAAATATATCCATTCCCAGCATGGAATTATTGTCTAATGAAATTACTCAAAACACAGATCTGGCCTCAAAATGTGAGACTGTGCAGGAGCCCGGATGGAAAATATCTGAATGTTACAGATCTGACTAAGGAGAATGTGTCTTTAACCTTCAGATTCCTGTAAGTCCAGTGTAGCTTTTCATCAAGGAACCTATCCAATTTCAGACTGTATCCCCTTACTGAATCTACAGTCATTACTTACAAACTGACATTTATTGCTAACAATATAAACCTTTGCTTGACCAGAGGGTCACCTCCTATACGGCTGGCTCCCTGGCCTGTTTAACCCATTGGCAGCCAAAGAAATACATTGTATAACAAGATCATTTAATTCTCTGTTATTTACAGTATCAAAAAATGCAATTTTATCAATATGATGAAATTGTGTATCCATAATCAGGTAAGAAATACACATTTTATGTTGTATCCTATTATATGATATTATTATGTTTTATTTACACGCATTAGAAACAATATGACCATTTTATCAATAAATGGGAAGAGATGATTAAAATTTTATTGTGCAGATATAGTCAGGTAAGAAATTACGGCCCTCTACCTCTACCTTAGTGCGCTCGCTATGAGCGTCTTTGGCGCTCATTGCAGTCCGCGGCATGCGATGTGCGCTTGCGCAAGCCCGTAACTTTGCAAGCATTACAGACAAACACTCTTACTCCTGTGTCTCTTTGCCCCCTCTCCATCCCCTGTGTCTCTTTGCCCCCTCTCCATCCCCAGTGTCTCTTTCTGCCCTCTCCGTCTGTGTCTCTTTCCCCTTCTCTCCCTGCTCTTTTTCCCCTTATCTCCCTACCCTATGTCTCTTCCCCCTTCTTCCTCTCCTTTGTCTCTAATTTTTAATGAATTAGTTTCTTAATAAATTAATATACTTTACCTATTTCTAATTAATATATCCAGCAATCAATAGCCTGAAGAGCTAACAATCTGATTTTATTTTCCTGCAGCATACAATGTACAGTTGGACTGTTGCAACCCTGAGCAGGAAGTGTCATGAATGTCCCAGCTATGCATTAGAAATAGGCTGCGTGCGCGAGGGCTAACCGTTGGTTTAGTTGTGTAAAGCGCCATATTAGATTCGTAATGTTATTAGTTGCAAGTTAGTGTTGTAAATTGGTGTTGTTTGTCTATGTGTTACGCGGTTCGCAAACATTAAGTTCCTGTGTGAAAGTGCTACGCGGTTGACAGTGTTTTGAGTGGTCCAGAGTCGTGTAGCCTCGTTTTCATATATTTTGGTGGCCATTTTTTCTCTCGCTTTATCGAGTGCCGAAACTCGGCCAAATCGACTTAAATTTGGGTTCCACCTCACTCCCAGACGTCCTGGCTGCTCCCCCGTGCTGAGTGTAAAGTTTTTGTTGTATTTTTTTTTTTGTGTGTTTTTTGGTTTGCGCGGTTTGGCCGTTAAGTTCGTATTTTTTGTATCTTGTATTTTTTTTTCTAAGTCCCGTGTCTGGTATTTATTTTTTTCGAAGTACTGAGTCTCGTATTTTTTTTTCTAAGTCCCTGTTGGTCAAATGCTTGCAGCCTAAGGCGATCCTGCGTTTGGTGGCTAAGTCCCGCGTGTTTCAATATGTGATCGGCGCTCCTTTGTGCCTAAGTCCTGCGTGTTTCATTGCCTTCACTGCTCACCTTGCTTCATTAGGCTCATGAGTGCTCTTGTGCTGCGAGTTATAGTGCCTCAACAAATGGCCTTGCTACGTGAGGCTCGCAAGCGATGAGCACCTTTTACGCTCATCGCCTAAGTCGTACGCACTACGCAAATCGTGATTATGTCGCTTAGTTTGACAACTATTATATGTGATTATTATTATTAATAATTATAATAATAATATGCTTTCATTAAATCACTTGTATTCAACATCACTATTTCATCAATAAATGGCAAGAGATGATTAAAATGATATTGGGCAGCCATAATCAGGTAAGAAATATACATTCTTCTTCTTTGTCTTCTTCTTCTTCTTCTTCTTCTTCTTCTTATTATTATTATTATTATTATTATTATTAATAATAATAATACTATTATGGTTTCATTAAAAACATTCATATTCAACATCACCATTTAATCAATAAATGAGAAGAGATGAAATTATATTGGCATCCATAATCAGGTTAGAAATGCACTTATGTTATATCATATAACATGATATTATTATTATACTTTATTTAAAACCACTAGTATTCATCATCACTATTTCATCAATAAATGAGGATAGATGATTAAAATTATCTTGTTCATCCATAACCAGGTAAAAAATGCAATTTTTTTGCTATATCATGTTGTTTAGTCATTCAGTTGTGCCCAACTCTCTGTTACCCAATGGACGGCAGCACGCAGGCACATCTTGTGTCTGGTTGTGTTAATCCTTAAGATTTTCATGGCAATGATACTGGAGTGGGTTGCCAGTTCCTTCTCCAGAGGACTGCGATTTGTCTTACCTCTCTGCTATGACCTGCCCATCTTGTAGCTCACAGCTTCATTGAGGTACACAAGCCTCGTCACCAAGACAAGGTAGCGATTCAGAAGGGGATATCATACTACATGATATTATTATGTTTGATTTACAAACACTAGTATTCAGCATCACCATTTCATCAATACATGATGATTAAAATGATATTGTGCATCCATAATCAGGTAAGAGAGGCACATTTTATGTTATTATATTATACAATATTATTATTAACACTGATATTCAGTGTATTGACACAGGGTTAGCTCTCCATCTGTGCCCAGGGTTCCTTTATACACCTCACTGGCTGAAGAAGACAGCACTATTTTGGTAGCTTTCATAGAATAGACAGCCACAAACAGAGCATGTAAATTCCAGCATCCAGCAAAAGAATGTAGTTCTACCACTTATGTCATAACCAGAGGATTTCTTTAGTGAACAGGGTACAGCATAGTTATTATAAAAATCTATAACTAAAAAAAAATATATAAAATATATAACTAAACACATTAACTAAAAGTAATTAAACAGTGATGCCACTAAACAATACCACTTGGTAACATAGGCCTCCCTTCTACCCCCCTATATCGCAGATTACACCATGTTTAAGAGCAAAGAAAATCTCCCTAGCTATGTTAATCACAAATCCCGGAAACATTACGCGAGAACGACTACGAATAACTGCTGCAAGATGGAGTGAAAAATTACGACAAACTTTCCCATTGATTTTTGAACTGACAAAAGATTTACACCCTATGCTAATAAGACTTTCTGGATCACTCACAGTCGTTAACGTGTAGCACTTAGGCGATGAGCGCCAAAGGCGCTCATCGACTTCTTGCCTTGTGTAGTGAGGCGAGCTGTTGAGGCAATTAAACTCGCAGCACAAAGGCAATGAGCGCCAAAGGCATAGCAAGGCGAGCACTGAAGGCAATGAAACACGCGGGACTTAGACACCAAACACTTAGTAAACGCAGATTCGCATTAGCCTACAAGCACTTGACAAAAGCGAGACTTAGAAAAAAAAAATTACGAGACGCAGGACACAAAAAACACAAAGAAAATAAAAATAAATACAACAAAAACATCACCAACAGCATGAGGGAACAGCCAGGACGTCTGGGAGTGAGGTGGAACGCAAATTTAAGGCGATTTCGATGACTTTCACCACACGAAAATCGCCTAAGCAAGAAAAAAATGTGCGACGAAAAAAATGAAAAGGAGGCTACACGACCCTGGACCGAGCAAAACACTGACAAACGCATAGCACTTTCACCCAGCATCGAACAAACTACAAAATACACTATTACAAATTACGGAAAATGCTTGTGACTCGCTTAACACATTAATAACATTAACAATATCTACAATGGCGCTTTACGAGTCGCGGGACTTTGAAAAAAAAAATACGACATAGCAAAAATACGGCCGAACCGCAAACATCAAAAAAACGCAAAAAAACACAAGTAAAATACAAATAATTACCAAAACAAAATCACCCACAGCACGGGGGAACAGCCAGGACATCTGGGAGTGAGGTGGAACGCACATTCAAGGTGATTTTGACGACTTTCACCACACGAAAATCACCTAAGCAAGAAAAAAAATGGCAGCTGAAAAAAAAGAAAACAAGGCTACACGACCCCGGGACCGCACAAAACACTGCAAACCACGTAGCACTTTCACACAGGAACGAATGAACTACAAAATATACAATTACAAATGACGGAAAATGCTTGCGAGCCACGTAACACATTAATAACATTACAAATCTACAATGGCGCTTTACACAACTACACCAATGGATTTCCATTCGCGCACGCAGCCTATTTCTAATGCACACTTGGGACATTCATTACACTTTAGCATCAGAGCATCAACACTCAAACTGTACATTGTATGCTGACAGAAAATATAAACAGATTGTTAGCTCTGCAGGCTATTGATTGCTGGATATATTAATTACAAAGAGGTAAAGTATATTCATTTATTCAAGAACTAATTTATTCATTATTGATTAAGAAAATATAGATAAATATGTATCTCTCTTTATAATGAGTGACGAAAGTGCTCAGAGGAGCAAAAATAGACAAGACGAGACCAGAGGCTTGCCATGAGCGCCGTAGGTCCTCAGAGTACAAAAAGGTTTACATTGTGTGTCAAACAGCATTCCCATGGCTTCAAATTGTATTGCCCCGTCATTTTTGACGGGCAAGTCGCTAGTATATACAGTATATATACCCACCATATGTGATATATATATATATACTAGTGTATTGCCTGGCAAAAAATGACGGCAATGAGATTTGTATGTTTGGAAAGTTGTATAGTTATTAATATACATATGGAGCACTTTGCTCCATAAAAAAGTGCTCCGTATTAACGGCTCGCCTCGCTATGCGAGGCTCGCCTGCAATGAGCGCCTGTGGCGCTCATTGCCAAAGTGCTCCGTATTAACGGCGAAAAAAATGTTTGGAAAGTTGTATAGTTATTAATATACATATGGAATTGTAAGGTAGCTAATGGTGTTTTGTGTGTACTACTGAAATATAGAATTCAAATTAATAAATAAATAATTAATGAATGAATATACTTTACCAATTTTTATGCAATGTGTTTAAGAGCTGGCAATCTGTAGTGATGTTGCAGCAGCATTGGTGGTGTGGAGGTGCTGTGTAAGCGTTTAGAACGTGTGCAGTGTAATAGTGTGCGTGCGCGAGCTGAAACTGTTAGCGTAGTAGTTTACTTCCGCATTATCGTACAATGGCGTGTAATGTGTGTTATGCGTCTTAGCGGATCATCCGTACGTGATTTAATGGCCGGTAATGTGTGGTATGCGTCTTATCGGATTATCCGTACGTGTTTTCCGTGGTTACAGTGCTGTAGCCTCGTTTTCGTTTTTTTCGGCCGCCATTTTTTCTCTCGCTTTGAGAATTTTTTAGTGTCTAAACTGTTTTATTTTTAGCGAAATGAAGGTGTAACTTGTTTTTTTGAGGTCGTGGATGCTCCCTCTTGCTGTCGGTAAGCTTTTTATGTATGTGCTGTGTGTATTTATTGTGTTTGTATTTTTTTTCCTGTTCGCGAGTTGCGGCTGTATTTTTGTGCTCCGTATTAACGCTCATTGCCAAAGTGCTCAGTATTAACGGCTCACCTCGCTACGCGAGGCTCTCCTGCAAGGAGCGCCTGCGGCGCTAATTGCCAAAGTGCTACGGTTTAACGGCTCACCTCGCTGTGCGAGGCTCGCCGGGCGATGAGCGCTTGTGGCGCTCATCGCTAAGCCCGCTACTGTACTACGGTTTTAACGGCACGCCTCGCTTCGCGAGGCTCGCAGGGCGATGAGCGCCTGCCGCGCTCATCGCTAAGCCGCTAAGTCGTACGGACCACGCAAACAGTGTGACGCCGACTCGTAGCAGGACAATTATAATATGTGATATATAATATATAAACCCCAGCCTATGCCATGCCCCCTCACCCCATGCTCCTTACCTCCCCACCTCATGCCATGCCCCTTCAGCCTCCCTTGGATGCCCCCTCATGGTTACTTACCCTGATCCATGGCACTTTATTGCTCCTTCCCTGCCGGTGCATCTTGATGACATCATCATGAACCCTGCTCTGCAGCAAGATGCAGCAGCAGGGGAAGAGCAGAAGAGGCAAAGCAATCAAGTGACATGGGGGCCCCGTCAGAGGCAGAGGCCCTGGTGCTCTGCGCAGCGTGCATTGGTGGTTCCTCCGCCACTGTTTATAAATACAATTGTCACATATATGCACATATAAATATATGGCGCTTGTTCTCACTCATCATAATAATTCTCATTTTCTATTGGTACCTACACCTGTTTCTCATCCGTAAAACTTGGTTTGGGTAACCCCAATAATTCTTGCGTATAAGGCAGGATTTATTGATTTGGGCGGAGTGCCGTAATATTGTGAGTGAAAAGGTTAGAATAAACGTGTAACATATGGAAAAAAGCTCTCGTAGCCGATCTTAGGGTATCCCGCAATTTGCACAGCTCGATTAGTATGGGGGCATAATTTGGATCACTACATCAGAATGCCAAATTAACCTAACTACTGAGAAGTACTGAAAACATTGACTGGTATTAGTAACTGGTTGTTTGCATCTCTCCAAAGGAGATAAAGTGCTTCATTTGAAGCAATGTTTCAGCTCCACAAAGGGTCTGCCTTTGTAAACAATACTTTGATTACACTTCCATAGACCAGGTCATACCCTTCACCCTGAATTACCACAAAATATTTGTAAAACTATACATACAAATATTAGGCATGTTTAACATGAATCTAAGCACTACAGCAATCTATTATTCACCCAGTAGTACAGTACAGTGAAGCAACCACCTCTACAGTACAGTGAATACACTCAGAGCTAAACATGGTACAGTGCAAAGAGAACATTTAATACAACCCTGACTGGCATTCAGCATCACTATGAATGGGAAAAGATTATTAAGAATATATTGTGCAGCCATTATCAGGTAAAAAATGCACATTTCATGTTATATCATATTACACAATATTATTATTATTACTAGTAAATTGCCCGTCAGAAATGACAGTATAATTTTTAATTTTTATCTCCATCCCCCCTCTCCCTCCCTTGTGTAACTCCCCCTTCCCTCCTTTGTGTCTCCCCCCTCCCCTGTCTCTCTCTCCTTCCCTCCCCTGTGTCTCTTCCCCCCTCTGCCATGTGTCTCTTCCCCTTGTGTCTCTTCCCCCACCTCTCCCCTGCCCTGTGTCTCTTCCCCCTCTCCCCTCCCCTGTGTCTTTCTTCCCCCTCCCGTGTGTCTTCCGCCCTCTCCTCTCCCCTGCGTTTTCCCCCTCTCTCCTCCCCTGTGTCTTACTCCCCCTCTCCCCTGTGTCTTCCTCTCCCCTCTCCCTTCCCCTGTGTCTTCCACCCTCCCTCCCCCATGTCTTCCTCCCCCCCTCCTCTTTGTCTCTTCCCCCTCTCCCCTCTCCTGTGTCTCTTCCCCCCTCCCCTGTATCTTTCCCACACTCTCCTCTCCCGTCCCCTATGTCTTCCCCCCCCTCCGCTGTGTCTTCCTCTCCACTCCCCTGTGTCTTCCTCCCCCTCTCCCCTGTGTCTTCCTTCCCCTTTCCCCTCCCCTGTGTCTCTTCCCCCTCTCCCCTCCCCTGCATCTCTTCCCCCTCCCCTGTGTCTCGTCCCCTCTCTCCCCTGTGTCTCTTCCCCCCCTCTCCCCTGTGTCTCTTCCCCCCACCTCTCCCCTCCCCTCTGTCTCTCCCCCCCACCTCTCCCCTCCCCTGTGTCTCTTACCCCATCTCTCCCCTTCCCTGTGTCTCTTCCACATCTCCCCTCCTCTGTGTCCCTGCTACCCCTTCCCTGTGTCTCCCCCCCCCCTGTGTCTTTCTCCCCCCTCTTACCTGTATCTTCCTCCCCCCTCTTCCCTGTGTCTTCCTCCACCTTCCTCTGTACGGACTTAGGAAGTTGTAAGTGTTGTCACTCCAATGGAGCGTTACACACCACAATTATTATAGTTGATTGCACACATAATCATGTAAGAAGTCTAAGTGTTATATTATATCATATTGCATGCTATTATTATAATGCTTTATTTAAAAATCACCGGTATTCTGCATCACCATCTAATCAGCAAATGGAAAGAGATTGCACAGTTTCATTTGAGCTATCAGGTAAAAAAATATGCTACATCATATTGTATGATATTATTACTGTATAAGCCTGTATTTAGTTATCACTATATAATCAATGAGTGAGGGGATGATTAAAATATAATTGTGTATTCATAATCAGGAAATAAAAAAATTATATTATTAGTATTGTTTATTTAAAAAAAAAAAAAAATTAAGTATCACCATTTTGCCAGGGAGTGGGGAGGGAGGATTAAAATAAAAATGCTAAGCCACAATCAGGTACAAAATCTAAGTGTTATGTTATATCATATTGCATAGGATTGTTATTTTTCATATCATATCATATTACCATTATGAGCAACTCTATTAATTTACTATATTCTGATTGGTTGTTATGTTAAACAGTTATAATGTGCAGATTTGTATCCCTTCATTCCGACTGGTTCAATGCATAACCAATCAGAAAAGGGGTTGTAGCCTAAATAGTTGATACTGTTTGGCTGAAATACACATTTTTAAGCTAATTGGAAGCCTAGAATTCCCCTAAAAAAAAGGTGGGGACAAGGCCAAAATGTATCATTCAGTGGTATTTTAATGAATAATTCAGTTTGTTTAATGCATTTGTTTTGTACAGTGGTGCATACTTTTTGGACGGGCTTTGCCATGGCCCAAGATTGAGGAGTGAGAATGTTCAATCATGGTAGTCCATTGCGAACCCCATGGGGGATAGACATTAAGGGACATAAGAGTACTTATTGACCTCTTGGGGAATAGTGATAGGGCCCTTCAGTTCTATATAGAACCCCATAGGAGGTAGGGTATATGGGCGTCAGTTGAATGCCAATGATGCACATAGGAAGAGTGGTGTGATTGTCCACTCTAGCCCACAAGTGCTTTTAGTCGGTATATAGTGGGTAGGGGGCTTATATGCCGTTAATGTCCACCCACCCCAAAACTCCAAGGAGTGAGGTGGTCTATGGAATCTTGCAGTGAAGAGGGGGACCCAGGTGACCACAAACTTTATATTATTATGTTTTGGGGAGGGAGGTCATAAACAGACACTCATGAATTTATTTGAAATTATTTATTTTAAGTTATCTCAACAAGGACGGAAACAGATCTAGTAACATACAGGGCCTTTGCATGCACTGCTAAGGCTTAGCTAGAGTCTGCGGGTATTTGAATTATGCATCTTGGGCCCTAGTGATTCTGAGTACATGCAATTTTCTTGTGGGTCGAATGTAATAGCTGTGTAGGATGTTGCACATAGAGCAGGGAACCAGTCATTTGTAGCAACATCAGGATTTGTGGGTGATTTTCAGCTGTAAATATTCTGCAGAAGTCATGCAATCGAGTCCATAGTGAAGTGAGAAATAGCAGAATTTTATGCGTCACATTATATTGCTCATTTTATTTGAAGATCACCAATGACCAGAATACATATTTCATCAATGAGCTGGAAGTAAAGTTTAATATGAAATTGGACCGGGATCTATCATATATGTGACCTATCATATTTTATTTTTAATTTTTTAAACAGTTCCAGCTTTCTTCATCATCATCATATCACCAATGAATGGGATGGGGGGATTCAAATGAAAATGAGAAAACAATAATCAGGTAAGAAAGTTGTATCTTACGTCATACTGCATCATATAATTTTTATCCTTCAGTGTCTCCGTTCCTGGAGGGAGGTCGTTGCAATTAAATTGTGTGTCCATCATCGGGTTAGAAATATCCGATTCAGTTGTTGTGTTGCGTATTTACAGATCACAAATGTCTGACATCATCATTCCATCATTGCATCGATAATCAGGTATGAAATAACCATTTTAAATGTCACTCTATAAACCCTGTAACTTGTTATTTGTGCTATTATTATTACTCTTTATAAAAAAATAAAAAAAACGCCAATGTTTTTAATGGGATAAAATGCAAAACGTACGTTTTTAACCCCTTCTTTTTAAGCTAATGTTACAATATTTTGTTTACTTACAATTTAATCAAGTGAGAATTGAGCTGTTTTATCAACATTAAATGCAAATGGTACTTTATAATAAAAATGAGCATTCATAATCAGGCAATAAATAGTGGGCCATATTTAATTGGAAGCCTGCAACTCGATCGGGCTCAAGCCCGCAAGTTACGGGCCCAAAGCCAAAACCGTAAACCATGCACTGGTTCAGAGCACTTCAGGGCGGGGACATGATCAATTCAGCAAGCCCGTAACCTCCCATTTTGAATCAGCCAATAGAAAATGAGACTGTCATTATTACGGCAGAAAAACATGGAGGTTACATGTCATTCAATTAGGTTCGGGAGTCCGATGTGCGATCAGACTCGCAAAACCAAAAAATAAAGAATTCTGAAAATGAATGCCAATACTGTCCATGTGGGTGACCTGATATGTATTAACTCATTGATACCCAAGAGCGATTTAACCCCGAAATGACACGTAAATATAATTTACATTGCCTGTCAATTTGCGGGCTTGAGACTGTTGTGCAATTACTTCTAATGTCTATCATCGCTTTCCTCGTTATTTACAGTGCAGTAGTGATGTTTTATTTGCATTTACAGTGCTACTAATAGGTGTTTAACCCCCTTGCGGGTTTTCTCCTTCATTTGCCATTTATTGCTGTGAAAACATTTGCAGGCTTGGAGAAATTGAGCAACTGAATAGCGATTTGCGATTTTAGCCTTGCGAAAGTGACAGATCAAAGCTTCTGGAGGCTGTAAGTTATGAGTGTAACCATCGCCTTTTTTCAAGTCCATAACTCGTAAGCCGTTCTGAGCCTGCAAAAAGACGCCACTTGAATAGCAAAATAGCTTTTGACCTCACTTACGGGCTCCCGGATCTCCCGAAACCTCAATTGAATATGGCCCAAAGTGTGTATGTTACATGATATTGGATTCAACAAAGAATGGGAAGTGATGATTAAAGTGAAATTGTGTAATCATAATCAGGTAAGAAACAGCGTTATTATTATTTTTATTTTTAATAATAATGATAGTAATAATAATGAATATAATAATAATATATAACAACATTTGCTAAAGTAATACACTGTATAGCATCAAATATTTAACCTCTTCATTTCATAATTCAGTTCTCCTTAGCAGTTCTATAACACATAATTTGTAAATGTTTAAGGTACTGAGTAGACATACAAATAATAAATTCATTAAGCTCCATGTTAATGATTAAATACCAGTATTGCTTTACAAAGAGTGGATATCACAAGATATATCATAATAAATTAGCTGTTCTATCATTAACAACAAAGAACATTTTCTTTTAAATGAGTTTCCTTCCTTTTGTCAGCAGAATTAGCAATAAAAGCTTTCCCTGCTCTCCGATTCAGATCTGAGATCTCAGCCCTCCCCCAATTACCCCCCCAACTACAGGAAGCTCACGAATGGAAGGAAAATTTAAGCATAATTGATGGTTTGGGATAATTCTTTTGTTGCTCTTAGCTACTTTTAAACCAGTGGTAAAAATCAATGGTGGGTCAATAGAAAAATGTCAATAAAGACAGCTTCGCATTAACAAGTGGGAGTACAAGCAAACGCAATCTCAGATGGGTATTCCACCATCGCCACAAAGGTTACTGTGTAATAACCGTGCTGAAGTGATCTGGTTTTGTAGGGGAACTGATACTGCAAAAAAAATCTTATTTTCCTCTTTTCACACTCAAAAATATATTTTTTTAACCTCACTTTTTTTGCTATAAGGCATTCTTGCAAACTACTTCTACTCGAGATATACATTGAGCTTTTTCATTAGGGTTATAGCATATACAAAAATGTAAGTGCATCCTCATCCTCATTTCATCCTCACTATCTGATCAATGCATGGGGAGGGATGATTATCAATTATATTGTGTATTCGTAATAAGATGAGAAATAAATGTTTAATGTTACATTATTAGTATAATTTATTAAAAAAATAAAACAGCAGTATTATTATTACTTAAATTTAATGACCTTGTCCCATTCATTGATTAGAAAGTGATGATGAAGATACACAAAGGGATATGGAATGTTCCTGGAGTTTACTAGATATATAATATCCCTGTGTATCTATTTAATCTTAAGTTATTTATTTTATTACTAAGGCCCTCATTCAATTGCGATTTGGCCAATTGAATAGGCCTCTAAATAAGCACATAACATATTTTTTTTAAATAAGTTTTTAGTTAGTGAAAATAGATGTTTTTGGATAGATGTTTACTAAGTAAAAACTTATTTAAAAAAATATGTTATGTGCTTATTTAGACCCCTATTCAATTGGCCAAATTGCAATTGAATGAGGGCCTAAGTGTTTATAGGCTCTGTTTTTACTGCCTAAAATCAAACAAATAGTCCCTGTTTGCGTCTGCCCTCTGTAGCTCATGAGGACACAGACTCTGTAGTACTTGCTGTGCTGTGTCTCATACTAACCAATCAGAGCCGAAGGTGCTCAGACGACGAAACACCTTAAATTGTGTGCCAAACAGCATTCCCAGCCTTACACTTTTATTGACCGTCATTTTTTGAAGGGCATGTCGCTAGTATATAATATTAAAGGGACTCTGTCAACCCAAAATCAAGTTATTGTTTTCTTTTTTTTTGGGTTAAAAAGCATGAACTACTGGCTCTCGGTTGTGTTATCCATTTTGTTCTAAACTGGCACAGTCTTGGGAAACTCCATGTTCTTGCTGTATGAGTAGCTCAATTTTTATTTATTATCCTTTATTTGTAACTCACCAATATATTCCATAGCCCTATACAGTGATTAAGTACAAGACAAAAATAAAATTAACACATTGCAAAAGAATGGAGGGCCCTGTTTTTGAGCTTAAAAGCTGTGTGATACAGGATGGTGACAGATACAAGATGGCAGTGTGTAAGGCAATAGGCTCAAGCAAGGGAGGTGGCTGGGTATTACACATTAGATTGTGTGTGTGAGTGATTTTATGTATAGAATGTACATTTGTGCATATTAAGCCTGAAGGTGACGAGCTCCTTTAAACAGATGAGTCTTTATGTTTTTTTTGAGGTGGGGAAGATTTAGTGGAGCAGGGCAAGGAGTTACGTAGAGTAGGGGCAGCACGATAAAAGTCCTGAAGATGGAGTGAGAAGATGTGATAATAGAGGAGGAAATAAGAAGGTCATTATTAGAGTGAAGAGGGCGGTTGGGGAGTATTTTGAGACAAGAGCAGATATATAAGAGGGTGCATTATTGATGAGAGTTTAATATGTTAAGGTCATGATTTTACATTTTATTCTGGAGGCTATGGGAAGCCGGTGGAGGGACTGACAAAGAGGTGCTGCAGACACTGAGCTTTGAGTATGGTAGATAAGTCTAGCGGAGGTGTTTATTATGGATTGGAGACATACGACTGATGTGGAGGCGAGCAAGGAGAGACTTGCAGTAGTCAAGGTGAGATATGATGAGAGAATGTATTAGAATTTTGGTTGTGTCTTGTGTAAGATAGTGGTGTATCTCAAAGATGATTTAGGTGAAACTGACAAGATTTTGTTATTGATTGTATATGAGGAACAGTGGCAGAGTTAGAAAATGGAGAGCCCTGGTGCCCAAAAAAAGTTAGACCCCCTGCCCCAAGGAGCTTTTAAAAAAATGTTTTTAAGTGTGCCCCCCCGCTACCAACACACTCAGTGCACTCCCCAAGATCGCTTCCCATTACAACTCTCCTCCCTAAGACCACTTCTCATAAGACCCTTTCCCATAACTGCTCTACCCTAGACCCCTTTCTCCTTCCCTTACCTCCTTCTTGCATGAAGTACTCATATATACATATACTTACATATACTAACTCTACATAGCAGCCAATCCCTCTCAGCAGCCATCCGTACATAGCACCCAACCCCTTTAAGCATCCACCTCACAGAACTCATCCGCTTGTACTTTGCTGTCATTCAGCACATGCTATCTCTCTTTCCTCTTCCCTGATACACATCCCTACCATGATGAACTGCTCCACATTGTCACCACTTGGAGCTTCAGTAGATATGCACTACAGGAAAAAAAAAAGACATAGCATTGGGCCCCCAAGAGGAAGGCAGTAGTGCACTGTACCACCTACACCATTGGTAGCTCAGCCCCTGATGAGGAAGGAAAGAGAGGAAAGGCTCCAGTAGAACACCAAGACATTGTGCCTGGGCGGTGGGAGTGATGATGACATTGCCAACAGTGAGAGATATACAGTATCTCACAAAAGTGAGTACACCCCTCATATTTTTGTAAATATTTTATTATATCTTTTCATGTGACAACACAGAAGAAATGCCCCTCTGCTACAATGTAAAGTAGTAAGTGTACAGCCTGTATAACAGTGTAAATTTGTTGTCCCCTCAAAATAACTCAGCACACAGCCATTAATGTCTAAACCATTGGCAACACAAGTGAGTACACCCCTAAGTGGAAATGTCCAAATTGGGCCCAAAGTGTCAATATTTTGTGTGGCCACCATTATTTTCCAGCACTGCCTTAACCCTCATGGGCATGGAGTTCACCAGAGACTCACAGGTTGCCACTGGAGTCCTCTTCCACTCCTCCATAATGACATCACAGAGCTGGTGGATGTTAGAGACCTTGCACTCCCCCACCTTCTGTTTGAGGATGCCCCACAGTGGAAGTGGAAGAGGACTCCAGTGGCAACCTGTGAAGCTCTGGTGAACTCCATGCCCATGAGGGTTAAGGCAGTGCTGGAAAATAATGGTGGCCACACAATATATTGACACTTTGGGCCCAATTTGGACATTTCCACTTAGGGGTGTACTCACTTTTTTTGTCAACAGTTTAGACATTAATGGCTGTGTGTTGAGTTATTTTGAGGGACAGCAGATTTACACTGTTATACAAGCTGCACACTTACTACTTTACATTGTAGCAGAGGGGCATTTCTTCAGTGTTGTCACATGAAAAGATATAATAAAATATTTTTCAAAAATGTAAGGGGTGTGCTCACTTTTGTGAAATGCTGCAGTAGAGGGTAGGAAGATAAGGAGCTCAGCCTTTGACCTCTTTAATTTGAGTTGATGGTCGGACATCCATAAGGATATGCTTGAGAGGGAATAGACCTGGTGCTGAGAAGTAGATTTGAGTGTCATCTGCATAGAGATGATACTAAAATCCCAAAGATTTAATTAGTGTACCAAGGAAGGATATATAGATGGAGAAAAGGAGGGGGCCTAGGACCGAACCTTGGGACACGCCAATCATTAAAGGGCAACGAGAAGAAGAAGAAGAGCCAGAGAAGGAGACACTAAATGCCTGATCTTCAAGGTATGATGTGAACCATGAGAGTGCAGTGTCACAGATGCCAAGAGAGTTGAGCATTGGATAAGAAGAGGTCAACTGTGTCATGCTCATGCATATTAATTAGCAGCTTTGATTTGGTAATTAATATTACAGTCTGCTTGTCTTTCGCTGTAGAGGCCAAAACAAATGTCCTCAATGTTATCTGACCCTCTTGCACCCTTATCAAGCACTCTGAGCCACAAATTAGCATACTGAGACACCCATTAGCAATCAAATTATTAATATTTCTGAAATGATGTACTGTATATAAAAAACGCTAATACAATGTATGTACAGTTTTTAATGCTATTTAAAATTAATTCAACTTCCTTTTGGGATGACAGAATCCATTTAAGTAAATATATATTTTCTAAGCCCCTGTAAACATTCCAATCAATTATTTTTTATATCGTATTACCTGAATGTATTAATATGGCATTTTGTAGAGGTCTGTCCTAACCCTTTAAATGGGAATTTAAAGAACTGTACGTAAAATATTTATTTCCAGTTAAATCTGCTGTCTAATTGCATCATCCCAAAGCTTAGTAGAACGATGCCTCTACTATCCAGCAACCTGCGCACTGTAGAGGAGATGTGACCGCTCGCCCTGGTATTTACTTTCATCCATGGAAGCCGCTGTCACATTCACTCAGCACTCACAATATTCTGAAATTGAGATGTTAATAAAACTTTCAGCCCACTCACATTTCCACTGAGCTTAGAATATCAGAGTTCAGCATGTTGAATCTCCCAAAGAGTTCCTCAAACACATCGCTCGCTTAAAATTACTTTCAGAAAATGTTATAAAAAAAACTTGAAAGGCTGCGGGGAGCAAAATACTTTCCATTGGCATTTGGAGTGTTTTCTGTACAACTCAGAGAAATATGTCTTGCTGGCCAGGGTTAGGAAAAGATTGCTGACCTACATTTCTGACTTCCTTTTTTCCCTTGCATGTATTTCTTCAGGGTAAGTACAGTAACTGGGCACCTTCTGGGGAGTTCATGGCCTCTGTTAGACAAGACAGATAAATGGAAGCTGCTTGAGGAATCTACATGGACAGATCACGCGTGGCCTTCCATACATCTGCATAATTATAGCTATCTTCTTGTAAAAAAACACATAATGCCAAAGGATTATTTATATATATACACATATATATATATATATATATATATATATATATATATATATATATATATATATAAACATACATGTGTGTATGTATATATATATATATATATATATATATATATATATAGAGAGAGAGAGAGAGAAAACGAATAATCATTTTCTATACTCTGAAGGGTGGAGAACTTTTCTCACTCTAGTGCTCACCATACGCTAAATGATTGTTGTGGAATATATATATATATATATATATATTTATATATATATATGTATATATATATATATATATATACATACATACAGTATCTCACAAAGGGAGTACACGCTTCACATTTTTGTAAATATTTTATTATATCTTTTCATGTGACAACACAGAAGAAATGACCCTCTGCTACAATGTAAAGTTGTTGCACTGACCAATGAGTCAAACCACTCTTATAGGATTTTTTGTGGCTTACATAGAGTTCCAAGCAGGTAGTATTGAGGACTTTCCAGTGGGCTTAGCATAAAATCACTTTGATTGGCTGCATTATGCTGTCAATGAATTTACACTCAACTACTAAGAGCAAATAGCATGTATGTACAAAATATTTCCATTGCATTTTAGAAATCCTGGGTGTTGACATGAAACTTGGTATATAATTATATATACACTAGCGACTTGCCCGTCAAAAATGACGGCATAACATTATCAAGCCTTGCAATGCTGTTCTTTGCCAGACAAGGCGAGCCTCGCTATGTGCCAGACAACACGAGCCTCAATATGCACGGCTTCTCTCTCTCTTCTTCCCTTGTTCTGTGTCCTCTCCCTCTTTTCTCCTTCTCTCTCCTCTCTGCGAGCCTTGCAATGTGCACCTTCAGCACTTATTGCAGGCCTTGTAATGAGCGCCTTTGGCGGGCCTCCCATCACAAATGACGGGATATATAATATTTAATTCCCCCCCGTGTCTTTTCCTCCACTCTCTTCTCTGTGTCTGTTTCCCCCCTACCTCCTCTGTGTCTCTTTCCTCCCTCCCTGCCCTGTGTCTCCTTCCCTCTTCACCCTCCCCTGTGTCTCTTTCCTCCTCTCTCCCTCCCCTGTGTCTCTTTGTCCCCTCTCTCTCCCCTGTGTCTCTTTTCCCCCTCTCCCTCCCGTGTCTCTTTGCCCTGCTCTCCCTCCCCTGTGTATTTTTCCTCCCCTCTCCCTCCCCTGTGTCTCTTTCCCCATCTCTAACCCCTGTGTCTCTTTGCCCCCTCTCCCTCACTGTGTCTCTTTCTCCCTCTCTAACCCCTGTGTCTCTTTGCCCCCAACTTCCTCCTCTGTGTCTCTTCCCCCTCTCCCTCTTGTGTCTCTTTACCCCCTTTCCCCCTCTTCCTCCCCTGTGTCTCTTTCCCCCTCTCTCCCTCCCCTGTGTTTCTTCCCCCCCACTACCTCCCCTTTGTCTCTCCCTCTATCCCACCCCTGTGTCTCTTTCCCTCTCTCCCTCTCCTTTCTCTCTTTGCCCCCACTCTCTCAATGAGTGCCCTCAGTGCTCATCGCAGGCCTCGCAATGAGCACCTTCGGTGCTTAATGCAAGCCTCTCCCCCCCGCCACCTCTGGGCCTCGTCACTCAACGCAGGCCGTGGCATGCGCTGCGCACAAACTCAAGCCGGTAACTTTGCGAGCGTTACACACAAACTCGCAATTACGACAACTATATATACTCTATATGATAATCACTATCTTCTTTATACAGATTACTCTATATACACATAATTTAAATAATTTTTTGGGCTCGGTTAATATAAGGCAATATAAGACAATATTGCAATTTAAATTCATAGGCTTTGTTAAAAGCTCTTAATATAAAATTACCATTGCCTGGAAATGTATTAATACTTTACTTTCATCACGCTTGGAGACATCCTAACATCCTCTATGTTCCTAAATGAACCTGGCTGAGAAATGTACATTTCCTAACCAGCCGTATATAACACGTCTGTTCAACAAAAATGTACTACTAAAGAATTGACATATTTGAGGTTTTTTTACAAAGAAGAACATATAAAGAAAAAAATAACATTACATACATAAAACCTTACATCCAGCGAGGGGAGAGGGCGTCAGGAGAGGGTGAGAAGCTTGCCTCCAAGAGGTTCCCTGGTTAAGAAAGACTTTCCTTCCAACATGATATGATTTTTTCCCAAGGTATTCTTTATATTTCTCATCTATTATAGATTTCCCAGAGAGACCATTTATTTTTAATCTGTGGGTTTACCCCTAAGTTTTGGGTGTTACATTCAAGTAAATAATTTTTCTCCAACCTCTCCTAGAGATCAACACGTGTTGGAATTTCAGTATTCTTCCATCGTAAAACTATCACATTTTTAGCCAACGAAAGGAGTAAAATTATCATAGACTTAACCTCTGACGGCCAGGTCCACCAGGATATGAAGAAGAGCAAGTTCTGGAGAAGGCTCTATAGTAACCTTACATATACTTGATAGCTTTCTAAAGGTCTCCTGTTTGTATGTTTGTATGCATCGGCAATCCGTCCACATGTGTAAGTGAGTCCAACTTTGTTTGCACCCTCTCCAACACAGTTTAAGTTCTTCTGACCTATTGATCTGCCCCAATTTAAGGGGAACAATGTGCCATCTTTTGACGACTTTAATGTATGTTTCCTGATGAGATACATTTTTTATATATTTGGCAGTTAATGCAAATGCTGAGTGCCACTTTTCGATAGGCCAGGTGACTTCAATATCTCTTTCCCACAACCTCCAGTTAAAAGGTTTCCCATCTTGATAACAATGCTTAACAATCTTATGACACTTAGCAGCTAAGTGAGTTTTATCTCCAGAGATCAACAGCTTTTCAAAATCCGTTAACTTTCTTGTGGTTACCAAATGGAATGGAGAGGCGGTTAGTACTTTCCGTAACTTAACATATTCAAACAAGTGCTGCTTAGAAATCCTGAAGTTGATACAAAGCTCTTGAAAAACCCTAAACTTGTCTTTACAGTATAAATCTTTGAGGTATATAATACCTTTTCCTACCAGAATATTAAGCAAATTTAAGTCATACATTTTGGCCAAAGGGGGCAAAGGAGTAACAGGGCTAGGGAGGGGCATCTAAGAGAGGAACTGATTGATCCTACACCACCATTTATGATTTTTGGCAATGGAGAATTCCCCCAAGCTTTCTTTCCTTAAATTCCGGATTAACTTGGAATAATAATAGTGTTATATATCCTTTCGCTAATCCCAAATTTTCCATTTGTGTCCACTGATATATATCGGCAGGTTGTGACCACATAAGCAGATGTGCCATTTGGATAGCTTGCTGATAACTTTTAATCAAAGGATAAGCTATACCTCCACAATCAAAGTCGCACATCATGTATATTGTTTTTAGCATGATTTTTTTATTCCTGTGTATATATTTTTCTATTAGGGACTGGAATTTGAGAATGATATGTGACGGTACCCATATCGGGATACACCACATCAAATATGTTATTTTAAGTAAAAGACACATCTTTACGGACGATATTCTCCCTGACCAAGAAACTATTTTGTTATTCCACACTAACATGTCTTCCTTTAGTTTCACATAAATCTCGTCATAGTTTTGGAGGACTAATTGGCGAAAATCCATTTGTATAGTGATTCAATTTTTTTGGTTAGGTTATAAATACAATTGTGTTATAATACATTTTTTATTTGATTGTGTTGGGACGTCTGAGAAATCCTTGCCTAGGGGCACCTCAGATGTAAATCTGGCTCTGGTTGGGAAGAGATATTTAGGTCATTCTGCTGGAAGAATGTTTTTTTTTTATAACATAAATTTTATTGAGAAGTTCTGGAATTGCAAAGACAAGACAAAAAAGAATAATGAAAAACATAGACCAAAAGTTGTCTTATAACTAACATCGTATTGCTAACATGTTGAAACCATTCCATTTAAATAAAAACTCCATTACAACTCTTTTTTCGTATTTTTGGTGATTCTGTCCAAATATATTCACATTAGTTTCTTTAGATTCAGCAATATATACAGCTTATAAGGTCACATTGTTCAAATTGCAGAAATTCACATTTCCAGAGATGAACCAGAGCAGCAAGAAATATGATAAAAGAAAAATAAAGTAGAGAGAAAACAAGTAGCATTGTACAAAACATATGGTGGAGTGTCTTCCCCCAGCAATTCCCCGTTCAACCAATCTTAAGGTAACCTTCCTCCCCCCCTGTACCTCTGGAATACTGAAGAGATATCTCTCAGGGTCCTCTCACCATTTCTTCCCGTCCGCTCCACACTCCACTCCTCAGCCGCTCAACAGGAATGGCTTCTTTAATGTGTTCCCTTAACTTAGTTGTTATATATTACTATTTGTGAATAAGATCCAGGGTTCCCAAACCTCCAAGAAGCAGTGATGTGTATCTGATATGATGTGGGTCATCCTCTCATTGATGCAAATAAAATTTATTTTGTTTGTTACTTCCTGGAAATTAATGTCCCTGCTCTTCCATCGTCTTGCGATGGTATTCTTAGCTGCTAGAAATATCAATTGGGCCAATTTATTCCCCTCCCTTCCCAGTTTTGAGAAGCGAGCTCCCAGGAGACAGACTGCTATTGATGGTTGGAGTGGGGTTTTGAGTGTTCTTGAGATTAGACTGGTCGTTTCTGACCAAATTTTAAATACCTTAGGGCAGCTCCACCAGGTGTGTATAAAGTCTCCCCTACCTTGGCACCCCCTAAAACATCTATCTGGGATTGTTTGGGATATCTTATTTAGTCGAACTGGAGTTGTGTATGTCCGGTGTAAAATCTTAAGAGAGGTTTCTAACAAACTATAATTAAATGAACCCTTAGATAGGTTCGATAAGGATTCAGCCCATTTATTCCCATCCCAATTTTGTCCTAGGTCCCACTCCCACTTTGAAACAAAGGAAGGCCTCCAAGTGCTTGGTGGACTATTGAAGATTTTGTATATTGACCCTAAAATTCCTTTGGACAGGACCTCACTTTTACACACTACCGACATCCAAGAGTCCCTCGGGGGCCCATGGGTTCTTTGTATCTCTTCAATCCAGCTTGGAAGAATGGTTTTTCACAAAGAGTAGAAGGGTTAGCTCCCCTCTGTGAAGATGAAGGTACTTGTATACTCTTGAGCAGTTATGTGATCAGATAAATGTACCTATTTGTGCCTGTAACTGTTTGATCTTATTGTGGCAATTAAGATAATTAGTGCTTGTAATAGATATGATAAATTTTGAAGAACATTCATTTTAAAGCAAGTGAAATCAACTAGGAGATGGAAAATTTCCAGATTAAGCAATCTTTCTTAACAGCTTTGCCTCATAGTGATGAGCACATTGTTTGGTAAGACATACATCTAGATATTTATGGGACTGGGTGAGTATCTTGAAATTTAAGTTGATCTCAGTTAGTTTAATTGTCAAGTGCAGTTTGTTAACATTAAGGGCCTCTGATTTGTTGTGTATGATCTTATATTCTAACAGACTGGAGTAGGGCTCTATTCCGCCACTTGGAAGCTCTATTCCGCCACTTGGAAGGTGAGGTATGTGACAGGGCCAGTGAGGGGTAGCACAATATTATCTGTGTAAGTACTACCTTATATTCAGCGGCCCTCTGGGAGATCTTGAGTTTTATACAATTTAGTAGTTGTTCCAAAGAAAAGGCAAATATGACGGATGACAGGGGGCATCTCTGATGGGTAAAATTGTATATGTTGATTTCTCCTTGATGCTGTATCACTCAAAGTTTTCTAAATGTTTTCAAAACTACACAGAACCAAGTATTTTCTGCTCTGCCCACGGCATACTTCTCCTCACCCTTCATCACCCCCTCACACTCTCGTCTAGTAAGCTTCTGTCGAGCTGCCACTACCCTGAGGAATTGTCCACCTCGCTCTATTATACTCTCCTCTACTTTTCATGGGTTCCCTCTGCCTGCAAATCCATTGATTCAAAGAAGCCAACAAGTTGTTCCCTAATTTTAGTTATTCAGACAAGACAGTGATCACTCCTGTGCAAGGATCCTGCTGCCAACAAGCTCCGCCTTTTTATCTCTATTGTCTTTAATATTATGACATTCTATGGGCAATACAACAGAAAGGCTCTATTCTTTAAAACTTAGCATTTAATCGTAAATATAAGATTAATAATGTAAAATGGAATTGTTAAAATTAGTGAAAGTGTGAGGTTAAACATGGTTTGTGCCTCCAGTTTAACTGGATTTTCTACAATTACAAAGCTGCTTCTATGTCTAAATCGAATACTGAGCTGTGTAGTTAAATATATAATTAATTCTTAAATGTAATACTTTGTTGCCAGTGTGAAAAGTTTTACACTTAGTTGCTAAAAAAAGAATGGGAGTTCAGAGAATACTGTGTACCACCAGCCGACGCGCATTTCACCGCCTTAAGGAAGCTGCCAGTTGACGGGGAAACGCACATCGGGTGGTGGTACACAGTTGCTTTCCAAAAAAAATAAGGTAATAAGCCTCTTGTTTATTTAGTCACAAATGTCCTCTAAAAAACTTACATTGGTACTATAACTTTAGCTAAGAAGCTTAGCTTTATGGATGCCCATTAAATGGTTAACACTGAGAGGTTATATTAATCTAGCTTTAAAGGGCCCCTCCCTTATTTAATGTTAACTGAGGCTCGTACTTACCTAAATTAAAAAGTTGTAAGCTGTACCTAGAGAATCTGTAGTCATTAAGATTAAAAAAATCAATTTAAAGTTCACAGGATATTCAGTGTGAAATTGCTCACACTGGTAACAAAGTATTATGTTTGAGTGTTAGACTTAGATATTGAGGCAGCTTTTTGATTGTAAAAAATCCAATTGTAGAAGTAAACCATCTTTTTACTTCACTTCTTTTTACTAATTTCGACAATTCCTCTTTACATTATTACTCTTATAGTTACGATTAAAAACTTTAAAGAATAGAGTCTTTCTTTTTTATCATCATTGGTATTTACTTTATATATTTAATTCAAAGCAGTTGTGGCAACTCTGTATAGTTAATAGTTTCTAACACCCTTATCAACTTTTTAGATTGTAAGCCAGACCAAGGCCCTCAACACTAGATGTATGTAGACTTTTATTATTTTCTCCTATTTATTGCGTCCCCTGTACATAGCACTATGGCATATATTACCAATTTATAAATAAAGGATAATAACAATGATTATAAATCTTGGAAGTCAGTTGGGGTGAACCATATATGTTCCAGGCAGATAATTCATGGCAAGACTGCATGTATAATAGCACAATATATTATATGTCCTACAGACACACATTTTCCAGTGTAGAAAAAAACCTGCTCAAAAAAATGATAATATTTTCAATGTGAGCTCAGTTGTAGCGTGCCCAGGTTTGTGTATTGTACTTTTTTGGATTCCTACTATCTGCACCTCCTCCTCTCTGAAGTATGAATTCTGGAACATCGAGTCCGTTCCTCCCACAGCATCTAAGTGCAACTTTGGCTTGAGGAAGATTATAAAATATGCATTTTATTCCAGCTCAAGTTTCTACTTTCCGAGGTGGAATTTTATCAAGTGTCTTTGGCTCATACCTTGAGTGCCTCTTACTTTGATTATGCAAAGAAATTGTCACCCCAACAATAAACTGGTTTCTTCTTAAACAGCATTAAAATGGTTTCGAGATTTTTTTTCGGTACATCAAAATTATTTTTTTTATTATTACAGAGCATTTATAGGACGCCAACATTTTGTACTGTGCTATACAGTTGAAGGTTGTTACAATTACATTTAGAGGTCAGTGAGCCAATATAGGAGTGATATCACAATCTAGACGGGATGAGGACATAAAAGAGACAAAAAAGTTAGGCTGGAGCAGTGAGGGACAGTATTATAGGATACTAATAACATATAAAGATAATTTGCCACGATGATGAAATTAAATCCAAGGTAAGAATACAATAATGTAACTGTAGAGTGAAAAATAAAACTTCATCCAATTAAATATTACCTTTTAGGAAAATATAGGCAAACACAATATTAAAATATAACTTTTAATGAGTTATTACCTAAAATGTTAACATATGAGTGAATAAAAAAATATAAAAGCAAATGAGATGTAACATAATACATATTTGTTTTTATATTTTTTTATTATCTTGTATTTTAACAAAGTCTATTTTAGTAATTTATTAATTCATTAATTAAAAGTTATATTTTAATATTGAGTTTGCTTGTATTTTCTTAAAAGGTAAAATTTTTTGACTGAAGTCTTTTTGTAGTCTACCGTTACATTTTGGTATACTAATCATAGTAAAGTAATAATGTAGTGGCTAGACAAGGGACATTGGACACTATTGTTACGGAACTTAAAATCAACTTGATTTTGGGTTAGTCCATTTAAAGGGACAATTGTAAAGATACATAAAATGTATTTTTAATTTCTTATATACCAATATGCTCAGCAAATATTTTTTTTAATTATTATATTGTTTATTTTTCTGTTTGTCTCGGCTTGTACTCAGTGTCTGTTTCTATGATTCCAGGTCACAGAGAGGCCCAAATTCACTAATGGGTGAATAGGTTATATTTTTATTCAGAATTGATTTCTAACTATGTTCTCCATTTTATTGCTGCCTGTTAATATTCCTATTTTGAACCAATGTCTACTTATTGATATGCAAATTTAATTATATTTGAGAAATCACAGAGTCCTTGCGAATCATCCCTGAAACACACACACTGTTAGGCATGGCGTTGTTATTACATTTGGGTATGGGTGTAGCTAACAACATGAGCTGGATATTTAAATTAGGCATTGCTTGTTAATAAAATTAATATTCAGTGACTTAAAAAAATCAACATTTAATATTAAACTTGTTGTCAAAGTTCGAATTCTGGTGCTGGTATCCACCCAGTAGAAGGACAATGAGGGAGGTGATTTGTCTACCAGAAAACTGCTGAGTTTTCAGATACAATGTTTACAACCAACACAATGATCTACATTGGCTGGAGACTTGCAGCCACATTAAATTCCCCTAACGTGGAAAACCATAGCCCGTAATGTAGGCCGCAAGACTTGCGGTTATAAAATTGGCTCCGTAAAGCAACCCTCTACCAACTTGCTGGGTAAGGGCAAGAAAAGTCTACGGGACATGAACATTTGAACTGCACGCCCGCAAATCCTTTGATCTGTCAAGCCTGTAACTGCTACGTTCCAATCACGCTATTAAATTGCGACAAACTAACTGGCATTTAAGCCCGTAACCGCAAAATGAAGCCAACTGGTATTAGAGAGGACCCGCAAGGCGGTTAAACTCCAATCCGTAGAACTATATATGGAAATATACACACACTACTGTACTTATAGGTAAAGGGAAAGTGATGTTAGGTATTAAAATTAATAACACAACATTCCAAGCTCACAAATCTGCAATGTAAAATAAATTATTTTATGTTTAATTTCCGTGTTATATTGATCTCAGCAATCAATGTGTTAATACATATAATGGAATTCGCATGGACTAGAATATCATATTTACAGATTTATTAATATTGCATTATTTATGGAATGAGGGTCTGATCGAAACTCGTAATTGAAGCCCGTAAGGCTTTGAAATCTAACCTCCATTTTTCAGTGACATAATGATGAAGATCTCTGATGCCATTGGCTCTGTCTAAACCTGTAACCACGGGTTTGACTAATTGATCATGTTTACGGCTGCACATCCAACGTGCAAAATATGGTTTACCGGTTTGCGTCTCAAGCCCGTAACCCGCGCCATGGCCTAATTTAATATCCCTCGGCCAAATTTCAAGCCCACAGCTGTTGCTGGGCTCACGTTGCCGCTACGGGCTTTGAATTTAATGGGGCTGTTGGTATGTTAGAGGTTCCCCTTGGTAATGTGGCTTTACTGTTGGAACAGCTTATTAATTATTATTTATTTTATGATTATATCTGATTGTTTTAAATCCCTTTAGAGCTTTTTCTCAGCCAACCCTCCACCTCCCTTTTATGATCTTATCAGGTTGGGGGCAAGCACCCAGCTGGAGGCAGATACTCTCATCTTTCAAAATCAATTTAATAATGAATATTGCTATTATATAGAATTCAATGGAAATTGTATTAATGATCAATGAATAATTAAAAGAACTAACTATTCTTGCTAGGGCTCTACAATGGTCCTTTAACAAGTGACAGTAAGGGTCTAAATTATTGCAGAAACAAAACAAAAAATGTCCTATACATAAAGATATACTGTATGCAATTGATTATTATTAAGATTAAATCAACTGCAGAATTAGATAATTTGCCTTGCATTTGGCCTTTATAATCCTCCCTTCTGCCCCCTACATTGTCTAAGGCTCTTAAAGTGATAGGGAAGGTTCCTTGATTTTAATATTAAAATAAACTACAAAGTGTTTATTTGCATATCTAAGCCTCAAGTGCTTAAAAGCTCTGTTTTCCCTCACTGAAACCTTCCAAATAGTCCCAGTATGGGTCCCCCTAAAGCAGCACAGAGTGGTTCTAGATGTACTGGCCAATCACACACTGTTTCACAATATCATGTTAAGAAATGCTGCTAAGAGACGGGTTAGTTCATCTAGTGCTGGGTTAGTACATCTAGTGCTCTAGAGGTACTGTGTTCATATATTATAATATTATACTTACACAATATATATGTATACAAATAAATGACAGATACATATAATGTGTGTATATATATATATATATATATGCACATATGTGACGTGCATTCACAATGCGCTGCGTCAGGGGGGAGAGACAGGTAGAGGGGAGAGAGATGGGAAGAGAGGGTTGAAATGGGGGAGAGTGTGGGAGAGAGACATGGGGTGAACAGACATGGGGGAGAGAGACATGGGGGGAGACACATGGAGGGGAGAGAGACATGGGGGGAAGAGAGACATGGAGGGTCAAGACTTGGGGTTGAGAGAGACATGGGGGAGACTCATGGGGTAGAGAGACAGGAAATTACAGTAACAGCTCCCCCTGTCATGTTGTAAGTGGAGCCTCCCCAGCTGTGTAAATAGCTCCTCCCTCACCAGTGACATCATCTACCCACTAAGTAAATGGAGAAATACAGCAGTGAGGAAGAATGTGGGGGCAAGATGGCAGCCCCTATACTCAGCAATATGAGTGGCAAAATAAACACAACATGTTTCATATATTTCACAAAAATATTGTGAAATGATAAAAAAAAAGATTAATTTTTCACTCAAAGTAAAAACTAATTCCCATCATTTAAAGGTCCCATGGATCTGTTTTGCGTTGATGGAGCAATTTGGAGTTTGATGCTGATCCCGGTTAAACATGGTTTTTAGCTAAATGTCTTTGAAGGAAGCTCCTGTGTCCTTATCTGAACTCGCAGCGAGCAACATTGTTGTAAATTATTTATTACACCCTCATCATGAGTTTTTAATGAAATTCGGTTGACTAGAACTGTATTTTAAATGGGTGCAAAGCATGAGAAATTAGCAATTTTCATTTACAACAAGTTTTCGAACGAGCAAATATGAGCATGCTCTCCTGAAATAATTTTGTACAAATTTGGATACATGAAAAAAACACAATGGTATAATTTTTCTACATGATCGTTTGAATAACAAACTAACAACATTACCAGCTGTGTAAGTCATTGAATTACAAGCATTTGCAGAAAGTGCATGGAAGCTGCCATGACAGTCATACTTCCTGTTCAACATACAAAGTGGTGGTTACAGAGCAGAACGAGCTTGACTTGCACATATCATTGCAAGCTGTCTGTACTGAGCCCATGGGAGGGAGGGAGGGAGAAGGTTTCCTGTGCTGGAATCTTATCTGAACCCACCACTGATTCAACAAATCCTTCTTCCTCCCTCCTGCTTCCATTTACCCACTCATTGTCCAAGCCAGGAGAGAATATGGAAGACACAAGCATGGCATCCTTCAGACAGAAGCAGTGCCTACAGGTATTTTCCAGTCTACAGTGAGGCTATTGCAATAAATAGATAACACAGCTCTGAGCAGCCATTCTAAGGTCCTCATTCTATTATCGGCCGTAAAACGGCCGCAAAGCTGCAATTCCTTGCGGGGCTCCGTTACCTTGCAATTCAAATAGACGGCGCCGCAAGGATATCCCCCTTACGGCCGGCCGCATATTTTGCAACCGGCCGCAAGGTCTGAAAACTTTAAAAGCAAATATAAATTCAAGACGGCACTGTAAAGCTCTGTAAATGCTATGGATCATCATGGGGGACATGAGGATTAATAGCAACCCCCTCTCAAGCTTGCACATCAGCCCAAATCCGATATTTCATTAACTGTTTATTTTCCGGCCGCAGCGTGGGCGGGTCTGAGGTGCTCCAAGCCCTCGGGATTTTGTCCGCGGATATTTGACATGAATTAAAATAAAAATTATTTACGGATTTGAGTGTAGGGGAATGTTGTGCTATGAATGCTAACACCTACAATCACTTTATCGTCTCATCAGAGTGCAGGATGGCTTTATTATGGCTTTATTATGTGCTTAAATGTGTGCCTGCGGGACCTTTTTGCTGCATGTAAGCTGCGGCTCGGTTTTAGCCTTGCAGAGAGGGTTCCCGGAGTAATAGAATAGCAACCAGGGCTTTCTTGCTGCCGAAACTCTTGCGGACGTTTAAGATCAAAGGCTTTCCTCTGGCGCGTGCGGCCGCAAGGGATAACAAGGAGCCGGCCGCAAGCCTGCCGGAGTCCCCGGCCGGAAGGCAATAGAATAGGCAAATAGCCTGCGGCCGGTCCTTGCGGCCCCGTATCTCCTACTGCCGATAATAGAATGAGGCCCTTAGTGAATATGCCCCAGTGTCACAGGCTCTGTCCCACTCACTTGTACTTTTGTATTTCACACCTGGAAATTCCCTTTGTGTGTAGTTTAGTTCCTGATGCTGGAAAAGTCCCTTATGATTTCATAGAAATTGTTATTCAGGGAAATACATTCACTGCTAGGATAATAAACCTGTAATCAGGAAAATAAATCACAGAGAACAGAACGGAACAGAACGGACTAGAACGGAACAGAATGGACCATCAGGTCAGGGGTTATTTCACCAGAAAAACCAAACTAATAATGTGTGCACACACAGCAAAACCAGACATGATGGAGAGAAGATCTGGTACCAAGATCTGACTCCTGAGACGCACAGAACATGATAGATAGATAGATAGATAGATAGATAGATAGATAGATAGATAGATAGATAGATAGATAGAAATAGAAACTAGCTGTATGACTTTAATTGCTTAATTATGCTCTTAGTCCCTTTATCAAGGAGTGAAGTGAAAAAACTCTGCCAGAAGCTACAATGGCAAAGTTCAAGTGTATATTGTAAATTCAAGTGTATATTGATTTTTTTTTTCTTCAAGTCCTGATTTTATTGCTAATCAGTTATTAAATAAACAAATGGACCTCTGTTGCATGAGCACTGCAGTGTCTCTTTAAATCTCCCCGTTCCAGCCGCACTGCAATGTTTCTTGGCCTGACCCAGATTCCAGCGGCTTTTTTTTTGCTTCTGCTCAAAGCTGACAAAGGACGAAAAAATCTGACACAAGAAACTCCATTAAAACAGCCATGTACTGTAAAATGTCTTATTTTAGCTCCCATACATTAATTATGACTGCAGCTAGCACAGTCCAGACAGGGCCTTTTATTCTGGTGGGGAATAATCCTTTCAAGTGAAAAATCATGATGGGTATAAGTTGTGCTGGCGGGGAGAACAATAGTGAAACGCGTTATGTTTATCAAATGCAGAAAGAAGTGTAGGAGATGGGGGTGCATTTAAAAGAGGACATTTAAAAGTGTTTTTTGTTTATTTTATTTTCTACTATAGAGGTACTAGTATTGAATAAACTGCTTTGAATGGATAATTGTCAGAGGGCATGCTGTTGAACACAAATGAGTAGTAATTAAGATTCAAGACGGCTTAGGTTTAGCTAATAATATTATGAGTGCATTTCTTGCCAACGAGTGACATTTATTTATATCATATTCTATAGATATTGATTTGACAATCTCCAAAATGTTCAACTTTCTTTTCTGACCTAAACATATCTGCTACTTTCGCAGGAGGGTGTGTCATTGTAAATGAATAAACTTTCCATTAGTCCATTTGAAAACACTGACATTTGAAGCCGTCATATTCCAGTTGTTTATATGAAGGTTTTTCTGCATTTAAAGTAAAAAAAAAGAGGTCTGAGCGAGATGCAAGCAGGAAAATCTACATGACACACAGAAGATCTGATCAGGTGGCAAGCAGGATAAACTATATCATGGCCAAGTGATCTGGGTAGGCTGCAAACAGGAAAAACAAATTTAACAAGCAAAAGTTTTTAGCTAGGTGTCAAACATTGTAAAAGTTATAATAGACAAGTTGTGGCATGTGGAAAATAGGTTAAAATATAAAAGATACAAAATATTGTGGCAGGCAGAAAACAAGGTAAAATATATAAGAGACAAGAGCCATTGTAGGTCAAAAACAGAGTAAAATATTAAACCGACAAGAGATCATGGCAGGTGGAAAACAGTAAAATATAAAACAGACAAGAGGTTGTGACAGGTGGAAAGCAAAGTAAAATATAAGGTAGACAAGAGATTGTGGCAGGTGGAAAATAGACTAAAATATAAAACAGGGAAAAGGTTGTGACAGGTAAAAAACAGTAAAACATAAAACAGACAAGAGATCATGGCAGGTGGAAAACAGTAAAATATAAAACAGACAAAAGGTCATGGCAGGTGGGAAACAGAGTATAATATAAAGCAGACAAGAAGTGTGACAGATGGAAAAAAGTAAAATATAAAACAGACAAGAGGTTGTGACAGGTGGAAAGCAATGTAAAATATAAAATAGAGAAGAGGTCATGGCAGGTTGAAAGCTATGTAAAATATAAAACAGGCTTAGGGTTGTGGTAGGTGGCAAACAAAGTAAAATATTAAACAGACAAGAGGTTGTAGCAAATAGAAAAACAAGATAAATGGTATACAGGTCAAGAGATCATGACAAGTGGTCAGTGTCACAGCAAAGGTCAACACACATCCACAGCACATAGGTTCTTGCTCAAATATAGTTGTCTTAGACTGATGCTTTTTTAAAAATGACCACTCTTTTCCACCACAGTTGACGCAGCACTCCCCTCCGGGGTGAAACCATGATATAAGGCAAGTCTTGCTAGGGCACCCGAGGATTACTACTGGTAGGTACTTAAACCCTTACACCTGCTTCATAACAAGCTGATCTGTTATGCTGTTAAGCATTGCTACAATGCTGAGAAAGTCTAATTGAGAACTTCTTAATAAAATAAAGTACATAAAGGTAAATAGATACACAGGGATATTATATACATAGAACATCCAGGAACCTTCCATATCCCTTTAAATGGTGCAAGCGATTAAAATCAGCTTCTGAAATCTTGCTTTTAAGACCTGAATAAAGAGCTGACAGTGACCCTTTAATGACTCCAGTTTTGAGACCCTTATCGCCCATTAATTAATGAGTTAATTTTCTGTTCTTATTCAGAGGCTGTGATTTATAATTGGGTGTTAGCTTTGCTTTGGTACATTTAAATATCTATTCCATTAATGGCCCAACAACATTTAGTACCTTTTAATGAATCCCGCACATGCATTATAATTCTTCTTAATTTTTAGCTAAGCTAATGACCCATATACTTTATCATTTATCAATTTGGCTATCACTCAATTAAAAATCACAGATTACTCTTTCCTAATTAGTATATTAAATTAGCAGCTCTTAAAGCAACAAGAAAACATAAAGTGAGTTCATACCGAGCCCCAAAATATACATAATGCAAATTATTGAGTTGGTGTTACTAAGTGCATATACATGTAACATCTTGTGATGTAAATTACATTTTGACATATAATATATATATATATATATATATATATATATATATATATATATATATACAGTGGATATAAAAAGTCTACACACCCCTGTTAAAATGGCAGGTTTCGTGCTGTAAAAAAATTAGACAAAGATAAATCATTTCAGAACTTTTTCCACCTTTAATGTGACCTATAAACTGTACAACTCAATTGAAAAACAAACTAAAATCTTTTAGGTGGAGGTAAGAAAAATAAAAAAGTAAAATAATGTGGTTGCATAAGTCTGCACACCCTCTTATAACTGGGGATGTAGCTGTGTTCAGAATTAAGCAATCACATTCCAAATCATGTTAAATAAGAGTCAGCATACACCTGCCACCATTTAAAGTGCCTCTGATTAACCCCAAATAAAGTTCAGCTGATCTAGTTGGTCTTTCCTGAAATTTTCTTAGTCGCATCCCACAGCAAAAGCCATGGTCCACAGAGAGCTTCCAAAGCATCAGAAGGATCTCATTGTTAAAAGGTATCAGTCAGGAGAAGGGTACAAAATAATTTCCAAGGCATTAGATATACCATGTAACACAGTGAAGACAGTCATCATCAAGTGGAGAAAATATGGCACAACAGTGACATTACCAAGAACTGGAGCTCCCTCCAAAATTGATGAAAAGACGAGAAGAAAACTAGTCTGGGAGGCTACCAAGAGGCCTACAGCAACATTAAAGGAGCTGCAGGAATATCTGGCAAGTACTGGCTGTGTGGTACATGTGACAACAATCTCCCGTATTCTTCATATGTCTGGGCTATGGGGTAGAGTGGCAAGATGAAAGGCTTTTCCTATGAAAAAAAACATCTAAGCTAGGCTACATTTTGCAAAAACACATCTGAAGTCTCCCAAAAGCATGTGGGAAAAGGTGTTATGGTCTGATGAAACCAAGGTTGAACTTTTTGGCCATAATTCCAAAAGATATGTTTGGCACAAAAACAACACTGCACATCACCAAAAGAACACCATACCCACAGTGAAGCATGGTGGTGGCAGCATCATGCTTTGGGGCTGTTTTTCTTCAGCTGGAACTGGGGCCTTAGTTATTATAGAGGGAATTATGAACAGTTCCAAATACCAGTCAATATTGGCACAAAACCTTCAGGCTTCTGCTAGAAAGCTGAACATGAAGAGGAACTTCATCTTTCAGCATGACAACGACCCAAAGCATACATCCAAATCAACAAAGGAATACCTTCACCAGAAGAAGATTAAAGTTTTGGAATGGCCCAGCCAGAGCCCAGGCCTGAATCCGATTGAAAATCTGTGGGGTGATCTGAAGAGGGCTGTGCACAGGAGATGCCCTCGCAATCTAACAGATTTGGAGTGTTTTTGCAAAGAAGAGTGGGCAAATCTTGCCAAGTCAAAATGTGCCATGCTGATAGACTCATACCCAAAAAGACTGAGTGCTGTAATAAAATCAAAAGGTGCTTCAACAAATTATTAGTTTAAGGGTGTGCATACTTATGCAACCATATTATTTTATTTTTATATTTTTCTTCCCTCTACCTAAAAGATTTCACTTTGTTTTTCAATTGAGTTGTACAGTTTATAGGTCACATTAAAGGTGGAGAAAGTTCTGAAATGATTTATCTTTGTCTAATTTTTTTACAGCACAGAAACCTGCCATTTTAACAGGGGTGTGTAGACTTTTTATATCCACTGTATATATATATATATAGGTATATACACAGTGGTACCTCAGTTCTCGTCGTCCTCTAAGCATTGCTTCTATTTATTATCCCTGTGTATCTATTTATTTTTGTGTACTTTATTATAAGAAAAGCTTATAAGATCTGTTTTTATAGTCAGAAATCTAGCAATGTCCTAGCCTATCAGGGATCACGTCTCGGTAGCATGTTGCAGAGAGACGGTCACTGATTGGTTAGTAGGAGTCACTGCATAGCAAGTACTGCTGTGAGTCTGTGTCTTCTTGCACTGCAGAAGGCAGACCCATACAGCGACTATTTTGTTTAGGCAGTAAAAACAGAGCTTATAATCACTTCTTAATAAAATAAAGTACAGAAAAGTAAATAGATACAAAGGGATATTATATACCTAGTAACATCCGGGAACCTTACATATCCCTTTAAAACGAGTTGTTCACAAGAGCATATTATAAATAGAACATTAAAAAAAAATGACTACAAAAAAATAGACTGCACTTTGAGACCCCCCCAGAGGGGGGCCACAATACTTTGCACCTCCTGCACTGACGGTTTTTACATCTCTGCTCCTTTCATTCCATGTGTTTAATGCTTCGGCGCAGGCCTCCATCGTGACGTCCATGTTTGTTTGAATCTGTATATGATTGTCAAAGGACCACCCTTGTCAATCACAAATACAATCAAACAAAGGAATCCTTGTAGTGGCCAAATCGCTATGTCCGAGCCGTGCCAAGAACCAGTGCCCCCGGACACAAGGGAGCCTGTGTGAGTGAGCGGCCTACGCACTCTCCCCTCCAGATCGCAGGCCGTACTCACACCCAGAGGGGTCGCTCTTATCAGGCACTAGATAAATCAGTATCTGTAAATAATAGAGATTGAGATATAAATAGATTTGGATTATGGCTCATAATATGGGTGAAGACACTGACACACACTGACTCACACAGACTGACACACACACATAGACGTACAGACACACACACACAGACTGACACACACAGACAAACACTCATAACAAACACACTAACACACACTGACACACACTATCACATACTAACACAAACTGACACACACTGACACACACTATCACATACTAACACAAACTGACACATACTGATACACACTAAGACACACTGAAACACACTGACACACACTAACACATACTGACACACATTGATACACACTAACACACTCTAACACATACTAATACACACTGATACATACTGACACACACTAACACACACCGAAGCACACTAACACATACTAATACACACTGACACACACTGACACACCATAACACACACTGACACACACTAACACATACTACCACACACTGATACACACTAACACATACTAATACACACTGACACACACTGACACAGACTGATACACACTAACACACACTGATACACACTGACACACACTAACACACACTGACACACACGAACACATACTGACACACACTGACACACACTGATACACACTGAAATACACTAACACATACAAATACAGTGACACACACTGACACACACTGATACAGACTGGCACACACTAACACACACTAACAGACACTGATACACACTGACACACACTAACACACACTAATACTCACTGATACACACTGAAATACACTAACACATACTAATACACAGTAACAAACACTGACACACACTGATACAGACTGGCACACACTAACACACACTAACAGACACTGATACACACTGACACACACTAACACACACTAATACACACTGACACACACTACCACACACTAACACATACTGAAACACACTGACACTGACTGATACACACTGCCACACACTAACTCATACTGACACACACTGACACGCACTGATACACACTGAAATACACTAACACATACTAATACACAGTGACACACACTGACACACACTGATACAGACTGGCACACACTAACATACTAACAGGCACTGATACAGACTGACAAACACTAACACACTAACAGGCACTGATACAGACTGACAAACACTAACACATACTGAAACACACTGACACACACTAACACATACTGAAACACACTGACACAGATTGATACACACTAACACACACTGATCATCATGACACAAACACTGATACTCATTGATAATTATAACAAACGCAGACACACTAAAACACACTGACACACACTAACACACACTGACACACACTGATACACCCTGACACACACTAACACACACTGACACACACTGACGCACGCTGATACTCATTGCAAATAAAGGATAATAATAATAATAAATAATAATAACTTAAACACACTGACACACATTGAACCTTGTTACAAATAAAGAATAATAGTAATAATAACACAAACACACTGACACACTTTGATTTTTATGACACATAGCACTTTTTATGGGAATTCTGAGCAGAAAATGTATTTAGACATTCAAATGTGAACAAAAATGTCCTATTTTAAAAGAGAAATGACCTGTGCCTTTAAGCAAATGCCTCACACAGCCCCTCACTAAACCTTTCTATTCCAGTCCAGTCAGGTCTCTGTTGATTGAAAATGTGAATTAAATATTCCAAAATATATAATTTGGGTGTATAGGGAATATGAGTGTAAGTGCACGGCTGGAGCCCCTCTATGTCCTCAGACACACGCCATCTAATCAATGCAGCGCAGACCCCAGAGGTAAATAAAACCGGCTCCTGATAAGACCATCTCCTGGAACCACAAGGATCCTACAGAAACACACAGGCCGTGAATCAGGTTTTATGGCTGAAGAATTGTGTCCTTTTTATTTCTTTTTAAATTAGCTCCATTTAGGCAATGAGGAAATACAAATCAAAAGCTGCCAGCTCTCCCCTGGGCTACAGGTATTAGGATGTATTTATCATATGGGACCAAGTAAAAAAAAAGAGACATAGAAACACCCACTATCTATATTATTCTAAAATAAGTGACTTAGAGGCTACAGGAAATATTACAGATTTTTGTTATTAAATGCACTTCTTACCCTCTATCATAAATATTAATCATCCATCCCTTTGAATATATATATATATATATATATATATATATATATATATATATATATATATTACATGTTTAGGTACATTAAATAAATAAATAGCTGTGTAATAAAAACAGGCATATATGCTTAAAGGAAGCCATGTTTAAAATGGTAATGGATTGCAAAAGCGAAGCCTTCGTGGCCACATTTGCATGTCCCTGTCCAGGTTCCCAGAATGCAGTGTAATAACTTTATTTCACAGAATTCTGGGTACCAAACATGTTTTTTTAACTTATTTTAGACATTCAAATGTACACACAATTATACTTTTAATGTAATATATATATATATATATATATATAAATATCACTTTAAGAGGAGGATAGAGAATTTGGAAATCCTAAGGAACACTTCAAGCCTGCGTAGAGAACACAAAGACCAAGTAAGCTTTATTTTACATGATACTTTATATATTCCATTTAATTAACTATCATTCTGAAAACATTACCAAAAATTACATATGAAAATGATTAAAATTTGAGGATTTTCTTGCACACCAGTTATAATGAAATAAGTATAGCGGCAGCCATTTTGAAGGAAAGCAGAGAATTCTGGGTAGTCAGTTTACATATACAATGTTCAGGGTCGCTTATTGCTGATTCTTGATGGCACAAAGCCATTTTGTATCAAAGAAGACCACTATCTGCAGTCAGGAGACAAACAGCGATTCAGAGCAGTTTATTGCTGATTGCTGATAGTGTGGAGACATTTTGAATCAAAGCAGAGGGTTATGGGTAGCTGGAGTATATATAAATGGTTACGGTCAGTGTATTTTTTATCGTTTAGGTGGGGAACCATTTTGAATCAAAGGTAAGTTGAATATATATTATGTTTATTTTCCTTTTTTTTGTGTCTATATGTTGTATTAATGTAATGTGTTGTTTTTTTTACAGGGGCCGCGCCGGAGAAGAAAAGAAGAAGGACAGGGACATGCTGGAAAGGTGAGTAGAATATTTAGAATGTTTATAATGTTTATTTATTTTATGTTAATGTGTTGCACTATTTTTTTCCCCTAGGTTGGGGATCTGAAGGGACATCTGCAAAGGTAAGTGGTCTTAATTATTTTATTTTAGCTTAGATTTAGGGTTTCTGTATGTAGATAGGATTTATTGTATGTTAGATATATAGGGGGATGTATTTTAGATAGTTAGGATTTATTGTATATTAAATAGATTGTATGTTAGATAGATTGGGGGTATTGTATTTCTTTTTATTTGTATTGTATGTATTGTATTGTATTGTATTGTGTATGTCTTTCCTTTTCAGGTGTGTAAAAGTGTGTACATTTTCTGTAATGTAGATTTTTTATTTTTTGTGACAGTTTTTTTTTATTTTCTCTAAGGTAGGTGTTTTATTTTTTGTGACTTAGGTCTTTTTTATTTTCTGTAATGTAGATTTTTATTTTTTGTGAGCTATTTTATTTGTATTTTCTGTCATTAGAGTGGTGAGGGGGTTTATTAGGGGGTAGGTAAGTAGTATAGGTGTTAAGAGATTAGTGCAGAGGGGTTAGTTTAGACTTAATGGTTTATTGGGGGGTATAGTGCAGTGTAGTGTTTGTACTTAGTGTCATGATGGTCCTTGAGGACTGTCAGGGCACTTATGTGGTTAATGTTAGGGTTGTAACAGCCCCATAAGGGTCATAATATACCCTAATGGGACTGATGGGGTTAAATAGAGGCTTATGGGGGTCTGTATTAACCCTCATGAGTTATGGGGTTAATTAAGTGCTTATGGGGTCTGTATTGACCCCCATGAGTTATGGGGTTAATTTTAGTTGCCTGGGGTTAATATTTTTTTGCGTGAGTCCTTTCATTTTAAATGCAGTGGGTCACGATCGGTGCCTATCGGGGACCCCCGCTGCAAGGGGTTAATTTGGGTTGGCTGCCGGGGTCCCTATGGACCCCTGCAGCAAGGGGTTAATTTGGGGATGCTTCAGGGGGTCGATGGGGACCCCCAGCATAGAGGGGGGTTAATTTTAGGTGCCGCGGCCGGGATTGCATTGCAATGGCAATTTAAACTGACATAAAAAATAAAATGCTGAAGCAGAGTTTGCAATTATATTCTACACTACAATTTACTATAAAAACTGGTCAATGCCAGCTGGTCAAAAGATTGGGGCCAGGTGCTCTGCACCGTCATCGCCTGCCTTAGATCTCTCAGGTTGTACATTCTAGTTTGGTAACAGACAGAAATCATTTACCTGAATTTCCGGCAATCACTTTGTACGACGGTGATAACTTCCACTAAGTACCTACAATTTAGTCTAAAGTAACAGCAATCAGTACAAAGATAAAAATGTCACTTTATTTATGGGATGTGCTGCAGTTATGGAGCCTGTACATTATCACAGGTCAATAAAACATATTTCATAAGTAAATAGCTTCCTGGCTGCTGTGATTGGGCAGTACGAGAAATACAATATTCATGTATAAGGCTGACTTTGCATAGATGGGTAGATAAAATAGATCTAGCCTGATGGCTCAGTTAAAAATAAACAATTTATTGGTGTTCATAAATTATTATTACATATATTATTTATTAATTCATGAATTTATTTATAATAATGCCCATGTATTGTTTGCTAATGTATTTTTCAGAGTAGATTGGGAATGGCCACCCAGGAAGGCCATGATTTCATGTAGTAGTCACATATTTAAGTCTAATTTACTACCCATTCATGTAACTATCCCGTTCTGGATTGCTACTATGTTGTGGTGAAGGTGTTTGTGTACCTCAATGAAGCTGTGGGCTATACCCTGTAGAGTAACTCAAGATGAGCAGGTCATAGCAGAGAGGTCAGACAAATTGTGATCCACTGGAGAAGGAACTGCCATCCCACTCCAGTATCTTTGCCAAGAAAACCATATGGATAAGCACAACCAGAAACACAGACCGATGTACCTGGCATGCTGCATCCATATGGTCACCGAGAGCTGGACATGACTGAAGGATAGAACAACAACAACAAATGTAACTATGCTGCAGTGCAGGGAGTTTCTATCTACACAAGGGGAATCTGGCAGCTACAACTGGCAGTGTTTAAAGCTGAATTAATGGCATACTCATTCGTTTACAACGACACACACCGTGGCGGAGTTAGTGAATTGAGGGCCCCGGTGCAAATACATTGTGGCCCCTCGTTCAGTTATATCTTTATACAAGACAAATTGCTTTAGGGTCAATAAAAAGCCAAATATATATGTAGGTGTTCAGATTATCCGTAGATTATGTGCCCCTCTTCCCTAATAAATTAAGAGATCCCTTCACTCCATGTATCAGAGGGCCCCTAAACTGTTGTTGGCCCCGGTTCTTTGCACTAGCTGCACCGACAGTAGCTCCGCCACAGGACAAGATTAATTTATACTTGCTGTTTTAATTATATTCATTATTAGTGCATCTTGAAACTTTCACAGCATAATTAACATTGCCAACCAGCATCTCTACTAGTCCCTGAAACATTAAAGCACAAATGTAAGTTTACATAGCTACGTTAATTGTATTTTATTCAAAAACTTGCAACTCAATTACTAAATAAATAAACAAATGAATGTCTGAGCACGCCAGGGCCCCTTTAAGAGGTGAGAACATATTAATAAATTGATTTCCAGTGTATAAGTGACAGAATGAACAATGTGGGATTTGCTTTTGAACAAGTCCATAAACAATAAGAGAGTGATGGATCTGATATGTGGTGGGTTAGAGACCCCGGGGACTATATTATTACATTATCTTGTTTGTGGGGTGAGGGTCAGCGATGACTCACCACCAGAGTGCCTCATTGTGGATAATATACATGATATCATCAGCCCATTCCCACTCACGCCAGCTGCATACAGATGTCCTGGTCCTACCCAGTGGACCATTAGCACAATGCACTATTAGGGTTACTGGTCCCTCCGGCAGCACATTAATGCACCCACTTATTATCTCTTCTTAATTGTATTTGCAGATTGAGTATTAAATGAAAGTTGAAAACGAGGCTCAGCAGAACTTACAAAATACATGATGTCGAAGACAGTAAAACTTACACGAACAACGCCAGGCACGCGGGACATTGTTGACGGGCAAGTTACTAGTCACATATATAGTTGTCAGTTTATGCAACCATTGCGATGTTGGTCACTCTTATGCAAGGGTCGCAACTGTGAGCCAATCGTGTAACTCTACTACCCCAAAAACAAACAAAATAATTTAACAAAAATAATAGCACACTCACACACAGCACAGGGGTAGAGCCAGGAAGGCTAGGGGTGAGGTTGGGGGTTTTCGTCAACCCAAAATCGGCTGAGCGAGGTAAAAAATGGCCGCCGAAAAAATTAAAAAATTCTGAAACTGGATGAAAATGAGGCTGAGCAATCCAGGTACGCTGGACTTAGAAAATAAAACCAACGGCAGTCAGCGCGTAACACGCAAACATTCAGCAGACACACAGAGGAGAAACACACAGGGACAGGGGGGAGAAAGATGGTGGAAAGAGACACATGGCATTCCCAAGCACTAAACTTGCAGGTTAACGAAACCTGCAATGAGCGGACCATACAGTAGGCGGGTGGAAAGGCATGCAATGAGCGCCGAAGGTGATCAGTGCAAAACAGGAAAATTGAAATACACAGGGAGAGAGGCTCGCAATGAGCACCAAAGGCGCTCAGCGTGGGGCTTGTGATGAGCACCGAAGAAGCTCAGAGGAGCAAAAGCCTCACTTTGTGTGGCAAACAGCATTGCCAGCATTAACATTTTAATCCCGTCATTTTTGACGAGCAAGTAGCTAGTATATATATATATTTCTTTTTCCCTCCCCCTCCTCCTTCTTTTTTGGATATTTAAGTAGTAAAAGCTAAACAACATGTACTTTTTAGTCTCCCTTTGAAAAAGGAGAATGAAGCAATTCATTTCTATTTAACATATAATAATGTATGATGTTAAATGTATCATTTTCGTGGTTGATAACTGTATTTATAAAACTGGGAGATAAGTAATGAATTGTTATATAATAAGTCAATATTTATTATACTAATTACACGACTTAGTGTGTTTGATAACTGTATTTGGATAGGTTGGATTGTGATTGATTACTGTTGTTAAATTATTTGAAAAATTAATAAAAATATATATTAAAAAAAAGTGTTTAGTAAGTAATATTGTTATTTATGGGGATTTTTCTATTCATTTTGGCAGCTACTTACTATATAAAGGGACTGCCCAAAAAGAAGAGGTATGTAGGGGAATACCAGTCGAGGGTTCCCACAATTACCCAGCCAAGACACAGGAAGCCTTAGTAGCTATGGCATCATACCTTGAGTGTAGAGTAGATGCACCCAACTGACAGACTCAAATGGGATGCTGCATCTCTCCTTATACTTTGCTGTCACCCTCTAACATAGATGTCCAATATTGGCAATGACATGGAAGCTTCTTATTGGTGAGGTCATTAAGGCAGTCATTTTTATGTCCTTACAGGACTATTGTACCATTTTTTCTATGCAATTTTTGAGTAAAATTAAATAAAAAAAAAATAATAATAAAAATAATAATGTTTAAAGTTTTTAAGGCAAAAATGAAACAACATTTTTAATTTTTAAATGTTATACTGCCTCTAAACTCATCTCATTCCCTCCGGCCTACCCTGCCCAGACCACTCACCTTTATTTGTTTCTTTAGAGTACAGGTTTCTGCACTATCAACTCCATCTCACAGCTGCTACACCCACAGACGTATTCACTAATTAGACACAGGGGAGGGGAAAGAGACATATGCAGAGCGTGGGAAGAGACACAGAGTAGGGGGAAGAGGCACAGGGGAGGAAAGAGGGGAGAGACACAGGGGACAGGGAGAAAGAGACACATAGGAGGGAAGGGGGGAGAGACACAGGGAAGGGACACAGGGGAGGGGAGGAAGAGACACAGGGAAGGGGTGATGGGGAAGAGACAGATGGGAGGGGAGAATGTGAGTGACACAGGGGAGGGGGAAGAGACACAGGGGAGAGGAAAGGGGGGAAAGAGACATGTGGGGAGGGTGGGGAAGAGACACATGGGAGGGAGCAGAGACACAGGGGAGGGGGGAAGAGGCACAGGGGAGGGAAGCGGGGAAGAGACACAGGGGAGGGGAGAGGGAGAAAGAGAAAAAGGGGAGGAGACAGGGAGAAAGAGACACATAGGAGGGAAGGGGGGAGAGACACAGGGAAGGGACACAGGGGAGGGAAGGGGGGGAAACATAGGGGAGGGCACATGGGGAAGAGACACCGTGGAGGGTGGGAGACACAGGGGAGGGAAGGGGGGGACACATGGAAGGGGAGGGGGATACACAAGGGAAGGAGAGGGGGGAGGGAGAGAAAAATTTACAAGTATACTGTCATTTTTGGCAGGCAATGTACTAGTATATATATATATATATATATATATATATATATATATAATTATAAATGCATAAATATATAAATACAAATAATTTTACATTGTAAGAAATATATGTTTGAATATATGTCTGAGTCTAACTAACAAAGATTTAGGCAGGGCAAGTCATAAAGCTTTTTTTTTTAATGAGAAATAAATATGCCTCTGGACCCTAGAGGCATTCATGTTCCTTTAGTGTAGATTGGGTGTATGAGAGGTGTTGACATTTTTGTAGGAGCAGAGTTTGCATTTATTGATGCAACTGCCCCTTCCGGGCATGTGAATGGAATAGGAAGTGATGAAACAAAGACAAGATGGAATATTTGATATATAAGCAAAGTCTTGAAACGTTCAGATCTTCTATACAAAGGTTTTATACTCATGACTTATACAGCTCTTAATATTCTGTTTCTTACATACTTCACAAACAGGTGCAGGTTTTCTTGAACTACAGCCCCACAGACCTGGGCTCAGAACACAGCTCAGTTTCTTCTTCCTTTTCTGTATTTTTCTGCTGCAGGAACATTCACTCACCGGCTTTGATCTGCTCTTTTTATGACTCACCAATGTGACTTCCATTTTTTATTCATCCATAAACGAGTTTTCTTTAAAGTAAAGACTTCCCAAGGTGACACTGACAGACTAAAAATGAAAGTACGTTTGCTTACAAGTCTGCGGTGTAATTATTTTATTACCACAATAAAATTTTGCATCTGTGTGATCCATATATATTTCCTTAGACGACAAGGCACCAAATTCAAGAAGTCAAAGGACAAAAATAACTACATTTAATCAGGATATTAAAAGCTGAGGTTCACAATAATGTACCTCCTGAATCTTCCAATTCCACATTGGTTCAGAAGGACATGGAACTCATCAAAACTGATGTGCACCATCTGAAAGAGGCTTAAAATCATGTGACTAAGCTGTTTATCAGAATTGTTCAAGAATTCACCTAGTTGTAGGCATTTATAGTCCTTGCAGCCCCATCTACCACAAATATCTACATAGATAATGAGGATAGTGTCTCACAGCAAATCAGCTGCTTTAGTGGACAGTCAATCAGGTGAATGGAGCTAGGATGAGTCAGTTAATAGAAGAGACAAGCAGCTGCAAGCTCCAGTAACAAGAGCTATTAACTACAACTTTGTGAAAGTGCCCCAGACTATGCACCCTTAGAAAAGCTTTAAAAAAAGATTTTTAAACTCTGTGTAGCAGCTAACTAAAAATACCTCTAGGTACATCAATTCAACAGCAGTTTGAAAGAAGGAAAACACACTTTACATCTACCTTGTCACCCTCTATATAATGGCAAGATAGATAGATAGATATGACATAATGGCAGTGTGTATGGGGGTAGAGCCGTCCTTAATCTTAAACTTGTCAGTACTTTATTATTTCAAATATTGTTATTTTTTTTATTGAAATTACTGCTCACAACTATTCAAAATGGCCCTGTCACCCCAACATCAAGTTGATTTTGTAGGATGGTCATAAAAAGCATGAAAAATGGGCTAAATGTTTTTCTAATGTGAATCAATTTTGAGAAATTCCATGTTGTTTTTGCTGCATTTATATGCACATGAGTGTCTCATGCATATTATTTAGCCGCTGTGATTTGTAAATTAAAGGCTGTATTATTTGTTTACATTCTAAAAATATTTGTTGTTCAAAATAATATAATTTAAATATAGGACAACGGTAGAGGCAATCTGAGTTTGTACACAATGCAGACCCAGTTTGTACACATTATAGCAAATGTTTGATTAGTCGCTAATTAGTACTAATCCATTAGGAGATCGCCAAGTCAAACACATAACAAGCAGCTGATATTCCTCGATGAACATAAGAGATTGTTAACAGTCTGCAAGTAATTGAAAAATAGTTAAATCTAGAGCACTTAAGAAACACAAATATCTGATCATTTATTTAGTTTTAATTATTTTCCTACTACGTGCAGATCTGCAAAAACTTGGCTATTTATTAAATGTACAACAATAAAAATGATAAACTGCTTTTTCAGTGGTAAATAAAACAATATGTGGTAAATATTTCACTGGTAGATAAAAATGTCAACAAAAAAATTATTATTATTATGTCCTGTTTGATATTCCAGTCTGATGTTCAGAAAAATGATAACATTAAAGGGACTCAGAAGAAGTCCCAGTGAAATCCTAGTATTATGTAGATTCACTATTCTATGAATCTCCCAACTCCAACAGTGGACCTAATAGTAGGTTAATCTAATAGAATACCCCTCCTAAGGCACCTAAACCCTAAATTCCATGAGCGAATAACTGAAAATTCAGCTTTGCATCACCTATAAAGGGCAACGTCACACTCATGAAATGCTCACACACTGAAACAGCCTGACGTGCATTTCGCAAAAGCTTCTATGGGGGCAGATGAACCCTTCTAGAATTGATTATTATATATTGATACAGTATAGATTGGAGTAGATTTTTTATGTCTCTGAAATTTCTTTGAGTTAATTCAGATTTGCAACATTGCAACTATATAATCAGAGCCTCATTAAATTATCTGGTGTCCAACAGTCAGGTGGTTTGATTGTAACAAACAGAAGGATACTTGGACTTTTTTGGTGCTTTAATACTGTTTAATGCACATGTCTCTATCAAGGGAATGTCCTTGTTAAGTGGATACATCTTGACAATGTTAATCTGTACATATCCATTTAGGACACATGGTGGTTTTATCCTCATGGAAATGTTATTGTCTCTAGCCCTCTGGATAGATCCAGTGGTGGAGCTAGTGTATGATGAGCCCCAGTGCAAAGAAAGTTATAGATATATATATATATATATACCAACATTTATACACACACATGTATACATATATACACAGTATATATCTCTATAATATACATAAACACAATATATATATATATATATATATATATATTTCCTGTCAGATGCTGGTACTCCACTTCCTGTGGTGAGGAAGAGCCACAGCAGGCCAGAGGGCTAAGGGGGCTGCGAGGGCCGTGGGAGCCATAGGAAGAGCAGGAAGCAACCGGGGGTCGCAGGGGGCCGCGGCAGCATGAGCACTGTGCCCCTTGAAGGTGCAGGGCCCTCTGTTCTCCGCCACTGGATAGGTCCATCTCCTTGGATATATTTTATATTTTAACCGTTCGTGATTGCTTACATATTTTTGTAAGTGATTAAATAAACATATGCTTTTAATAATTAAGCTGGATTTTTTCCCACCACATAAGAACAATAAATGCTTTAGCAATGCCCCCTATTAGCAACACAAGGGAGAGTACTAGATGAAGAGATGTCCTTTTCTTTTAATATACAGTTTAATTTGCAAATCCTTGTAACATCCTCTATATATGTATTTTTAATCAAATTGTGGAGTATATCCCTGTTATTAATTTGCTATTATTATTATTGTTATCCTTTATTTGTAACACTCCAACATATTCCGTAGATCTATACAGGGATTAAGTAAAAGTTAAAATGCTATCTAAGGTTTTGGCCAAATGCAAATTAATGAGCAGGGCAGATATAAGTCATTTTCAGTAAACAAAGGTCCTGTTGGAATTAAATTGGTGGAATTGGAATGATGAAACTTCTATGTAACTAAGAAACATGAAGCCCAAGGCTGGCAATTCTCAGATACTCATTTTATATACAAGGGCCAAACTACTTACTTGAATTAGTAAATGTTCAGACTATTGTTTTTTTAATCAAGGAAAACTATACCCTGTGCCTATTAGATGCCTTGAACCTGACCAATAATGCAAAAATTACAGTAATTACTGTATCCCTGCAATCAGAGCAAGAGAATATGTTGGAGCTTTATAAATTAAGGTTAATAATAAATATTCTAAGTTTAAACTGAAGGGAGTATAAACCTACAATAAAAAATCACCAATTAATTTTATTATATTAAATTGAATATAGTATAAAGTAATGACCTATATAATTTCCTAGTGGTTAACACTAAATAATGTAAATGGGTAAAGTTTTAATAGGGAAATTAGGGAAATCAAGTAAAATCCAGGAAATTCCACCAATTAGAAATAAGATCTATTCTAAATCTAATACAAATGAGATGGATCAATCATCTACAGAAATAACCTCAGATTTGAAAAATACAAGCATACAGCAGACTGACACTGACGTCAAAATAATCAATCTCTCTAATTTCAAGCTAGATTCAGCTCATAGATCCCTCCTAATGAAAGGTCTCTCATATGTACCTACAAGTCGCTCAAACCTGTTCACTAACATCAAAGATATCAACCTATTTGTACACAAATTGGCCTTAAGATAACATTTCTCCGTAAAATCTGAGAGAAGACTAATAAGTCTAGGTCTACAGAAAGAAGACGAAGAAAACTTTGAAGACTTAATGTCATTGTTCAACGAACACATCTCAGAAGGATCAGCTGATCTAAAAGCCATGAAAAGAAAAAATCCAAGCAAATTTACACCTGAATTAAGCCAATATGCCAACTTGAAAGTCTTTGTAGACCGAGTTGAGAGGGATCTAAGAAGATTGTTTGACTCCACTCAGTCTAACATCAAGCAAACTAAGCAAAATCGGTACAAACTGGAGAAAAGAGCATTAAAGGAACTTCAGGAAGCTTCAGTGATAATAAAGCCGGCAGATAAAGGCAGCAACATTGGATTGCAAGATGAACACGACTAAGTATCTATGTGTGAGAAGTTGCTGACTGATAAACACACTTACATTACACTAAGAAAAAATCCATTATTGGGTTTCAGCAAAGAGCTGGAAGAAATTCTCAAAAGAGCAAGAGATATTAAACAAATTGATCAGGATACAAATGAGTATCTTCACCCCAAGTTTCCTACGATTGCTACATTTTATGCCTTGCCTAAGGTACACAAAAAAGTAAAACCAGTACCAGGTCGTCCAATAGTGTCAGGAAATAACAACTTAACATTAAAGAAATGGTGGAAACTCTACCTGCTTATCTAAAAGATACTCTGGACATCCTGAGACATCTAGATGGGATATACGTCCCTCATGGAGCTCTGCTAGCAACCATTGATATAGAGAATCTATATAGTAGCATCCCACACAATTTGGGTTTAGAGGCAGTCGCCCTATTCCATACAGAAAAGGATAATACCCATACTAAATTCAATGAATTCATTCTCAAACTATTGAGATTCATTCTTACAAAGTAATTTCTTTCTCTTCAATAAGATATAGTACCAACTGGTACAAAGTACAGCCATGGGCACGGCTTGTGCCCCAAGTTATGCCAATTTATATCTTGGATTATGGGAAAGGACCAGAGTCTTTTCGGAAGCAATTAACTCTTCTTTTGACAATATCATCTTATGGAAACGATACATTGATGAGGTAATAGTCATTTGGGGAGGTACCCTACAAGAATTCCAATGCTTCATTGAAGAATTAAACCTGAATAATATGAATCTCAAGTTTACATATAGTATCGACAAAGATCAAGTTGACTTTCTAGATCTGAGACTAAAGCGAGACGAAAGAGATGCAATACATACATCTGTATACAGAAAGCCAACAGCTACAAATGCATTATTAAAATGGTCAAGCCAACATCCTCTTGCACAGAAATCTGGAATTCCATATGGTCAATATCTCCGCCTTAAGAGAAATTGTGATACTGTTCAACAATTCAATGAACAAGCAAAAGATCTCAAAATTAGATTTAAAGACCGAGGCTATCCAAACAGGATCCTCAAAAGAGCCTATAAACGTGCTCTCCAAGTGGATAGAAATACACTTTTATATGGCCGCACAGTCATGGAAAAAGATTCTTTGTATGAGCAAAAAGATAAATCCATACGATGTATAATGACAAATGGCAATGACTGGAAACAGATAAAAAATATTCTAAGAGAACACTGGCATATCTTATTGGATGAACTTGATTTCCGAAGTTACCTCTCTCAAGAGCCACAAATTACATACAGGAAAAGTAAGAGCATAGGTGATCACACGGTTAGACGTTTCTTTATATCAAAAGAGAAAGATAAGATAAAGACTACCTGGCTTGAACCCCCAAGAGGCCTATTTAGATGTGGAGCATGTAAGGCCTGTCCATATGCACAGCCGGGACAATACTTCACACATCCAATTACACTCAACAAATATCCTATGAGAAACTTCATCAACTATAAAAGTGTGATAATGTGATTTATGCTCTTGTTTGCCCTTGGCCAAAGTTATATGTAGGTAAAACGATAAGGCAATTACGCCGTCGTATACTTGAACATACCTACACAGTCAAAAATCAAATGGAAACTCCCGTTTCAAGACATTTTCACATGGTACATGCCAATAAACTTCTGCAGAAAACCAAGAGGAGGAGATTTAAACAAACATCTCTTACAGCTTGAAAGTAAAAGGATTTTTTACTTTAAATTCCCAATATCCAAATGGTATAAATGAGGGCTTCTCATACTCAGCATTTCTCTAACCTACCCTTATATTATACTATATTACATTATATAATACTACGCTACAGTAAATAGTATACCTCAACTTTTCACTATATACTAGTTTAATATCCAAGATAATCAAAATCAAAGAGAACAATTCAAAATACACAGATTTACATTGTATGATGTACACCAAACTTACTGCTTACTCACTTCTTATGAGCTGTTATTTAGCCTTCTTAGTTATGTTAAATATTTATTTTCTATAAAAAATATCTTCTTTTCCACTTTAGAAATCTAACAAGTTCCTTCACTTAACACTTCAATATTCTTTTATACATATATAACTCTTCATAGATTAATATTTATTTATATATAATCAATTAGGTATTGCACTTGTGTAGTAAAGAACAACCCCCTATCACTTTATTAGATATTAACTACAAGTTTAGAAAAATAGTTTATCAATAATCACCCGACACAACACATTGAAAATTGTCAATCACACTGATGACTGATAAAATGAATCTCTTAATTTCACATATAATCCTCACCCCACAAGTACTATGAAAACATTACGTTTTTTTGTATAATTTATTAATATAATCCATATGGTCTTTCCATCTCCCCTTTTTTAATACACTTCTTCTCTCAAGTTTCATGAGATATCCAATAATTATATTCATATTTAAATTTATTTTAGTTCTCTCCAATGCTATAAATATGCTGAGAGAGTATTTACAAATTTAAATCTATATAGATACACACTTTTCTCTTTATAATGTGCAAGAAAGTATGTCCTATACCTGTTATCTAGCATTAGAATTAATAATACACATAATGCTATAATGCTTACACATATCCAAGTTCAGGGCATCCTATTTCCTATACATAACCAGTTGTCCACTCCGTTTGTAAATAAAGTTTATTTTTATTTATTTTTTATTCAAAAGACGCAATGATGTCACACCCTAACGCGCGTCACGTGACACGCATACCAGGAAGAGAAGTGCCCAGGCCTTAAATAGGCCATTACTTTCTTCATTCCCTTGCCCATGAGGAAGCCCAATACAGGGGCGAAACGGACCGTCGGGAGTATGGTAAGGATGGTGCATCTAATCTAATCTAAGCATATGTGAGCTTTATCAGCAGAGATTCTCTCTCTATACAAAACGCAAGTATTTAGGCATATTGCATGCCAGCAAGTGATATGTGATGCTCTGTGTCTCTTTGCACTTAAATAGTAAATGGTAAAACCAAACATTGGGTTATGATGCTAAACGTGCCATACATGTATTTTGCAGAGATAAATATACATTTAACATTTTTTCTCCCTTGTATATATTCCAGTACAGTGTATCTATAGGCACCATTCCTTTCCTTGTTTTTGTCTCTTTATGTTTTTAACTATTTTTGCATTTAGTGCACTATTTTTTATAAGTGTTACATTCCTATATACTATGATAAAATGGATCTATTGCATACCTATGATTAGCAAATATTTTTCATGTGAGGAATGCATAAAATGGATCAAAGATACCACTGATACTACTACCATATAAATAATAGGTCTAACCTTTTCAATTGATTGTATTTATCCGTCAAGTCAAATTTGTCACCATTTACTGTATATCCCAGAATATTGTAGGACAGTGACACTTTTTGACATTTATTGAAAATAATTTTAGGAATGACACACTTTCTCTTTTTAATATACAGTGGATATAAAAAGTCTAAAAAGCTTTTACAAAAGTGCGCTGTTGTCTGCGCGGTATAGATGGCGCGCAATTTACGTGCACGCTAAAGTCGGTGTGCCTATGTCCCTAATGCTTACATATTTTTATTCAATTTAATACAGTGGATATAAAAAGTCTACACACCCCTGTTAAAATGTCAGGTTTCTGTGCTGTAAATAAATGAGACAAAGATAAATCATTTCAGAACTTTTTCCACCTTTAATGTGACCTATAAACTGTACAACTCAATTGCAAAACAAACTGAAATCTTTTAGGTGGAGGAAATAAAAATAAAAAATAAAAATAATGTGGTTGCATAAGTCTGCCCACCCTCTTATAACAGGGGATGTAGCTGTGTTCAGAATTAAGCAATCACATTCCAAATCGTGTTAAATAGGAGTCATCATACACCTGCCATCATTTAAAGTGCCTCTGATTAACCCCAAATAAAGTTCAGCTGCTCTAGTTGGTCTTTCCTGAAATTTTCTTAGTCGCATCCCACAGCAAAAGCCATGGTCCACAGAGAGCTTCCAAAGCATCAGAGGGATCTCATTGTTAAAAGGTATCAGTCAGGAGAAGGGTACAAAAGAAATTCCAAGGCATTAGATATACCATGGAACACATTGAAGACAGTCATCATCAAGTGGAGAAAATATGGCACAACAGTGACATTACCAAGAACTGGAGCTCGCTCCAAAATTGATGAAAAGACGAGACGAAAACTGGTCTGGGAGACTACCAAGAGGCCTACAGCAACATTAAAGGAGCTGCAGGAATATCTGGTGAGTACTGGATGTGTGGTACATGTGACAACAATCTCCCGTATTCTTCATATGTCTGGGCTATGGGGTAGAGTGGCAAGATGAAAGCCTTTTCTTACGAAGAAAAACATCCAAGCCAGGCTACATTTTGCAAAAACACATCTGAAGTCTCCCAAAAGCATGTGGGAAAAGGTGTTATGGTCTGAAGAAACCAAGGTTGAACTTTTTGGCCATAATTCCAAAAGATATGTTTGGCGCAAAAACAACACTGCACATCACCAAAAGAACACCATATCCACAGTGAAGCATGGTGGTGGCAGCATCATGCTTTGGGGCTGTTTTTCTTCAGCTGGAACTGGGGCCTTAGTAAAGATAGAGGGAATTATGAACAGTTCCAAATACAAGTCAATATTGGCACAAAACCTTCAGGCTTCTGCTAGAAAGCTGAACATGAAGAGGAACTTCATCTTTCAGCATGACAACGACCCAAAGCATACACCCAAATCAACAAAGGAATGGCTTCACCAGAAGAAGATTAAAGTTTTGGAATGGCCCAGCCAGAGTGCTGTAATAAAATAAAAAGGTGCTTCAACAAACTATTAGTTTAAGGGTGTGCATACTTATGCAACCATTTTATTTTATTTTTATATTTTTCTTCCCTCTACCTAAAAGATTTCAGTTTGTTTTTTAATTGAGTTGTACAGTTTATAGGTCACATTAAAGGTGGAAAAAGTTCTGAAATTATTTATCTTTGTCTCATTTTTTGACAGCACAGAAACCTGACATTTTAACAGGGGTGTGTAGACTTTTTATATCCACTGTATTAAATTGAATAAAAATATGTAAGCATTAGGGACATAGGCACACCGACTTTAGCGTGCACGTAAATTGCGCGCCATCTATACCGCGCAGACAACAGCGCACTTTTGTAAAAGCCACAACAAATGTGCGCCCACAAATGCAAGCCGACAAAAGGAATAGGGTCCCTGTCTCTCTCTGATATTGCTAATGTTCAGTGTCTGTCATGTCCCCCTGTGTGTATCTCTCACCTTTCTCCCTCTGGTATCTCTCTCCTTTGTCTGTCTCACCTATCTCTCCTGTCCCTGTGTTTCTGTGTGTCTCTGTCTCACCTGTCTCTCCTGTGTGTGTGTCTCTCACCTGTGTCCCCTGTCACCCTGTGTGTGTGTCTCTCACCTGTGTCCCCTGTCCCCCTGTGTGTGTGTGTGTGTCTGTCTCACCTGTCTCTCCTGTCCCTGTGTTTCTGTGTGTCTTTCTCTCACCTGTGTCTCCTGTCCCTGTGTGTGCGTGTGTCTCTCTCTCTCTCCCTCACCTTTGTCCACTGTCACCCTGTGTGTGTGTCTCTCACCTGTGTCCCCTGTTAGCCTGTGTGTGTGTGTCACACCTGTGTCCTGTCCCCCTGTGTGTGTGTCTCTCTCTCACCTGTGTCCCCTCTAACCCTAAGCCTAAGACCCCCTAACCCTAAAACCTCTACCCCTAACCCTAAGACCCTATAACCCTTAAACCTGTATCCCTAACCTTAAGACCCCCTAACCCTAAAACCCTAACCCTAAGATCCCCTTAGCCTAAACCTAAAACCTCTACTACTAATCATAATACCCCCTAACCCTAAAACCTGTAACCCTAACCCTAAGACCCTCTAACCCTCTAACCCTAATCCTAAGACTTCCTATCTATAAAACCCCTACTCCTAACCCTAAGACCCCCTAACCTTAAAACCTCTAAGCTTAAGACCCCCTTTGCCTAACCCTAAAACCTCTACCCCTAAACATAAGATCTCCTAACCCTAAAACCTGTAAACCTAACCCTAAAACCTCTAACTCTAAGACCCCCTTAGCCTAACCCTAAAACCTCGACCCCTAACCCTAAGACCCAACCCTAAAACTCTATCTCTAAACCTAAAACCCCTGACCCTAAAACCTCTAACCCTAAGACCCCCTTAGCCTAACTGTAACAACACTCTACCCATAACCCTAAGACACCCTAACCCTAAAACCTGTAACCCTAACCCTAAAACCTTTAACTCTAAGACCCCTTAGCCTAACCCTAAAACCTCGACCCTTAACCCTAACACCCCAACCCTAAAACCTCTATCCCTAAACCTAAGACCCCTAACCCTAAAACATGTAACCCTAAGACCCCTTAGCCTAACCCTAACATCTCTACTCCAAACCCTAAGACACCCTAACCCTAAAACCTGTAACCCTAACCCTAAAACCTTTAACCCTAAGTCCCCCATTAGCCTAAACCTAAATTCTCTACCCCTAACCCTAAGACCCTCTAACCCTAAGACCCCCTAACCCTAAAACCTCTACCCTAACCCTAAGACACTCTAATCCTAAAACCTCTAACCCTAAGACCCCTTAGTCTAACCCTAAAACCTCTACCCCTAACCCTAAGACCCCCTAAACCAACCCCAAGACCCTAAAACCTGTAAGCCTAACACCATCTTACCTGTAGTCCGGCACAGCAGTCTCGCAGTCAATTGTTGGTGCGCACTATTGTCGGGCGCAGCATGAATCGCTTTTGGCGCGCAATGTTTTTTCGGGACACAGGGACATAGGCATGTTGTTTTAAAGGACCACTATATTCAAGGTAAAACCATTGGAGCTCTAGTAATTTGACCCATACCCCTTGCAAGTATGACTGCAAAGCCTGTTCTTCCAAACATGTAAACATCCCCCTCCTGCATGTAACTGGCACCACATTATCATGGAACCCTCCAGAGACCAGCAAAGTTATCAATATCTGGAAAGCTTTCTGCCTAATTATGCTGTTATTGGGATTAAATTTTTTCCAAACACACACACATACACATATATATATATATATATATATATATATATATATATAAAACTTCATCCAGAGGTCTTTTAATAATATGGAGCAGTGCTTCTGAGGCTTGACGACCTTTCACATGGGCTAGTGAATATGGTCAGAATGTCATATCAAATGTATCGCACTTTAAGCTATTTCCTTGGTAATACATTGTTTTTTTTACATTTTTATTTATTTAATCTACATTTTTCATGCAAGTTTTTTTTTCTAAATATTTTTCTGTACAAATAATGGAATGTTATTAGTGATTACGGGTTATTTATTGAACCATTGTGTGGGCCTTCTCTTTTTATAACAGATAAAGATGGCTTCTTCCATTCAAATCCATATCTGTGTATGTTACAATGACAATTTAGTGCTCAGTGTCACAGGAGGGGGGGGGGGGTCTCTTTATAGACAGAAAGTAAAAAAGCAGAAGGGAAAGGTCATCTCTCCGGAGACCCCGGAACTCAACAGAGGGGGTGACCTGTTAGGCCGCTGTTGCCATGTGTCCTGCTGTAACCATGGCAACCCCGGGCCTAATGGCAGCTGTCAGATATTGATTTGCAGAGAAGATCCATTTCCTGGCCTTAAAAACAAGAAAAGGCAAAAAAAAGACATATATTTTTACAACTCCGTTTGAAAACAAAAAGGTGTTAAAGAATAGAAAGCAATGCAGGATGGGATCAGTACATTTAGGATATATCTTAGTTATTAAGCCAGCCAGTATGGGCAGTAAAAATAACCTTTTTATTAATGAAAGCAGTAATTTCCAAGAATACATTTCCAAGAATGTATATATACGGTATATATATATATATATATATATATATATATATATATACATATATTTTCATATATAATAGTTGTCAAACTGCGGGACGTCGTCACGCTTTGCAAAGTGCGTACGAATTAGCCGATGAGCGTCGTTAAACCGTAGCACTTAGCCGATGCGAGCCTCGCAAAGCTAGGCGAGCCGTTAGAATACGAGATGCGGGACTTAGAAAAGAAAGAAATACAATTCGTGGGACTTAGAAAAAAAAGATACGAGACGCAAAGTTAGCGGACGAACAAAATACTTGAAAAACACACTAAAAACACCCCAAAAAATTACAAAAACATCACAGACAGCATGGGGCAACAGCCAGGACGTCTGTGAGTGAGGTGGAAAGCAAATTTAACTTGATTTGGACGATTTTCGCCACTCGAAAATCGGCTAAGCGAGGAAATAAATGGGCGCCGCAAAAAATGAAAATGAGGCTACACGTTCCCGGACCGCAGAAACACTGCAAAGCGCGTAGCACTTTACACATCACACTACGACCTACAATATACACTATTAGAAAAGCCGGAAAATACTCACGAGACGCGTAACACATTAATAACATTACGACTATGCAATGCCGCTTTACACAATAAACCAACCGCTTTACCTCGCGCACGCAGACTATTTAGAATGCACACTTGAAACATTCATTACACTTTATAAGCAGGGCACCAACACTCACAATTTATATTCTATGCAGACGCAAAATACAAACAGATTGTTAGCTCTTCAGCCTATTGCTTGCTGCATATATCAATTATAAATCATTAAAGAATATTAATTTATTGAATACATCATTAATTATTACTTAACTACATAGAAATATATTTCTCTTTCAGAGGACCAAAAGTACACGACAGGAGAGGCTCGCAATGAGTGCCAAAGGAGCTCATTGCGAAGCATGCAATGAGTGCTGAAGGCGCTTAGCGCAAGCCTCGCAATGAGCGTTGAAGGTCCCTTACAGTACAAAACGGCTTCAATTATGTCTCAAACAGCATTCCCATGGCTTCAAATTGTATTGCCCCGTCATTTTTGACGGGCAAGTCGCTAGTATATATATAACTAGCGACTTGCCCATCAAAAAATGACGGCAATAAGATTGTAAGGCAGGTAATGGTGTTTGTTGTTTCTGTGCTATGAGCAGCGTTGGCTTTTTTTTTTTTTGTATGCTAATGAAATAATGAATAAAATAATAAATGAATATACTTTACTTATTTTGAAGTAATATATGCAGGAAGCATTGTGTTGAAGAGCTGGCAATCTGTTTTCATGTTGCTGCAGCATACAATGTTTGTTTTCACTGCTGTGGAGCTGCTGTGAAAGTGTGAGCAATGTGTGCAGTGTGTAGTGTAAATAGTGTGTGTGCGCGAGTCAAATCCGTTAGGGTAGCCGTGTACTTCCGAATTGTGTAAGTTAGTGTTGTAAAATGGTGCCTAATGTGTGTGGTACGCGGCTGTGGCTGATTTTGCGTCCTTGTTCTTTAGAAAATCTGTAGGTGTTTGGTGGCGTTTTGCGTCTTTAGGGTCCTGTAGCCTCATTTTCGTTTTTTTCGGCGGCCATTTTTTCTTTCGCTTAGGGGATTTTCGGGTGTCTAAACTCTTGGATTTCGACTTAAATGGAGGTGTAACTTCACTTTCAGAGGTCCTGGGTGCCCCCTCTTGCTGTGGGTAAACTTTTTATGTGTTTGTTGTGTGTATTTATTGTGTTTTTAATGTTTTCATGTGTGCAGGTTTCGGGGCGCTAAGGTCGTATTTTTGCGAGCTCGTAATGTTAATTTTTTAGCCCGCAGCATTAGCAATGACGCGCTTGCTCACAACTATTATAGGTGATCCCAACAATTTCCAAGAATGAATTTTAAGCTAAAGCAAACTAAACAATATTGACTGATTGATAAGTCTGTTCATTTTTATTTTGACGAGTAAGACTTTTCCATTCATATTAAAAGGAAGTGTGTGTTCTTTAGTCTCACTTAGCATTTAATTACATTATTTTTATTAATAGAAATGTACATTATTATTTATAAATTGTGGCTATACATTCTATTCAACTGAGGATGCTTAGAGAAATGTCTCTCGTTTATTTATTTTTCCTGTGCACTTCCTTAAATAGGTGACCCCAATAGAGACAATACCATAAAACAACTTCATTTTGAAGCTGTAGTTACTCCCTTCATTAATTCCCACTTCAAAAGAGCCCACATTCTTTTAAGAGAGTTCAAAATATCACCCTGCCAGGTATTATACCCCTTTTTTCTGTGAGTAATTTATATTTATAATTATAATAATTTATAATAATAATGTAATTTTTTTGCCTGTAATTGAAGAAAATCTCTGTAGTTTTAAAATCAAAGCTTTGTAGCGTATGAAACAAAAAAACATTAACAGCTATGTAAACTGAGAGCATGAAAGCAATTTAGAGAAAATCTTAAACGGAGTCGTTTCATAGGGGATTCCATTTTGAACTGCTAGTCTGTCTATATCCCGAGGGGGAGGTTTATCCTACACTGAGCTGCTGCTGTATTCTGGTATTTTTTGCGAATAGCATGTTATGTGAATCCAATCCAAATTTCCTCTTGCATGTCTAATCTGTTAGGACAAAGCAAAAGTTCTGCTGCCATTAAAGTAAAATGGCATACAACAGATACAAATAAAGGCTGTTATTTTATTTTACTCTTTATAAAACGTTTTGCACATTACTGAGTCAGTTTCTTCTTAAATATGACACTTCCATTGCTCATTAAATGGGGTCTGTAAAGGATATCCATACTGCAGGGCTTGTGTGAACTGGAGTGTAGCCCCCCACTTAAAGACAAAGGGCCCTATTACATTCCAAGCCTGCAGGTACCTTCATACAGCCCGTAAGTCTGCGGGCTTGAAATTTGCTGCGGTTACAGATTGATTAAATTAGAAAAGCCCGCAACTACATGGCAGAAATCCAAAACCGTAAATCATACTTTCATATGTAGCACTTGAGAGCGTGATCATGATCAAATCTGCAAGCCCGTAACTACAGATGTAGAAACAGCCAATAGTAAATGAGACCATCATCATGACATCAGTTAAAGGTGCAGTTAAAACGTCAATCAACTAGTGTTTCGAAGTCCGATATGCGATCAGACTCGTAATCCAGCAATGTGAACATCAATAAAAAGTAATGAAGAAACCGGTCTAGTTCATGTTGGTGGCCTGATATGTTTTGACCTCTCAATTCCCGAGATTGATATAACATGAAAATAAAGCGTAAAAAAAAGATTTTTTTTTATTGCAGATTTGCGATCCTGAGACTGTTGTGCAATTCATTCTAATGTCTTACATCGCTTTCCCCATCATTTATAGTGCAGTATTGATGTTTTTATTTCCATTTCCAGTGCTAGGAACAGGGGTTTAACCTTCTTGCAAATCCTCTCTAGGACCCGTAGGATTTTTGGCTTCATTTATGGGTGTGAAAATAACTGCGGGCTTGAGAACTTGTAGCAATTTAATAGCGATTTGCAATTGTAACATGTATGGGCTTGAAAGATCAACGGCTTAGCTGGGTAAGTGTTAAGTTTTTGGCAACCGCAGTTGTTTTTCAGCCTGTAACCTGCAAATCATTTGCGGGTAGCTAAAAGACGCCAATTAAATAGGCGTAACTTTTGCGGGCTCCTTAACTGGCTCCAGGAACTACAATTTGGCAAATTTAATAGGGCCCAAAGTCTAGTCAGCTTAATTTAAATGGATGCAAGCAGTGGTAGAACTTGTGCTAGTGCAATAGGTGTAAAGAACCAGGGTCTGTAACAGGGTTGGGGCGCTCTGCTACAGACAATGGCCTGGAGTAAAGGCGAATTCTTAATTTATTAGGGTATTGGGGAGATAATTATGTTTATAGGAATGTGACATGAGTAGGCAAGTTCAGTCTTGGAGAGGCACACACTTGGAGAGCCACACACGGGTCAGGATTTTAGGATTATTATTATTATCCTTTATTTGTAACGCGCCAACATATTCCGTAACGATAAACAGGGGTTAGGTACAAGTCAAAGTCAAATTGAACACAATGCAAAGGAATGGAGGGCCCTTTTACTGAGCTATCTCTGCTACGTACAGGTGAGACTTGCTTCTTCATTCATTCTGATTGACCAGTGCACAGAAAGAAAATCCTCAAATCCAGGCCTGTGTGTGACTCGCCAGGACCAAACTTGCCTACCCGTGCCCCAGGGTATCTGTATATATTTTGTGGTTGTATTGGCACTTATAATGTAAAAAGAAGTTGCAAGTGAGGGCCACAAAGTATTTTGCTTTGTGCCCCTATATTCACTGGATGTATTGTCATCTTATTTATAAAACTGTAGAGGAAATAATGACTTTATTGATCTCAATAGACAGAATGAAGTATTACTCATGACAAGATCGCCTCTCATATTAGATGTGAGTTTCACTTAATGAGTCGTGATCTCTCCGAGTTAATTACACTCCTTGGAAGGAAGTCTTTGCCATTAGAATTGAGTGTCTAAAGTCATGTTCAGAAGTAATGTAGCTAATTGGAAGGAAGTCTGTGATTAGGAGATTGTAATTTAATGACAGGCTGTAATGTTCATTAGGATTATCTAACATCTGTCGTTGTAGAAGTCACTTGAGTCCCTGACTTGTTGATCACTAAAAAGCATCATGGCCTACAGGGTGCATACTCTTTATATGGATCAGTCCATGGAAGTCAATCACTTCATTATGGCTTCCATTGATACTGATCCATCAACACATCTAATATACAAATATGCATCTGTCCTTCACAGACTCTGTACAAGAGCTTTTAGAGGGCTAGGTTATTTTCTTCGATATAAACAAGAGAGGTACCAGTGGTTGGAACACTGCAACATAATGGGGCTACACTACCTTCACCAAATAACTGGTTAACGCAGGAAGAAATCCAAAACAGGTTAGAAAAAATAAATGTTAATAAAGCTCCGGGTCCTAATGGAATACATCCAAGGGTAGTGAGAGAACTGGGCTCTGCAATAGCAAAACCATTAGATCTAATTTTCCAAGACTCACTCAACACATGGTCTCTACCAGATGACTGTAGAAAGACAGAGGTGATACCTATATTTAAGAAGGGAGCAAGAGCAAATCCGGGGAATTATAGACCAGTAAATCTCACTTCGGTAGTGGGTAAGCTTTTAGAAAGATTAATAAGGGATAAAATTCAAGAATATGTGTATTCAAACAGGATTATAAGTAGGAGCCAACATGGATTTATGAAGGATAGGTCATATGAAAAAAAACTAATTAGTTTCTATGAAGAGGTTAGTAGGAACTTGGATCAAGGAAACTCAGTGGATGTAGTCTATTTGGATTTTGCAAAGGCTTTTGATACAGTGCCACATGGAAGACTATTGAGCAAACTAAGGGATACAGCAATTGCCGTAAATATTTGCTTATGGATTGAGAGCTGGCTAAAAGACAGGAAGCAAAGGGTTGTGGTAAATGGAATATACTCGGATTGGACTAATTTGGTAAGTGGGGTTCCTCAGGGTTCAGTATTAGGTCCCCTCCTTTTTAACATATTAATGGCTTGGAAGTGGGATTGGAGTTTGGTGTCTCCATTTTTGCTGATGACACAAAGTTGTGCAAGGTAATCAAATCAGAAAATGATGTACTTTCCATCCAAAGGGATTTGCATAAATTAGAGGAATGGTCATCTAAGTTTCAGATGAGATTTAATATGAATAAATGTTAAGTTATGCATCTGGGAAGGAAAAATAGCCATGCCATTTATAATCTTAATGGAGCAAATCTAGGGGTATCAGATATTGAAAGGGATTTGGGAGTACTTGTGGACAACTGCCTAGGTAACAGTGCTCAATGCCAAGCAGCATCTGCAAAGGCAAATAAAATATTAGCATGTATTAAGAAGGGTATAGAAACAAGGGAAGCAAATATAATTCTGCCACTATACAAATCCCTAGTATGCCCTCATTTGGAATATGGAGGACAATTTTGTGCACCACTGCATAAAAAGGACATTTTAGAGCTGGCAAAAGGGCAACAAAGCTAATAAAGGGAATGGAGGGGCTAAGTTATGAAGAAAGAAAGACTAACCGAATTAAACTTATTTACTCTAGAAAAAAGGTGTCCAAGAGGGGATATGATTACCTTATATAAATATATCCAGGGTCAATACAAGGCTTTCTCAAGAGAACTTTTTGTGCCAAGAGATTTTCAACTGATGAGAGGACATCCTTTGAGATTAGAAGTAAAAACCTTTCATCTTAAAGAAAGAAAAGGGTTCTTCACAGTAATGGTGGTTAATCTGTGGAATTCTCTACAAAATGAGGTGGAGACAGCGGATTCGATAAATAACTTTAAAAAAGGGATTGGATATATTTTTAAATAAAAAGGGCATTAAGGGCTATCCTGGGTAAATAGAGAGGTAGTATTGATCCAGGGATGAATCTGATCGCCAGTATCTGGGTCAGGAAGGATTTTTTTATTTATATTCCCTGTTGAGACAATTGGCAAAGTTTCACTGGGGCTTTTTTTTCTGTTTGCCTTGCTCTGGATCAATTAACAATAAATCTGTGTATTGCAGATCAGAGGAGATCTAAAAAGGTTGAACTTGATAGACTAAAGTCTTTTTTCAACCTAAATTATTATATAACTATGTAACTATGTAACAAGACCAGTTAGACCTTACTTCCCAGTGTGCATTTATATAACTCACTATCTTTGTTGTTCTTGTTTCGTCGTTCAGTTGTATCAGACTCCCTGTGACCCTATGGACTGCAGTAGGCCAGGCACATCTGTCAGCCACTGCTTCTCTGAGCACCATCAAGCTCATGTTCATTGCTTCAATAACCTTATCTATCCATTTCCTCCTCTGCTGTCCCCTTCTTTGTGTAGCTTCAATCTTTCACAGCATCAGAATCTTCTCTAGAGAATCCTATCTTCTCATGATATGGCCAAAATATTTGAGCTTCAGCCTCATGATCAAACCTTCCAGTGGACTTTTTGGCTTTGTTCCCTTTAGTATTGATTTATTTGATCTTTTTACAGTCCATGTAGTTTTCACCAACACCACAATTCAAAGATAACAATTTGATGGTGAGGTATAAATATATAAATAAGCTTATATGATTCCATGTATAGAAAGTGGAAAGGAGGCCCTGCAACTGGGTTTGTGCTGGGAGGACATATACCCCCAGATTAAATAAATAGGGGACACAAAAAATAACAAAATTAATCTTATTCATACATTATGAGAGTTGGCCACTAGAGTGAACCAGTGCTATGGAGCAGTATGTCTTTCCCATGAAAGCTTTGACCCATAATTTATCATAAATATATATATATATAGATGAATAATCAGAGTATTGCAGTAAATAGTGATACCTTTTTTATTGGACAGACATATAGTTTTTATGACAAGCTTTTGAGAGATGATCCTCTCTTTATCAAGTCAAAAGCAATACTGATTGTACTGGACATTCACGGCTACCTCACTCTTTTTCTATATATATATATATATATATATATATATATATATATATATATATATATATATATATAGTGGATATAAAAAGTCTACACACCCCTGTTAAAATGTCAGGTTTCTGTGCTGTAAAAAAATGAGACAAAGATAAATAATTTCAGAACTTTTTCCACCTTTAATGTGACCTATAAACTGTACAACTCAATTGAAAATCAAACTGTAATCTTTTAGGTAGAGGGAAGAAAAAAATATAAAAATAAAATAAGATGGTTGCATAAGTATGCCCCCCCTCAACTAATACTTTGTTGAAGCACCTTTTGATTTTATTACAGCACTCAGTCTTTTTGGGTATGAGTCTATCAGCATGGCACATTTTGACTTGGCAAGATTTGTCTACTCTTCTTTGCAAAATCACTCCAAATCTGTCAGATTGCGAGGGCATCTCCTGTGCACAGCCCTCTTCAGATCACCCCACAGATTTTCAATCGGATTCAGGTCTGGGCTCTGGCTGGGCCATTCCAAAACTTTAATCTTCTTCTGGGGAAGCCATTCCTTTGTTGATTTGGATGTATGCTTTGGGTCGTGGTCATGCTGAAAGATGAAGTTCCTCTTCATGTTCAGCTTTCTAGCAGAAGCCTGAAGGTTTTGTGCCAATATTGACTGGTATTTGGAACTGTTCATAATTCCCTCTATCTTAACTAAGGCCCCAGTTCCAGCTAAAGAAAAACAGCCCAAAGCATGATGCTGCCACCACCATGCTTCACTGTGGGTATGGTGTTCTTTGGTGACGTGCAGTGTTGTTTTTGCCAAACATATCTTTTGGAATTATGGCCAAAAAGTTCAACCTTGGTTTCATCAGACCATAACACCTTTTCCCACATGCTTTTGGGAGACTTCAGATGTGTTTTTGCAAAATGTAGCCCGGCTTGGATGTTTTTCTTCGTAAGAAAAGGCTTTCGTCTTGCCACTCTACCCCATAGCCCAGACATATGAAGAATACGGGACATTGTTGTCACATGTACCACACAGCCAGTACTTGCCAGATATTCCTGCAGCTCCTTTAATCTTGCTGTAGGCCTCTTGGTAGCCTCCCAGACCAGTTTTCTTCTCGTCTTTTCATCAATTTTGGAGGGAGCTCCAGTTCTTGGTAATGTCACTGTTGTGCCATATTTTCTCCACTAGATGATGACTGTCTTCACTGTGCTTTCCATGGTACTGTAGAAATTCTTTTGTACCCTTCTCCTGACTGATACCTTTTAACAATGAGATCTCTCTGATGCTTTGGAAGCTCTCCTTGGACCATGGCTTTTGCTGTGGGATGTGACTAAGACAATTTCAGGAAAGACCAACTAGAGCAGCTGAACTTTATTTGGGGTTAATCAGAGGCACTTTAAATGATGGCAGGTGTATGCTGACTCCTATTTAACACGATTTGGAATGTGATTGCTTAATTCTCAACACAGCTACATCCCCAGTTATAAGAGGGTGTGCAGACTTATGCAACCACATTATTTTTCTTTTTTTTTTTCTACCCTCCACCTAAAAGATTTCAGTTTGTTTTTCAATTGAGTTGTACAGTTTATAGGTCACATTAAAGGTGGAAAAAGTTCTGAAATGATTTATCTTTGTCTCATTTTTTTACAGCACAGAAACCTGACATTTTAACAGGGGTGTGTAGACTTTTTATAGCCACTGTATATACACACATAATAAGGTGGCATATAGACACCAGCGGGAGATCTACCCCTACTTCCTGTCCTGGGAGTAGAGTTGGATTATCCCCCCCCCCCAGATTTTTTGGGACTCCTACGCCCATGGGTATGTGTGTGTGTGTGGGGGGGAAGCACAAAACTGAGTAGCCTGACCCAGCATTAATCCTTAAATTGCCCATGCACATTTGTTAAACATTGCTCAGTGAGGTTGGTCAGCCACTGGCCACTGGACAAAACCACAGCTCCAGGTCTAGCTAGGAGCACAATGACATTCAATGGCTGTCATGTCAATTACGCTACAGTAGATAATGTACCTTGGGAGGAAGCACAGATTGTAATCTGATTACTCTCTGAATGGCTGATAGTCCGACCGGTCTAACTGACACAGCACCTGCTCCAGCCATTGTCTGCCATGTTGTGTCCACCCGCAATGGAAGCAAAAAGAGTTGGTCTGTAATGATTAGTGTCGTTAATGCTGATAAAGTGTTAAATAATGAGGCTGATAGCTGTTTGCAAATCAATGGGGGAATAGCCATGTATACTATGGGAAATAATGTATTGGAGTACGTATAGTATGTATATTATATGGTGAAATCAGGTATGGGAAATGTTCAAAGGGACGCTGGGCAGGATTCTCTAAGCTATGCGGTGGGGTCATGATGCCTGTTTTTGCAGCATCTCAATTAGCATTCGTCAAGCTATATTCCTTCTTATTATTCCTACCGTTACCCTATAAACACTAGCTTATAAGCCATTTACATTATTCACCAAGCGTTTTCCTTTTCTAACTTTTCCTCCTTTATCTACTGTCCATCTTGGCCATCGTGATGAAGGCAAAGTGCATTTTGACATTATTATAATACAAACTATGTACATTTGCATATTAATTAATTATATTTTCCCCATATATCTATTAGAACAGAAACTGTGAGATTATATATTTCATCTTCATTTTTATTATTATTACTACTATAATTCCTATTTATATAAGCAATCCAAGTTAATCAGAATAATCACAAATGCGTATACATGGTAAAACACTTCCTCTAATTTTTTGGTTTTAAACAGCTAATTACATTTTACACAGACCTTTGCTGTGCCCATTTAACATTTACGTTATAGTGATTCCCGTCAATGCGCCTAAATTGTTTAGCAAATGAAACATTCAGATATGGATAAAACACTAAGTTTAAACAGCCATTACAAAGAGGAGTTTATTGTTTTAGTTATTTATTGATCAATAAAAATACGTTTTAATGATTTATAACAGCAAAATTGAAATATTAAATTTAATTTTAAAGGTTAGAGTTTTAATCTCTAATTCAGCTGATTGCCTCCACCCCGATAAGGTCATAATGGCAGGGGAAATGCATGGTTAAGCTTGTGGCCAAGAGAAACCTCCCTCCATTGATCTTAATGTAAGTGGGTACCAACAGCAACTGTTACCCATTGATGTTTTAAAGTTTATTCAATTTTTTTTTTACAAATTATTGAATGTCAATTTTATTATTAATAATAATACATTTATTTATTATTTTTATTTATATTAATAATATTATTCAATTCCTCATTAAAACATCTCCTCTTGTTACATCATTAAATTGGCCATTTAAAAATGTATTCTTGTTCTCGATAAAATGCTATAATCCCTTGTTTTCCAGAAAACTAGGAAGAAACCCCCCAGAGCAACCAGATATCCTCTGACACAATCAGGGCCATAGACAGCTACCCAAGTCACTTACTAAATGACAAATAATTGTTATGAAGTGCAGAGCTTGCTAGCACTGAAGGAGTTAAGCTACTACTTTGCCATTTGCATCCCGCCAGTTGGCGTCTTTGCCTCTGGCACCCCAGTACCCCACTGTGCTTCCTTCATATGCCAACTGTGAGACGTTGCCCCGGGATGTAGTTCTTGGTAGAACAGTCTGGCATCATAGTGACACCTGAGGGCATCCATGGAATGATATAATTGAATGACTCGAAATGCCTCGAGAGACTAAAAAATGCCTTATAAATACGCTCACCTAAAGATTTCCTTCCTCTGGAAAAACTTCACATGTTTGTGCAGTACGTAACAAACTTATAACATGTGTAAACTATGAGTATTATTATTAATATTATTATCATTACCATTATTATTATTATTATCCTTTATTTGTAACACGCCAACATATTCTAGAGCTCTATACAGGGGTTAAGTACAAAGGAGCTTAAAACCGTACCTAGAGCTTGTTCTACCCACAAACTTATAATCTAAAGGTACTGGCTGGGAGAGTCAGAAACATTTTTAGAGAAAATCTGCTTATATCATGGACTCTTCTATCTCGTAGCATGAGGGTGATGGTTTTCCTTCTGGGTCTTGTTCTCCATTTGTGTCTACATCGTGACAGTCTTTCAACAGACCTGAATAGAGATCTTATTCAAATCCATTATTCTTTTCAGGTTTCTAATCTTGTTTGCAAAAAAAATGTCTGCTGCCCGTATTGCAAAACTGAATGCAAACGTTATAAAATAATGTAAATATATTTTAAACTATTGTCAAGTTCTTCATAACAGCATGCTAAGAATAAGACCCTTCACATGTCTTTTAACCAGTGGTGGAGCTACTGCTGGTGCAGCAGGTGCAAAGCACTGGGCCCACAATAGGGTAGTTGCACGCTGCTACTGGTAGCATTTTGGAGTAAAGGAAAATCTTAATTTATTAGGGGAGGGCCACATAATAATCATCTAGGGGCCTTATAACCATCAACATAACTTTTTGGCCTATTTATTGAACTCTGGGTGTATTAAAAAAGCTTCTTAAATTATTTTGCACCAGGCCCCTCTATTCACTAGTTCCGCCATTGCTTTTAACCACTCAAAGTTTGAAAAATCCTCTGTAATAGTGATGCCCTATTATGGTTAGATCACTTTGCTTTGGATAGATAGGTTTCAAAACAGATTTTGTGCACAAATATGGACAACAAGCCAAGTGATCTTGCCACAGTATAATGCACACGCCATCCTAGCTTTACAAATGTAATAGAGAAAAATACATATTTAATTATCAATAGACGTCACCCGGGATTTACTTGCTATAAACCCATTGGAAAATGATGTTATTTAGAGTCTGTTCCCAGCGACAAGACGTTATTTTAGTATAAATTATGTGTATCCGGAGCCCACATCCAATGCAATATCACCTATTCAGTGCGTGGATCTATCGGCTGTTCCCATTACTGGATTCAATTCACACCATGGAAAATATCACATAAAGAATATAAACAGCTTTCCTGTATGGCCGGAACAAGCAGTGGTGCATTATAGTGAGGATGAATTATTGGGCAATTGCATTTTGTGAGAGCGCGGTGGGGGGAGCAGAGAGGAGGAATTACCCCGCGTCAAGTCACTGGTTGCTTGTAGTGCTCACATGTCTATTTGTGTTTTATAGATATAGGATTGATTTCAGCAGCAACACTTATTAGGAATATTTAGCAGACTATTTAGGCGAAGACCTGTTTTGTGACACAGTATACACAGTGCATATCCTCTTCTAAACCTTGAAGTGTTTGTGACAAAAATATAATATATATATATACATATATATAAAAAAGTATATATATAAGTATATACCTATGTATAATGAATATAATGAAGAAAGTCTATGGCTCTCTGTCTTTATGTAATTATTTTAGGGCATGTTGAGGTGCAGGACTCACTGGTAATGTTTTGAACTTCATGCCCTTTTGTCCAGCCAGATGCCCAAAACAATGCCAATCTTGTACATCTATGTACTAAGTAAATGATACAAGGAATAAACAGAGAGCGACAGTCATTCTTCATTGGATGATTATTGGGTTGGCTAGACCAACTGAAAGAAGCTGATTGTGGCTCTTTTGCCCATCATAAATGAAATGATTGTTGTGGTAAACTACCTCCTCATAAAATCTACTACACAAGCTAGGAACCGGACCCACGCTGATGAGAGGCAGTAACGTGTATGTGGGTAAGGTTCCTGGCTTGTATATAATCCATCCTTAGCTTTACCCAAAGCTGTGAAATACAGCAGGCATGTGCTTAAAGAAGCCATGTTTGAAATGTTATGGATTACAAGAGTGAATCCTTTATGGGAACATTTGCATGTCCCTGCCCAGATTCCCAGAATGCAGTGTAATAACTGTACTTATCAAAATTCAGAGCAGGAAACATTTTTTTTTAAACTTTTTTTAGATGTTCAAATGTACTATTTATACACTATATATATATAGAGAGACACTTCCATTTATATTATTATTATTATCATTTATTTGTAACGCGCCAACATATTCCGTAGCGCTATACATAAGTTAAGTTACAGGCAATGACAAGTTCAAGATTCACACATTGCGATGAATGGAGTGCCCTGTCTTTGAGCTTGGAATCCGGTGTCCATAGCGCTTTCCCTATAGCACCGCGTAGGATTGAAACTCACAGACTTACAATCTAAAGAGGCAAATATGTATAATTAGTGTTTAAACAAAATGTCATAGATGAAAACAATAAAATGGAAACATCAATGTATCCTTATAACATGTTGCATTATTTCTTTAATTATTCCTTGCGATATCAGCCTTTCCTGTATATGAAGGTATCAGATATAAAGTCACACCTTGGCTGCGCTGGGTGAGGGGTTTGTGCTGGTGCAGATGGTGCAGCCAATACATCTCCCAGGATCGCACTCCCCGGTCCATACTAATGCAGTGATTACTAATCATGTCCTGCATCTCTTCTGCTCTGTTAGCTCTGCTTTGTGGCTGACTTCCTGCTGACATGTGTGGTCCAAACATTCAGGAAAAGCTATGAAAGGGCAGGATGGAGAGTGACTGTACCACCAAATATGCAGCTTGCCATAATAGCCCAACGTGGCCGCTAGATTCCTCCAGCACATCCCCAGTGTAGGACTTCCTGCTTGGCTTTTGATCACTCTCCTGCAGCTAGTTTATACCTCAGCAGTCTCTAATGTGTTTCCTGAGACTCATTTCCTTTGTAGGAAATAGATTTTTGGGGGGAATTGCACTGAGGGGATGTTGGAAATGATTGCTGTGGGTGTAGTGCTCCTAAATGACTCAAATTCCAGTGAAGGTCAATTTATTACTATAGTATAGTATTAGTAGTAACATGGAATGCAACTCATCCCTGGAAAGCTGGTGTATATCCAGTAATTATCTGTATGCACCAAGGCTATTAGTATCATTATTATTCTTTATTTGTAACGCACCAACATATTCAGTAGAGCCATGCAGGGGCTAATTACAAGGCAAAAACAATATTAACACATTGCAAAAGAATGGAGGGTCCAGTATTTGAGCTTAAAACGAAATGTACATAGAGCTTGTTCCCAGAGCACCGATACAAGAGCGATATCAACATTAAAATGGCACTCAAGTCCCGCATTGTTATGGTGTTCAAAAATTATTTTGCCAATCACCATTTCTCTCTCCCCATCCCTCCACTCTGTTTCCCCATCTATCCATCTTTCTCTCCCACCCTTCTCTTTCTCTTCCCTTTTGTCATCTCCTCCTCTCTCCCATCTCGCTTATCTTTTTCTCTCTCCTTCTCTTCTTTTTTTCCCTCTCTTTCTCTCTCCCACTGCCTCCACTCCATCTCCCTATCTCCTCCTCTCTCTCTTTCTTCCCTTTCTTCATTTCCTCCTCCTTCCCTGGCCCTCATGTTAACCATCCTCATATATATATATATATATATATATATATATATATATATATATATATATATATATATTTATTTAACTCTCCAAGAGCTGTCAGTTGAAAATGCCACAGTTTTGTAGAACTAGCATATATAATAACTAGAAGTGTTTAAATCCACTTATATAGAGATTATTTTTCTGTTGATTAGACTGTTCAAAATATGCTTGCTTTTTTAAGCGTATGTAATGATTTGCAGCCTTATTAAATTGCAATTCGCCCAATAGAATAGGGCTCTATATAAGCACAGAACATATATTTTTACAGAAGTTTTTAGTTAGTGAAGACTTTAACTAACTAAAAACTTCTGTAAAAAAAAATATGCTCTGTGCTTATATAGAGACCTATTCAATTAGCCAAATCGCAATTTAATAAGGCTGTTGATATCTAAGTTTTATGTCTGGGAATCACTTTATTTTCACTTGAATTGCATTTATTCTAATTACCCTAAAACTCTTACAACAACACTACAATTAGCCACAGTTATAGATGGCTGTATATGCAGGTAAATTGTGCTGTGTTTAAATTAGTGCAAGACTAGATGACAAATTAGCATGTCATATGTAGTATCACCCTCTCTTAAATATTCTGGGTCTCATGGACAGCCCCATTGCACGCTGGAAGCCAGTCCCGAAATCAAAAATGTTGAGAGCGCCGATCTAACACCCAGCCTTTACCTATATTTATATATTAATATGTTTTCTTGCATCAATGTCAACACCTGCACATCTTTATCATATTGCTTCTATTTTACTGGATCTACTAAGTGCAGCACATGCAATGCTTGGGAATGCTGGATCGACTAACTGCAGCAAGGTCAATGCCTGGACATGCTGGATCTACTAAGAGCAGCACACTCAATGACTGGACATGCTGGATCTACTACATGCAGTGCATGCAATGCCTGGGCATGCTGCAACTACTAAGTGCAGCATATGCAATGCCTGGGCATGCAGCATCTACTAAGTGCAGCATATGCAATGCCTGGGCATTTTGGATCTACTACGTGTAGCATATGCAATGCCTGGGCATGCTAGATCTACTAAGTGCAGCACATGCAATGTCTGGGCTTGCTGGATCTACTACGTGAAGCATGCAATGCCTAGGCATGCTGCATCTACTAAGTACAGCATATGCAATGCCTGGGCATGCTTGCTCTATTAAGTGCAGCATATGCAATGCGTGGGCATGCTTGATCTATTAAGTGCAGCACATGCAATGCCTGGGCATGATAGATCTACTAAGTGCAGCACATGCAATGTCTAGCCATGCTGGATCTAATACATGCAGAGCATGCAATGCCTGGGCATGCTGCAACTACTAAGTGCAGCATATGCAATGCCTGGGCATGCAGCATCTACTAAGTGCAGCATATGCAATGTCTGGGCATGCTGAATCTACTACGTGCAGCATGCAATGCCTGGGCATGCTGCATCTACTAAGTGCAGCATCTGCAATGCCTGGGCATGCTTGATCTATTAAGTGCAGCACATGCATTGCCTGGGCATGCTGCAACTACTAAGTGCAGCACATGCAATGCCTGGACATGCTTGTTACACTACAGCTGCTTGATGCCTTTGGGAAGCTGACTCTTTCCAAGTAGGATGGAGTCAGTGTTCCAGTGTGAGCCCAGTTTTGCCGGCTCTGCTCCTTGTAAGCTTTCTCTGCTGTGGCAGCTCTTTTCTTTGCTTTCTTCGGTGCTCCCAGCCTGTCGTGGATGACAATCCGACTGGAAAAATGGAAGCCCAGAGGCTGGAGGATGAGATTCCTTGCGCAGCTGGTGCATTCATTAGCAGCTCCTGACTCCTCGCTGTTTCTCTTCTCAGCTGCTGGTGGGTGTGAAAAGTGGCTGCACAGCATTGGATTGCACAGTGGGTGCACTCAGAAAAAAGAGAGAGATAGGGGAAAGAGAGAAGGAAGAAGAGAGTAATAGAAAGAGAGGAGAGAGGAAACAAGGGGATAGGACAGAGAGGCTGAGAATTGAGAGAGAAATAGAGGAAAAAAACATTAAAGAGGAGAAGAGAAAGGAGAAAGACTACATGTGAGAGAGCATGAAAGAAAAGAGTAGAGAGGCAGAGAGAGGTATGGGATAGGGGAGACGAAAAAGAATGGAAGAAAGAATGAGAAAGAGAGAAAAGGGAGAGAGAATGAGAGAAAAGAGGAGAAACATATGGAGAACAAGAGGATAGGGGGAAGAGGCTCCGAAAAAAAGAGACATGAGAGAGATAGATAGAGGAAGAGAGCGAGAGGAAAAAAGAAAGAAAACAGGAAAAGTAGAAGGAGAGAAAAGAGGAGAGAGAGAACAAGCGGATATGGGAGAGAGGCTGACATATGAGAGAGAGATAGAGGGAAGGAGAGAGAGAGAAAGTGGGAAAGAGGAGAGAAAAGAGAAAGACTGTGATAGAATGAAAGAAAAGAGGAGACAGAGAGATGAAGGGAATAGGGGGATACTGAAAGAAAATGGAGAAAGAACGAGAGAGAGCAAAAGGAGAGAGAATGAAAGAGCAAGGGGATGGAGGAGGCTGAGAAAAAATATAGATAAGAATATTGTGGGAGACGGTAGGGAACCAAATCTGTATATACTCCATTTTTTATGCTACTCCATTTTGTACTAATGTGTGTACATGATTGTAACCCAACCTAAGTTCCTTTTTTTGTGTAACCTCTGAGTCATACCTTACTCAGACTCTATACAACCTAAAGATATCCTTATATGGTAGTTCCTATACATACCCTGCTTCCTGTAAATGATGTTTGTTTTTGTAGTCTGTATCAACCAATGAAAGAGTTACATGTATTATGGTGTAATGTTACACACCTACACTTTTAGGCTATAAAAGTGTCAACGAGCCACAATAAAGTCAGAGTTTTGGTTTCACAACACAACTGTCTCCATCTGTGTTACTTCCTGAAATCAAGCTCCCAGGCCTGCAGACACAAACCGAGCGAATATAGCCAGGGGCTATAGAAGGACCAGGGGTCCAATACTTTCAAATATAGATAAGAATAATGAGGTAGAGAGTGATAGAGAGAACAAGATAATAGGGGATAGAGACTGCAAAAAGAAGGGAGAGAGATACAGATTGAGAGAAAAAACGAGGCAGAAAGAAAGGAGGAAAGAGATCATGAGAAAAGATGAGAATACAGAGGGAATGAAAAGAGTGACAGGCACAAGTTGAATATTAAAGCTAGAGGAAAGAGAGAATGAGAAAAAAACAGAAAAAACAGGAGAGAAGGAAAGGAGGAGAGGAAAGGAGGAGAGAGAGGAAAATAGGATAGACTGAATGAAGGAAAAACGTGGGAAATTAGAATATTGAGGAAGAAAGAAGATGAGAGAAAAGAGAGAGAAATGGGGAAAGAAGCAAGACTAATGATGGAGAGAGGGAATGATAAAATAGGAGAGAGAAAGAGAAAATGGGAGAAAGAATGTGTTAAGAATAGAGAGGGAATAGTACAAAATGTGAGAGAGAACAAATGAAGGAGAAAGCAGAATAAAGAGAATACATTAATAACGGAGAGAGACAGTGAGGGGGAATCAGAGAGAAAGAAATGGAGAATGAAAGAGAAAAAGAGGGAATGAAAGAAAAGATGGCGTGAAAGAGAAAAAGGAGAACAGGAGATAGAAAGTATTAGAAAAAAATATAATCACAAAAAGATGAAGAGAAGAAAGTGAATGACTGGAGATAAAGAAAAGAAAGGAACAGATTGAAAGAAACAGAGAGGCTATCAGAAATATATAAAAAAAGAGAGAGAAGTTCACAGAGGCTGTGAGGCAGTAATGTCTGTTTCTTCTCTGAATCTACTGCATGGGGAATAGAGAAATAGAAGGAATAGGTGTGGGGTACAGAGAATAAGAGAGAACAAGAGAGAAGTATCCATTATATTTTGGTGACGGTTGCATATATAAGATGGTCATTGCAATTATAGTTGCAAGGCTTCTGCACAACACCATCTCCTCTCTTCTTCTTCTGTCACGTCTCCCTCAACTGATAGATAAGGTAAACATTCCCATTGAGCAATAAAAAAGGGTAGGGGAGAGAGCACACCACCTCCTAGTGCAGGTAACGTTGGTTGTTTAAGGCCATACTCATCGTATATACAGTTAGAGATTTAAATCTCACCTCCAAGTATATAACTATGCCGGTGTAGATGTTATTTTTCATGTATACCTTTTATGGGTATGGGCACATCTTCTAGTGTTATAATATCACCACAAGAAGAGTCAATCAATTCATATACTGTGCCATTTTATTCTAAATTTAAAAAATACATTTTAAAATGTCTTGCTAATATCAATATGCTAATATTATATTTTAGTGCTGACCAGGTGCGTTTCATCGGTATTTCCACAGCTTTTCCAATGAACAAAAACACATATAATACATACATGGTAATCAAGTGGTCTATATAAAAAGATACATGAAAATTCCTTCATTTCTATTTTAGATATCACTGAGGGGTCACAAATGAATGATGAAAGGTGAGACATGGAAGGAAAGAGAAAGAAAGAAAGAAAGAAGAAAGGAAGCAAATAGGAAATAGGAGGGAAAAGAGGACATTGAAAGAAGGAAAATGGGAAAAGGAAAGGAGAGAAGTAAGGGATAAAAGAAGGAAGGAAATATTGAAAAAAGCAAAAGAATGAAGGAATGAAGAAAGGAAGCATAAAAGGAAGGAGGAGAAGGGAAGGGAGGAGGGAAGGGAATAGAGGAAATAGAACAACAGAATGAAAAATATGAGAGAAAAAAAAATAGTGAGGGAATTAAAAAATTAAAAAAGGAAGTTGAGAAGAAAAAGAAAGAAAGCTAAAGAAATAAAATATATAAAGACAGATCGAGAAAAATGAAAAATAAAGCGATACGCAAAAAGATAAAGACAAAAAGTTGAAGAGAAAGAGTAAAAAGAGAGAAAGAATGAGCAAAAAGAGAAATAAGAAGGAAATTAAGATGAATAAATGGAAGAAAGGCGAGAACCAGCAGTGCCAAAACTGCATTGTAAATGACTGGAGACACTTTCTCTGCTTTTATTGAATATATGTCAGGCCTAATGGGTGTACTCCCTGGATATTGTGTGCAATGTATTTATTAGACGCATTTTGTGTTAAATATTTATCAAGCTGTATGGGTGCGCAAGCTTTTCAGACAATATCTATTGACTAATTGGACAGCTGTTTGTGTGCATTAGTTCCTAATCTGGACATTACAGTAAGTATATATATCATGTATATACATCAAAGTGTAATGGGCCATTCACTTAGAGATATTACAGCTGAATGGATACAGAGCAAGAGGCCAAACAGCAGAAAAGGGATCTATGTCAGGGCTGAATTTAAATCTTTGGTGCCCCAGACACATTATGTTAGGCATCCTGTACCAACCCATGGATAAACCTAATGGCAGCAAATGGCGATAAACTTACAGGCAAGTAAAATATTGAACACAGAACTTGCACCTTGGGTCAAACCTGAACACCCTGTCCTGTAGCAACTTTTGGAATACCTTGTATTTTTACATTTTATTCTGTCTTTTATTTAAATTTTCTTTGCATTTCTGATATGTATTTGTTCTAGAAATAAATATGTAACTATGCAAAGGGAAACGCACAAAAGGAAATATTTTACATAATGAAAATCCTCCTATCCTTCTTTTACCTTGCTTATAGGGCAATATCTAAGGCATCAGATGGGCTTGACCTGGTCCTTCCCGCACCCCATCACTATGCACTTCTTGTCTGCCCAGTGATGGAGCTACCTGTAGATTGGTTGGTCTTATCTGAGTGGGTACGAGATTGTTTTAATGTTTTTGACTGTACAGTACAGAAAATGTGTCATTCAATAAAGAAGTTAAAGAGAAGAGCTGGAGAGGAGATTTATTATAGTCTGCACTCTTCATCTTTAAGGGTCAATTTCCAAGTGTATTTCCTTGGAATCTGAGGATACTGGGATCTGTTGGCAGCTCCAGGCAGCTGATATAAGAGTGAATCCTGGTAATAAATCACAGAGTGAGCTCTGATCTGACTGTTAACGTTGTACTACAAAAGTAAAATATCATATAATTTACAAATGTTTTTCTGTATATTGTTGGGGCATGTCAGCAAACTTTTAAGTCTATTACTTTTTCTTTTAAAATATTTTTTGCATCCCCATCATAAACACAAGATCTTCATTACTTATTTTACTTAGATATATTCATGAATTAGAAAAACAAAGGAGGATCTCTGAAATAGTGCGTAGTCTAGATAATAAAATGTATAGGTAAACACTGCATGACCTTTATATTGATAGCTTAGAGGAAGAAGGTAGAGGGGGTATGAATATATCAAATATATCAAAGGATTTAGTACAGTTCAGAGAAAAAGCAACATAAAGGAGGTCATGATTTGAAGTTATATTTGAAGAATAACTTTGCATTTCTGACATAGTCTATTCCTGGTAACTCAGTAGTATCTTCAAGTCTGACTGCAATATAAGTGTTAAATACTTTTGGATATCACCAATGTTCCTGTTATTTTCCCCACTATTGCTGTCAGGCTCACATCCCTATATAGATTCTGCAGTAACACCCTCTGCTAATTAGTACGTTTTAGAGAGCTGCAGCAATCCCCTTAAAGGGCCACTGCAGAACTTTAATAACATATAATACTTGCAAAGTTTATACTGGGGCTATGTGGGACCTAAATAGAGGGGGAAGGGACTGTAAGGTTTGTAAGGGGACCCACCTAATTTATAATTTTGATCCCATTTAAAATATGCATGTATTATATATATATATATATATATATATATATATATATATATATATATATGTATACTAGAATATTGCCCGTCAAAAAATGACGGCAATGAAATTGTAAGTGAGCTAATGCTGTTTGGTGTATGGTAATCAAATAAATAATACATTATTAAAGTAATATACTTTACCTATTTTCAAGTAATATATGCAGGAAGCATTGTGTTGAAGAGCTAGCAATCTGTTTTGATGTTGCTGCAGCATACAATGTGTGTTTTCAGTGCTGTGGAGCTGCTGTGTAAGCTTCATGAATGTGTGTAGTGTAAATAGTGTGCGTGCGCGAGGCAAATCCGTTAGGGTAGCTGTGTACTTCCGCATTGTATAAGTTAGTGTTCTAATATGGCGGTTAATGTGTGGTATGCGGCTGTGGCTGATTTAGCGTTGTTCGTTTCGGATGTTGTGCGACTTTTTTGGAATATCCGTAGGTGTTTGGTGGTGTTTTGCGTGTTTAGGGTCCTTTAGCCTCGTTTTCGTTTTGTTTAGCGGCCATTTTTTCTCTTGCTTAGGTGATTTTCGGGTGTCTAAACTCCGAAATTTGTGGTTAAATGGAGGTGTACCTTCACTTGCATATGTCCTCGGTGCCCCCCCTTGCTGTGAGTAACCTTTTTATGTGTTTGTTGTTTGTATTTATTGTGTTTGTAATGTTTTTGTGGTTGCGCGGGTTGCGTCCTTGTTTTTTAATCTCGTAGTTGTTTTTCGGGAAATCCGTAGGTGTTTGGTGGTGTTTTGCGTCTTTAGACTGCTGTAGCCTCGTTTTCATTTTTTTCGGCGGCCATTTTTTCTCTCGCTTAGAGAATTTTTTAGTGTCTAAACTCTTTTAATTTGAGTTAAATTGAGGTGTAACTTTAGTTTTCGAGGTCCTGGATGCTCCCTCTCCCTGTAAGTAAGCTTTTTATGTATTTTTTGTGTGTATTTGTTGTATTTTTCATGTTTTCATGTGCGCGTGTTGCGGCCGATTTTTGCGAAGTCATAATGGGTCGTAACGTGTCTCGTATTTTTCTTGCGTAACAACAGAAATTTTGCGAGGGTCACAGTTGCTGGCAACAAGTGCCTTTGGCGCTCCTTGCCAGCAAATACGACCCTCGCTTCGCATGCTCACAACTATATATGTGATATATATATATATATATATAAAAATATATATATATATATATATATATATACCATATTGGTCCGAATATAAGCCGCACCCGCATATAAGCCGCACCCGTAAAGTTCAAGGGGAAAAAATAAAAAAAAAGATAGTACTCAAATATAAGCCGCATCTGTAAAATTGATCAGCCATTGCAAGAAACAGGCTTTTTTTGCAGGTTACAGGCTTTACAGGATGTTAGACTCACTAAAACCGTAAATCGCTATTCAATACTGTAGTCTAAAGCACGAAAATCGGCACCCTTAACTCGCAATCGCGCAAATTGGCAGTAATTTTGCATTCGCGAATCGACACACACGTTACAAGCAAAATGATTTTTTGACGGTCACGAATATAAGCTTATATTCAGACCAATACGGTATATATATATATATATATATATATATAGAGAGAGAGAGAGAGATAATATATATGATTGTTGTGTCACAAGGCATTCCCTACAGAATTACCCAGGTATTTGCAGCATATGGATCTTATGTTAAAGGGTCGGTATAAGTATCAGGAAACAGCTGAGAGTATCCAGTTCACCAATAGTTAACTCAAGAAATGTGTGTTTATAAACACTCATTTAAACATTCATTTAAGGTTTTTAAATGTTTTTAAAATGAATGTTAACCCGCCTGAGGTGCTGGGTCTATCTCCACCTCCCTCCTGTCACATGACTCACTTTGTTTGTCTAGAGACCATTAAAGTTAGTGGTAGCTGTTTCATTATTCAGGAGTTGTGATTTAGGCATTTTTTTATCAGGGTTACTTAACTATTGTTTGGAAATTCAGACAACAAAAAAACCCTATTAAGATCAAATCAGATGGTAACCCATGGCATTGGGTGAGTCACAACTACTGAATAATTACACACTTCAATAGGGCTAATGGAAATCTCATCAGTTAACAAGAGCTCACCCTGATGAGCAGTAAAGAATAATTGTATATAAAAATTATGCAAAAATTGCTAAAAATGTGCATATTATCAACGCTAGTGATTCAAGACCATATCCTTTAAGTGCACCGAGCCGTGAATCACACGGATGAAATGTATTAATAGCTGTAAAGGTTTAGTCCACTTGCTGGGTTTTATTCTTAAAGAATATTAAAATGCTTTCACTGTACAGCAGTATTTGATAAATCATATTACAGCAAAGTAGCTGTGTAAGTTACCCAAAGAAATCATACAAGGGAAGATTTAATGTCTATAGCTCCAAGGAGAGAAGGGAGAGAGAGATAAGAGAGAATCCTCCAGTCTCTGTAAGAGGATCCTGCGCAGTATTAGGTACAAGTGCGGGGAAGGAATTGAAAGACCTAGAAGTCATATATAAGTCACCTGTCAGGCATCTAAAATGTTTTATGCCCACAGATTACACAGTTGCTAAACCTGTTAGAAAGTTCACAAACATGTGAATTTTTTTTCCAAGGTACAGTGGTCCTTTAAATATTACAAATTGATTTTATTGTATTCTGCAGACATTGTTTTTACTGATACGGCTTTATTTTTTCAAACTGAAAACTGGAAATGCAGCTTTGCAATAAAGGAATTCCGTAGATTCCACAAGAAATCACAAGGAAGGTAAAATAAGAGATCATGATTGGAAGGTGGAATGCAGAGGGATAACAAGCAATTAGTGATTGCCCTCCTTTCCAGAAAGGGTGGTCAATAAGAGGTACAGCCTTCCAGCAGAAGTGTTGGAGACAACATCCACCTACACAAACCCCTAAAGTAACTAAACCGCACAGTGGCTGGAAAGTGCTCCCCAATTACTGCAATGGCTTATTATGGGAAAGATGGTCATGGATAGAGGAGAAGAAGTGGCTCACAGAGCTTGCCTGGAGATAAATCAAGCCCTGGGGATGGAAGGAGGGAGGAAGGAAGGAAAGAAGATGTAAGGAGGGAGGAAGGAGGGAAAAAGGAAGGAGGAAAGAAGGAAGAGAGGTAGGAAAGATAGGAAGGAGGAATTAAGGAGGGAGTGAGGAAAGAAGGAAGTAAGGCCCTGGACTTGTCATGTTTGACTTGTAGATTCAAATGGAATTGGGGTAAATAAGCAAAAAAAAATATTTCTGCTCAGAGCTACTTAGTACAGAGTATAGCCTCAATGAGACAAGTATCAAACGTCTTATACTAGACCCTGAGACTTGAGCTTTCTGTAGCTCAGATTTGAGTGTGATCACTTTCTCTTTCTTGCTTTTTCCTTTCTCCCATTATCCATTTCGCTCCTTCTCTTACTCTCCCCATTTCTGGTATTGTTTATTGTCCTTCCTTCTCTCTGTTTCTTGTTCTTTCTCAATGTCATCTATTTTCTTCTTTCCTTCCTTCCTTTTTTTCCACAGTTTTTTTCACTCTTTATTGTTTTTATTTTCCCACCCTCCTTCCTTTCGCTCTCCTTCCTTCCTTCTTCCCTCCCTCCTATCCTTCATTCCTTCCTCCTACCTTCTTCCCCTTCCCTCATTCCTCTTTTCTTCCTCTCTCCCTTGCATCCTTTGTTCCTACCTCCTTTCTCTCTCTTACTTCCTTCTTTCCTCACACCTCCTTACTTCTTTCCTCCTTCCGCCTTACATCTTCTTTCCTTCCTTCCTCCCTCCTTTCTTCCACTCTCCTTCCACCCTTCCTCCCTCTCTACTTCTTCCTACCTCTCTCCTTCCTTGCTCCCTCCTTTGTTCATCTCCCATTCCTACCTACCTTCCTTCTTCGCTTCCACTTCCTCTCCTCTCTCCTTCCTCCCTTCTTCCAATCGTCCCTTCCCTCTATCTTCCTCCCTCCCTCCTTCCTTCCCCCTCCTCCTCCCTTCCCCATCTCTCTCCCACTCCCCTCTCACTGTCTCCATCTATATTCAGTATTGCAGTGCATCCGCAGTCTGGTCCAAGCCGAGCAGTGGCACTGAAGTCCTATTACACATCAAACACTCCTCATGTTGCACTTGGAAGATCTTTTCATTCCGCTAAAGTGAATCAAACGTCTTTGTAGCTGTGACTTGTGCAGTTAGTGCGTGAGGAGCTTGGGAACTCCGGGCTGAGCTTTGAAGACTTTTCACCTTGATGTTCCTGAGCAGCGAGACAGAAATCAATATGGGTTTAAAGGGATTGTGCTGTTCTGCTGCTCCGTCCTGTGCATGGCGCTTGCTTCTCATTTGCTGTGTTGTACCCACCTGCTGGGAGCCAGAGGGGTGGGCCCTGTGCCCTCCCACTCAAATCTCCAAGTCTCTGTTACTTGACCTAAATATCCAGCCCCTCTGTGGCGAGGTGTTCAGGGGCTTCAGACACGTCCAAAAACTCATTTATGTCTTATATGACAAAGAAGTGAATTTGGCCCTTTTAATATTTTGTGCTAGAAGAAACTTTTTGACAATTTCTCTGTTCCTTTATAGATATTTTATTTCAGCTAATTAATACATTTTAACCTCAATGTAATTGTGATATGAAATGTACACTTCACTTATTCTAAGTAAGAAATTAGATGTCGCTGGAACCTCCACCTTTCTTCTTGTTTTGTCTTATTTGTTGTTGTTCAGTCGTTCAGTCATGTCCAACTCTCCGTGACCCTATGGACAGCAGCACGCCAGGCACATATGTCTGCCACTACCCCTCTGAGCTCCATCAAGTTCATGTTCATTGCTTCAATTATCTCATCTATCCATCTCCCCTCTACCGTCCCCTTCTTCTTGTGCCTTCAGTCTTTCCCAGCATCAAAGTCTTCTCTAGTAAATCCTGTCTTCTCATGATATGGACACAATATCTGTGCTTCAGCCTCGTGATCAAACCTTCCAATGAACAGTTGATCTTGATTTCCTCTTGTATTGATTGAATGGATCTTCGTGCAGTCCAAGGGACACTAATTAGTTTTCTCCAACACCACAAATCAAAGGCGTCAATTCTAAGGCGCTCATATTTCTTTATGGCCCAGCTCTCACATCCGTATGTTACTACTGGGAATACCATAGTACTTACTATGCGGAGCTTTCTTGATAGTGTGATCTCTTTACTTTTTACTAGCTTTTCCATACTTGCCATAGCTTTCCTCCCCAGAAGCAAATGTCTTTTTATGGCTCCAGTCACCATGAATTATGTCTTATGCATGCTGCCATGTTTCACAGCTGTGGGTGTAGGAGCCAAAGAAAATCTGGGGGGGGGGGGATATTACATATAGTATACAAATACCACACAACTGATTCTCTACAAATAAACACACACATTGACAAATCTGGTGGGATTTGTCCCCCTCGTCCCCCCCTGTTCCTACACCGAACCTGTGATCTAAGGTCTCATAATGCTTATAAATACAGTGACATGCTGTGCGCTGCATGCAGCAACATTACACTGGCAATGTGAAGCCCCTCCTCTGTGGGTGTGGTCTTATATCACAGCTGTGAAGCATGGCATATGAGAGAGAACAAGTGGAAAGGGGAAGAGGCAGTGGGTCAATTACTCTGATAGCTTCTGAGAAGTAAGTGAAGTGTAAATGTTATATGACAATTATAACAAGGAGAATAAAACCAATTAATTAATCTAGTTAAAGCATTGATATAAAACATTTTTTGCCTAACGAGTCTTTATAAATGACCACTGTAGTTGTAAACTTACAAAGCCCTCTTTTGAAGATCAACACTTCAATAGTTTTAGAATAAAAATAACAAAGCCTATAATATACTAAGCTATTGATGAGGCAGCAGGTGCAAAGCACCAGGACCCACAACAGGTTATTGCCAGTAACCGAGGAATGATAATTATATTATAGAAAGTTGATCTGATCAGCATTGGGGTGATATGATCATCTAATCATATATATATTTGTTTTATTGCCCCCGAGAGGTGTAAAAAGGGGCCCCATATTGTTTTGCACCGGGACCTCCATTCTCTAGCTCTGCCACTGATTAAGCTACTGTGGATTTTACCATTTTAGTTTCTAGTGATCAACTTCCAAAGTTGTGATTAGACTTGTAATACTGAAAGGAAACTACTATCTGCATAATAGGAATGTAGCAGTTACAACGGCAGGACTCATTATTTGAGACAGAAGCTGCAAGAAGCAACCTAGTACAGTGAATGGAAACCTGCATTGAAGAGTCTTATGAAATAAAAAAAATGAAAGTCTAGCAGATAACGATATTATTTTCTAATATAAAATTCATTATTTTTTTCAAATATATATACCGTATTGGTCCGAAAATAAGCCGCACCCGCATATAAGCCGCACCTGTAAAATTCAAGGGGAAAAAATTGAAAAAAGATAGTACTCAAATATAAGCCGCACCCTTAAAATTGGAGCAAAAAAGACTCTCTCCAAATGATCAGCCATTGCAAGAAACAGGCTTTCTAATTAGTACTGTAGCTTCTTTTGCAGGTTACAGGCCTTACAGGATGTTAGAATCACTAAAACCGTAAATCGCTATTCAATTGCTACAATACCACAGTCTCAAGCACGCAAATCGGCACCCTTAACTCGCAATCGCGCAAATCGGCAGTAATTTTACGTTCGCAAATCACTATTAAATTGCTACAATACCGCATTCTCAAGCACTCAAATCGGCACCCTTAACTCGCAATCGCGCAAATCGGCAGTAATTTTACGTTCGCAAATCACTACTCAATTGCTACAATGCAGTCTCAAGCACGCAAATCTGCAGTAATTTTACAGTCGCGAATAAAAGCCGCCCCCGTAACTCGCAAACTCAAAAATCGGAAAAAACGTGCAGCTTATATTCGGAACAATACGGTTTATATATTTTTTTAGGTCAGTGATTCTTTAAATCAGATTTACACGATATTCATATTTCCTTTTTTCACTTACATGGAAACAAATTGGAGAAATAATACAGAGTGGTGGTTTGCAACATTTATTATGAATTGAAGATTGTGGGAGGTTTGGAGAAACACCTAATAACTTCTCGTTTATAGGGCCACCATCAGATAGAGGGTAGAAAGATAAAGAAAAAGTGTTGTTGAATCCCCGCCTGAAATGCTATATATACAGTATATATATATATATACTAGCGACTTGCCCGTCAACAATGACGGGTTTAAAATTGTATAGCAATGCTGTTTGCCACACAATGTGAGTCTTTTGCTCTTCTGAGTACATTCAGCGCTCATTGCGAACGTCTCCCCTGTGAACTTGAACTTTCCTCCTGTGCACTGACCACCTTTGGCGCTCATCGCCTTGGTGTAAGTGTTACTGTCTTTGCCGTTGTGTATTTTCTAAGTCCGGCGTGCCTGGCATTATTGGTGTAAGTGTTACTGTCTTTGCCGTTGTGTATTTTCTAAGTCCCGCGTGCCTGTCATTGTTGGTGTAAGTGTTACTGTCTTTGCCGTTGTGTATTTTCTAAGTCCGGCGTCCCTGGCGTTGTTGGTGTAAGTGTTACTGTGTTTGCCGTTGTGTATTTTCTAAGTCCCGCGTGCCTGGCATTGTTGGTGTAAGTGTTACTGTCTTTGCCGCTGTGTATTTTCTAAGTCCCGCGTGCCTGGCGTTGTTGGTGTAAGTGTTACTGTCTTTGCCGCTGTGTATTTTCTAAGTCCCGCGTGCCTGGCGTTGTTGGTGTAAGTGTTACGTCTTTGCCGCTGTGTATTTTCTAAGTCCCGCGTGCCTGGCGTTGTTGGTGTAAGTGTTACTGTCTTTGCTGCTGTGTATTTTCTAAGTCCCGCGTGCCTGGCTTTGCTCAGCCTCCTTTTCATCCAGTTTCAGAAGTTTTAAGTTTTTCACCCACCATTTTTTCCTCGCTTAGCCGATTTTGGATTGACAAAACCCCCCAAATATGGCTTAAAATCACAAGGGAGTTAGCGGGGGAGGGGGGGGGGAAACAAACACAGGGGAGGGAGAGAGGGTGGAAGAGACACAGTGGAGAAAGAGAGGGGGTAGAGACATTGGGGTGGGAGAGGGGGGGACAGTGGGAGGGAGAGGGGGGAAGAGACATAGAAGAGGGAGGGGAAGAGACATGGGGGAAGGAGACACAGGGGAGGGAGATGGGGGAAAGTAGACACAGGGGCGGTTGAGGGGGGAGAGTGGGAGGGAGAGAAACAGGGGAGGGAGAGAGGGGAGAGACACAGGGGGGAGACAGGTGTCGGTAGAGGTTTGCATTGGGCAAGTTGCTAGTATATATATATATATATATATATATATATATACTTGAAACAGCTGTACATGGGTGGGATTCCTAGCTTGTGTATAATCCAAACTTTTAGCTTTGCCCAAAGCTGGGTAATACAGCAGGCATATGGTTAAGAGAAGCCATGTTTTAAATGGTTAAACCTCTATGCTACATTTTTGTGCATTTTTTTTATTTTTTTATTTTATAATAATTTAGCCCCTGAATAAAGCTCACACAACATTGTCGAAACCCTTGACTTTTTACCTATTTTGTTACATTACAACCTTAAATTCAATGCTTTGTTAATCTGAATTTTATGTAATGGATCAGAACACAATAGTCTAAGTTAGTGAAATGAAATAAAAAAAATTACTACATAAAACTATTTACGTATTCACCCCCTTTGTTATGAAGCCCATAAAAAGTTCTGGTGGGACCAATTACCTTCAGAAGTCACATAATTAGTGAAATGATATCCACCTGTGTGCAATCTTAGTGTCACATGATCTGTCATTACACATACACACCTTTTTTGAAAGGCCCCAGAGACAGCAACACCTAAGCAAGAGGCACCACTAACCAAACACTGCCATGAAGACCAAGGAACTCTCCAAACAAGTAAGGGACAATGTTGTTGAGAAGTACAGGTCAGGGTTAGGTTATAAAAAAATATCCAACTCTTTGATGATCCCCAGGAGCACCATCAAATCTATCATAACCAAATGGAAAGAACATGGAACAACAGCAAACCTGCCAAGAGACGGCCGCCCACCAAAACTCACGGACCGGGCAAGGAGGGCATTAATCAGAGAGGCAGCACAGAGACCTAAGGTAACCCTGGAGGAGCTACAGAGTTCTACAGCAGAGACTGGAGTATCTGTACATAGGACGACAATAAGCCGTACGCTCCATAGAGTTGGGCTTTATGGCAGAGTGGCCAGAAGAAAGCCATTACTTTCATCAAAAAACAAAATGACACATTTTGAGTTTTGAGAAAAGGCATGTGGGAGACTCCCAAAATGTATGAAGGAAGGTGCTCTGGTCTGATGAGACTAAAATTGAACTTTTCGTCCATCAAAGAAAACGCTATGTCTGGCACAAACCCAACACATCACATCACCCAAAGAACACCATCCCCACAGTGAAACATGGTGGTGGCAGCATCATGCTGTGGGGATGTTTTTCAGCAGCCGGGACCGGGAAACTGGTGAGAGTTGAGGGAAAGATGGATGGTGCTAAATACAGGGATATTCTTGAGCAAAACTTGTACCACTCTGTGCATGATTTGAGGCTAGGACGGAGGTTCACCTTCCAGCAGGACAATGACCCCAAACACACTGCTAAAGCAACACTTGAGTGGTTTAAGGGGAAACATGTAAATGTGTTGGAATGGCCTAGTCAAAGCCCAGACCTCCATCCAATAGAAAATCTGTGGTCAGACTTAAAGATTGCTGATCACAAGCGCAAACCATCCAACTTGAAGGAGCTGGAGCAGTTTTGCAAGGAGGAATGGGCAAAAATCCCAGTGGTAAGATGTGGCAAGCTCATAGAGACTTATCCAAAGCGACTTGGAGCTGTGATTGCCGCAAAAGGTGGCTCTACAAACTATTGACTTTTGGGGGGTGAATAGTTATGCACATTGACTATTTCTGTTATTTTGTCCTATTTGTTATTTTGTTCCAATAAAAAAAAACAAAAAAAAAAACATCTTCAAAGTTGTGGCATGTTCTGTAAATGAAATGATGCAAATCCTCAAACAATCCATTTTAATTCCAGGTTGTGAGTCAACAAAACACGAAAAATGCCAAAGGGGAGTGAATACTTTTGCAAGTCACTGTATATCCTTATGAATATAATATATATATAATATAGAAGAGAATAAAGAGAAAAACTAATCACCTGAGTATATGGCGTGAAGCACACATCTATCTATCTATCTATCTATCTATCTATCCCCCCCCTCTCTATCTTTCTATCTTTCTATCTATCTATCTATCTATCTATCTATTTATCTATCCTATCTAAACCGCCCCCCCCCCCCCCCACACACACACACACAAGTGGCAGTGCTAATGTGTGTAACTGCTCCTGGTGCCTCTATATGTCATGGAGCGGAGGGGTCAGACATGGCCCGGATGGGGTCTGTATCCAGAAGATCATCATTTATTCACACGCTTGGCGTCTCACGCAGACCACCTGCTGTCTGTCACACGACGGGGGGCACACATGGCACGGCTGCCAGCTCAGGCAGAATATGACATCACTTTCGCACCAGTTGGTGGGCGAGGTGAATCTGCCCAGGACTCAATAGTAAAGTCAAAAGGAGGGAAAAAATACCCCGGACAACCCAATATATCTAACAGGAAATAATTAAAGGGCCAGTGTAAGCACTTTTCATGTTAAACCTATTTTTAGCTCACTGTTAATTAACATTAAAATACACGTACAAACAGCAGCCAAGCTTTAGCCAAAAAATATAATATGAAAACACAGTTTACCTCATTAACAGTCACTACTGTACCCCTCACCATCTGTCTCACTCATCTGAGCACTGCTGAAAGGAAGTGAAATTTCTCAACTTAGATACCATTGATGTTATCTCAATTTAAATATTTTACTTCCTTTCAGCAGTGCTCAGGACAATGAGAAATGTGTGTACAACAGCAGCCATTAATGAGTTTTAAAATTATATTTTCTTGCTAAAAGGTTTGATTTGCTGCTTTGTGCGCATTTTAATTAATTAATGGTGAAATAAAAAATAGGTTTAACATAAACAGCACTTACACTGGCCCTTTAAGTCCTAACAAGTCATTGAAATCCAATATTTGTGCTCACTTTACTTGATAATGAAGAAGATATTTTGCTCTTTTGAATAAACAAACTAAAAGTTTTTAGCAAGTAAATAAAAATAATTTAGACACTTTTAATGCTGCAGTGGAATCTACCATATTGGTTTCTGCAAATCAACCTCCTGGGAGAAACTTCTAATGTCTCCTTCTACAATAGGGGTGGGGAACGTCAGGTCCGAGGGCCATATAAGGCCCCCAGAGTCGTTTGATGTGGCCCTTCTCCAATGAGAAAGATAATGAGAAAGTGCTAATGACACAGTTAATGAGATAAGAAGAGCTGATGAGAAACAGACAGATGATAGCAGTTCTAGTCATCACATTTGGGGCGAGTTCATTCAATGTTTGACCAAATATAGCAGGCACATTTCTAAGTTGATAATTTTGTACGGCCCTCAAATGATTTTATAAATATTCAAATGGCCCTGGGCAGAAAAAAGGTTCTTCACCCCTGTTCTACACAATGATAACTGTGGCAGCTAAAACTGTCTGTGCTTTTGATAGACGTAACAGAAAGCTCATTAGTTTGCAAGGACACATACTTCTGAGAAAATAATAGACAGAAGCAGCCGAGAAAAGAATAAGTACAAATGAAAGCTAAATGTAACACTTGTGTTTATTATTTGAACTTTTGTCAAATAATTTTGCCCGTTATCAAGCTTAGTTAATTAAAATGTCACGATTTGTTATTTTTATTTATTAACTATTATATGCAATTATTCTGTTTTTTTACACTTTCTATGGGATGTAGGTAAGGTTTTACTTTAGTTTTATTGAAAGTGTTTGCAGTAAAAAAAACAATCTTACAATATTAGAGGCTTATCTGTATTCACGGTCCTTCCCTAGGTAAAAAAACATATTAACAAAAAAAAAAAGCAATAGTCAGTAATGACTGTTGTTAGCTAAAACTGCCAGTGCTTCCACCAGGAAACATTTAATAAAGTATTTATTTTCCTCTAAAAGCTTTTTTTTCACAGTCTAGTTTGTAAAAAAAACATAAAATACAGCTGAAATTATATAAAATATTTACTTAATGACCTCACTGAGAATAGGCACTGGGTGATGAAATGTGGGGATACCCCTCTATGGACCCCTTTAGTACTGAAGGTGGGGGCAGCATTTTCTTTTCTGCACAAGGGATTTGTTTATCTTAAATATCATTCAATTTATAGAAAACAATAAATAAACACAAGTGATATAATGTATAGTGTAACACCCCCCCCCCCCCCCCCCCATCCTGCCCACGTACCGGGGTATTATCTATAATATTATACATCATTATCTAAGCCTGACTATTATCATAAGTTGTGTGTGTGTGGGGGGTGGGGGACATTTACATTTCAGTACTTGCATCTATTCTTCATTTATTGTAATTATGTGAAGGAATTATTTATAAAGCTGAGGATGTTGTATCATCCATCCCGGTAATGTCCATCCGGACACCGTCCAGCAGATGGTCCTGTCCTGGAGTTATTGGTCCATGTTGATTGGGGTAAAAAAAAGCAAAGGATTGTGGGAGTTGATTGCCCTGACATGACGGGCGCTTCTTCTTGGACTGTATTAATCATCTTAATGCAAATAAGCCTCATTATTAGTCATGAAAAGTGTTCTTAAAGTGACAGGTCCAAGGTCACAGAGCCCTTGTGTGCTTTAGCAGAGTGACTAACCCATGAGTCACACGGTACTTGGACTTATTTTACAGGAAGATAAGATGTCAGTTTTGCTTATTGAAGATTAGTCATTGATATATATAATATATAATGTATATGTCCTATATAATGTTTCATTAATTCTACTAAATGTAGTTTAACCCTTTCAGTGCTTTTTGCTATATATATGTTTAGACTCGATCTGTCTGCTTATTTTTATTTATATAAGTAACTATATTTTAGTGCTGCAGAATATGTTAGCACGTTCCAAATAAAGGATATAATTATCTTTCTGTCTGTCTGTTTATCTATCTATCTATCTATCTATCTATCTATCTATCTATCTATCTATCTATCTATCTATCTATCTCTATCTCTCTATTTCTCTATCTGTCTATCTATATCTATCTATCTATCTCTCTGTCTGTCTATCTATCTATCTATCTATCTATCTATCTATCTATCTATCTATCTATCTATCTATCTATATATCTCTCTATCTATCTATCTATCTATCTATCTATCTATCTATCTATCTCTCTATCTGTCTGTCTATCTATCTATCTCTGTCTGTCTATCTATATTTGGTAGAGGTTCTGCTATATATATGGTATGTTTGTTATTCTGGTGAAGCAGAGGCTTCAGTTCCTCTCTCTATGTTGTCTTTTTTTATAAATAGTAATTTTATTTTAATGTTGTTTACTAAGAAACTGAATACAGGACTGGCACATTGTATTATATAAATGGCTGTATTTTTATATAAATAGCAATTTTAATAAGATGGAACAGAAAAAAAAAAATATATATATATATATATATATATATACTGAATTGAGTGGTATGAGACAATATGGCACTTATAGTACTTATAAAATAAATAAATAATATAAAATAAATAAATAAAACCTACAATTCTAAGACCACAGATCTTTACTCTCTGTACCACATATCAACATGTTAATAAGAAGTACCGTATATAAATAAATAAAACTGAAATAGGATCAGTGTGACCGTTAGGATCTGCCCAGTCTTTTTATTTGAATTGTGGTTTGTATCGTCCTGACGATACAAACCACAATTCAAATTAAAAAGTCAATTCTTGATCAATTTAAACAAAAAAAAAACAACATATTTTCACACATTATTTTTTACCCTCTGTCTGATGATGAAGAGGTGCAAATATAATTCTGCCACTAAACAAATCTCTAGTACGCCCTCATTTGGAATATGGAGTACAATTTTAAGCACCACTTCATAAAAAGGACATTTTAGAGCTGGAAAAGGTACAGAGAAGGGCAACAAAACTAATAAGGGGAATGGAGGGGCTAAGTTATGAAGAAAGACTAACCAAACTAAACTTATTTTCTCTAGAAAAAAGGCATCTAAGAGGAGATATGATTACCTTATATAAATACATTCAGGGTCAGTATAAAGATTTGTCAGGGGAGCTTTTTGTGCCAAGAGGTTATCAACTGACAAGAGGACATCCCTTGAGGTTAGAAGTAAAAAGATTCCACCTTAAAGAAAGAAAAGGGTTCTTCACAGTAAGGGTGGTTAATCTGTGGAATTCTCTACCAGAGGAGGTGGTGACAGCGGATTCGATAGATAACTTTAAAAGGGGACTAGATTTATTTCTAATTAAACGGGAATTCAGGGTTATCATGGATAATTAGAGAGGCAGTATTGATCCAGGGAGAAGTCCGGTCGCCAGTGTCTGGGATCAGGAGGGAATTGATTTTTTTTTAAATGTATTTATTTATTTTATATACAACTAATAATTAATTCATAGTTAATCCACATATTGCAGATCAGAGGAGATCTTAAAAGGTTGAACTTGATGGACTGAAAGTCTTTTTTTAACCTTAAATACTATGGGCCTCATTCTATTATCGGCCGTAGGCGCTGCGGGGCCGCAAGGACCGGCCGCAAGCTATTCGGCTATTCTATTCCCCTCTGGCCGGGGATTCCGGCAGGCTTGCGGCCTGCGCCTTGCTATCCCTTGCGACCACTCGCGCCGGAGGAAAGCCTTTGATCGAAAACGGCCGCAAGAGTTTCGGCCGCAAGAAAACCCCGGTTGCTATTCAATTGCTCCGGGAACCCTCTTTGCAAGGCTAAAAGCGAGCTGCAGCTTACTTGCAGGAAAGAGGTCCCGCTAGCACCAATTAAGCACATTATAAAGCAGAAATAAAGGCATCCTGCACTCTGAGGAGACTATAAAGTGATTGTAGGTGTTAGCAAAAATAGCACAACATTCCCCTACACTCAAATCCGTAAAAAAAAATGTTTTTTTATATATGTCAAATATCCATGTAAAAAGTCCATAGGGCTTGGAGCACCTCAGACCCGCCCACGCTGCGGCCGGAAAATAAACAGTTAATGTAAACTCGGATTTGGGCTGATGTGCAAGCTTGAGAGTGGGTTACTATTATTCCTCATGTCCCCCAATATGATCCCTAGCATTTACAGAGCTGTACAGTGCTGTCTTGAATTTATTTTTGACTTTAAAGATTTCTGAGCTTACGGCCGGTTGCAAGATATACGGCCGGCCGTAAGAGGAGATCCGCAAGAGGAATCGCAGCCTTGCGGCCGTTTTACGGCCGATAATAGAATGAGGCCCTATGTAACTATGTAACTATGTAACTATATGGTGACGTCTTAATTGAATGTAGTGGAAGCTTCTATGCGATTGTGGAAGCTAAACCTGCCAACCGGAATAATATCAGTTGTATTAGTTTACAAGGACATGAAGAAAGTAGCAGAAAGAATCAGTTTCAGAAAAAAAACAGGAACAACACACCAACAAAATAAAAGTATTAAAAAAAGTTAAAGGTTTAAAGGGATAGTGTAACTACTATTCAAAAAATAACGCTAAAGTTTTATTTTATTTTTGTTTTAGTATATACAGGAAATTCACAGCTCACTCCTTCCCCTTGGAATATTATACAAATAGTTGAGCTAGGTAACCAATGAGAAAACGCAACCGATTTTTGTGCAGCGTTAATTTACTCCCGATGAGACAATTGGCAATGTTTCAATGTTTTTTTGTTTGCCTTCCTCTGGATCAATTAACAACTAATTCACATATTACAGGGATCAGAGGAGATCTTAAAAGGTTGAACTAGATGAACTAAATGTCTGTTTTCAACTTAAATTACTCTGTAACTATGAGCTCTAGACCTTTGCTGATCTATATTATACAGAGGAAGCCCTATCCAGACAAAACGCATAGTGGTTTAAACCCTTTTTATGTGTTGTATCATTGGACCTATTATGTTTTTGACATTTTTATTTGTAAGTGCTTTTTACCCTGCACTAAATAAAGTTTTTTTCTTTACTATACCAGCAGGCCTTGTTTTGCTGTATTATAGTATACTTTGTGCAGTCTTTTACTTGGTATAATTCCAAGCATTACATGTCATCTGTTTTATTGCTCAGGAATGTACTGACCCCGATGACAAGGACATCAGAAAAAAGGGAAAACACAAATCGCCAGAAAATGGACCAGATCCAAGAAGCGGCCATTTTGGATTCCTGTCAGAGAAAACCAGGTCCTTATAGACTCAGGGGGTCATGTGACCTCGAGCAGCGCAGTGGTGCTGGGGATGCTGCCAAGTTATCTTAAAAACATACGCGGCAAAGGCAGCCAAATTACTGTCACTTAGTGAACAATCCGCATTACATATGCACTGAGAGGAAGTGAGTGATCAAGAGGGGAGTGGGGAAGACCTTGGGAGTGATCCAGAGGGGAGCGGGGGAGATCTTGTGAGCGATCCAGAGGGGGACGGGGGCGACCTTGTGAGTGATCCAGAGGGGTACAGGGGTGACCTTGTGAGTGATCCAAAGGGGAGTGGGGGAGACCTTGTGAGCTATCCAGAGGGAAGTGGGGGAGACCTTGTGAGCTATCCAGAGGGAAGTGGGGGAGACCTTGTGAGCTATCCAGAGGGGGCGCGGGGGCGACCTGGAGAGCGACCAAGAGGAGGACGGAGGTGACCTTGTGTGTGATCCAGAGGGGAGTGGGGGAGACCTTGTGAGCTATCCAGAAGGGGGGGGGGGGGGGGCGACCTTGTGAGTGATCCAGAGGGGAGCGGGCGAACCTTGGGAGCTATCCAGAGGGGAGTGGGGGAGTGCTTGTGAGCGACCCAGAGGGGGACGGGGGCGACCTTGTGAGCTATACAGAGAGATTGGGCCGGGGCGACCTTGTAAACGATCCAAAGGGGGGCGGGGGCAACCTTGTGAGCGATCCAGAGGGGAGCATGGGGACCTTGTGATCGATCCAGAGGGGAATGGGGGAACCTTTCTGATCGATCCATAGGGGAGCGGGGATGACCTTGTGAGTGATCCAGAGGGGAGCGGGAAGACCTTGTGAGTGATCCAGAGAGGAGTAGGGGAACCTTGTGATCGATCCAGAGGGGAGCGGGGACGACCTTGTGAGTGATCCGGGGGGGGGGGGGGGAAGGCGTCTGAGACCTTGTGAGTGATCCAGGGGGGAGTAGGGGAGACCTTGTGAGCGATCCAGAGGGGGATGGGGGCAACCTTGTGAGATATGCAGAGGGGGGGGCAACCTTGTGAGTGATCCAGAGTGGAGCGGGGGAACCTTGTGAGTGATCAAGAGGGGAGTGGGGGAGACCTTGTACGTGATCCAGAGGGGAGCGGGGAGACCTTGTAAGCGACCCAGAGGGGGTCGGGGGCAATCTTGTGATCGATCCAGAGGGAAGCGGGGCGATCTTGTGAGTGATCCAGAGGGGAGCAGGGGAACCTTGTGAGTGATCCAGAGGGGAGCAGGGAAACCTTGTTATCGATCCAGATGGGAGCGGGGGGACCTTGTGAGGGATTCAGAGGGGAGCTGGGAAACCTTGTGAGGGATCCAGAGGGGTGCGAGGGCGACCTTGTGAGTGATCCAGATGGGAGCGGGGGGACCTTGTGAGGGATCCAGAGGGGTGCGAGGGCAACCTTGTGAGTGATCCAGATGGGAGCGGGGGGACCTTGTGAGGGATGCAGAGGGGAGCGAGGGCGACCTAGTGAGTGATCCAGAGGGGAGCAGGGGGACCGTGTGCATGATCCAGAGGGGAGTAGGGCGACCTTGTGAGTGATCTCCAGAGGGGAGCAGGGGGGGACCTTGTGAGCTACCCAAAAGGGAGCAGGGACGACCAGACGACCTTGTGAGTGATCCAGAGGAGAGCAGGGACAACCAGATGACCTTGTGAGTAATCCAGAGGGGAGCATTGGACCTTGTGAGGGATCCAGATTTGAAGTTTTGTTAAAATCAGAAGAAGAGCATGCCCAGTTGAGAAAAAGTAGTAGTGACAGATGTTTAGCAATTAAACATATCTGTCACGTTTACCATGTTTTCCGCTGGACATGCTCTTCTTCTTTGTTACCCCCACTACCAAGCTGAATTAACTGCTGTTGATAAGACCAAAATCCTCAAAGCCATTTTTACACTTAAAGGGCCACTGTGGTCACATTGTTAAAATTTACTGTGTTGAAGAACTAGACTTGAAACTAGGAAAAAATGATTTAGAATAGAAAATAAAATAATAAAGCCTGTAATATATTGTATCTTGGATCTGTTGGATCTTCAATTTTGGTTTCGGGTAATCAACTTAATAAAGCAGGAATAGAGATTGATTGCATGTATTAGGAGATCTACCCACAGACAGCACCGTTTCGATATAAATTGATTTCATCAGACTGGGGCAGCATAATCCATCATATGCTAACCTTTAAAGCAGTATTTTACAGCAGACATATGCTATAAGTAACAATGTTTAAAATGGTATTGGATTAAAGAGTGAGAATGCACTGTGTACTCTTTTGCATGTCCTGCCCATTTTCCCTGAGTGCAGTGCAACAACTATAGTTTCTGAGTAGGAAATCATTTTTGTAGCTTATTTTACACTTCCAAATGTCAACAGAAATGTACTATTTATTTACTGTACTCTGTACCGTGGAGGCTTCTATCACTCTCTTGCCCATCATAAGCTAAATGATATACAGTATACAGTTGTGCTCATAAATTTGCATACCCTGAAAGAAATTGTGACATTTTGCCATTTATTTTGAAAATATGACTGATCATGCAAACAAATGTATTTTATTGAAGGATAGTGATCATATAAAGCCAATTATTATCTCATAGATGTTTGGTTTGCGAAGCTGGCTTCAGGATCGCAACTCGCGACCTGGGGCAATTGATTAGCATCGCAAATGGAGTCCAAAAGGTGCCTGCAACTCGATTGCAGACATGTGGCCGTCTGCGGTCAAGTTGCAGGCTTTCATTTGAATGAGGCCCATTGACTATTTATACAGAGACACTAATTGCAATTTAAAAAGCCACAGGTATGGGAAATTTACCTTTAATTGCCATTGTAACCTGTGTGTGTCACCTTGTGTGTCTGTAACAAGGCCAAACATTTAAGCGTAAGTAAACTTTTGATCAGGGCCATTTAGGGGATTTCTGTTATCATTATGATTTCAAAAGGAGCCAAACAACCATGTGGTAATAAATGGCTTCATATGATCACTATGCTTCAATGAAAGACATTTTTTTTCTGCCAGGGTTCTTAATCTGTTCCGGATGGCAGGATGAGTTACAAAAAGGTTGAGTTCCAAGGTAGCATTTCCCGTCTGTTCCGGACCCCAGATTTTTTTTTCACCTTTTAGTTTCCACTGATGGTCTTGTTTTTTTATACAAAACCTTAAAACTAAACAGATATAAATAAAAAACAACAATTAGATCAAATAACATAGAATTTAACTTCACTGTAATTGTACTGATAGGACTTGAGGGACCAATGGGGTGGTGGAGAAGGAGACAGGTTATTGCTTGGAAGTTTGGTTCTTATAGGCACAGACTACATTTTGGTTCTTGTATGCACAGGCTACACTTTGGTTCTTATAGACACAAGCTATACTTTGTTTCTTGTAGACACAGGCCACACTTTGTTTCTTATAGGCACAGGCTACACTTTGGTTCTTATAGGCACAGGCTGCACTTTCATTCTTGTAGACACAGACAGCTCTGGGGCTCTTGCACAGACTGCTCTTGGGCTCTTGTAGGCGCTAACAACAATGCAGTACAGAACATTATTCCACTTCCTGAAAGACAGGGCAATTTTTTTGTCAGTGAAATACTTTGAGATTCAAAAACGTTGCGTTCCGAGGAGGTCGAGAAATGAGGGCCCACTCTATATATACTTCAGATTTGTATATGATTGTTTTATTTGCAGGGCATTAATAGCAATAGCCTTTTTTTATTATATATTTCTTGTTTCAAATAAAATGAAGCACTTCAGTAGAAAATGCTGTTTTTTTGCTACTGTGAGTTTGAAGTCAGTGAAAATTCAGAGCTCAGCGAGACATCGAGGGCCGGGGTGAAGAGACAGCTCTACAGTTCTGTGAAATGCTTATGTAGGAATTCAACATCTGTAGAACTCAGCTAGTTCTGCACAAGTATCTAGTGTTGTGTCAGTGCTTGAAATGTATTTAAAAGGACCTCTGTATTATGATATACTAGCGACTTGCACGTCAAAAAATGACGGTCAATAAAATTGTAAGGCTGGGAATGCTGTTTGGCACACAATATAAGGCTTTTAGTCCTCAGCGCTCATTGCTAACATAAACATTGCTATACTAACCCCACTCTACACTAACCTATTAACACCTACACTACCTACCTACACTACCTACCGACCCGCCAATAAACCCCCCCTCCCGCTAATTACAGAAAATAACAAAACCTAACTCACAAAAAATAATAAAAGCTGTCACATAAAATAAAAAAGCCTAATTTACCGAAAAGAAAAAAGCTACATTACAGAAAAGAAAAAAATGTACATTACAAAAAATACAAAAAAAATCTACATTACAGTTAATAAAAAAAGCAAAGTGACAGAAAATAAAAAACCTACATTACAACCCCCCCCCACAGAAAAAAAATGACACACCTGAAAGGGAATTACATACAGAATATATACAGTACATTACAATACAATACAAATAAAATAAAATACAATGCCCCCTATGTAAAATATATTAAATACTATCTAAAATAAACACATACCCCACTATGTAAAATACATTAAATCCTATCTAACATACATACAAAGCCCACATTCTAAAATACATTAAATCCTATTTAAAATACACACATAACACACTATCTAAAATACATTAAATACTATCTAACATACATACATACCCCACTATCTAAAATACAATAAATCCTATCTAAAATACACACATACCCCCCTATCTATCTAAAATACACCCCCCTATTTAATATACAATAAATCCTATCTCCATATACAAACCCTAATTCTAACCTAAAATAAAATAATTAAGACCACTTACCTTTGCAGATGTTCCTTCAGATTACCAACCTAGGGAAAAAACAAAACAAAACAAATTAGTAGAAAGCATTTACATACTATAAATAAATATTCTAAATATTCTAAATATTCTACTCACCTTTCCAGCATGTCCCATCCTTCTTATTTTCTTCTCCGGCTCGGCCCCTGTTAAAATTAAACATTACATTACTACAATATACACACACACAAAATAAAGTAAAATAAAAATAATATACATTGAACTTACCTCCCTGTGATGTCCCCGGCCTCCTCCTCTTCGGCCCCGGCTGGGCCCTGGAAGAATGTGCGCAACCCCCCCCCCCAAAAAAAAAAACTAATGGAGGTCCATATTCGCAGACCTCCTCGACGCTAATGAGCATCCTAGAGACTTTCCGGCGCCTTCTGATTGGCTGAAATCTGATTGACGGCGTTTTCAGCCAATCAGAAGGCGCCATTGCCAATTTTCTTCCGGAAAAGTCTCTAGGAGGCTCATTAGCGTTGAGGAGGTTCGCAAGTGTGGACCTCCATTAGTTTGTTTTTTTTAGAGCACAGATTCTTCCAGTGCCCAGCCGGGGCAGAAGAGCAGGAGGTTTGGGGACATCATAGAGAGGTAAGTTCAATGTATATTATTTTTATTTTACTTTATTTTGTGTGTGTGTATATTGTAGTAATGTAATGTTTATTTTTAACAGGGGTTGTGCCGGACAAGAAAATAAGAAGGATGGGACATGATGGAAAGGTGAGTAGAATATTTAGAATATTTAGAATGTTTATTTATTGTATGTAAATGTGTTGTACTAATTTGTTTTGTTTTTTTCCCTAGGTTGGTGATCTGAAGGGACATCTGCAAAGGGAAGTGGTCTTAATTATTTTATTCTAGGTTAGAATTAGGCTTTGTATATGGAGATAGGGGGGTGTATTTTAGATAGATAGGGGAGTATGTGTATATTTTAGAAAGGATGTATTGTATTTTAGATAGTGGGGTATGTATGTATGTATGTATGTTAGATAGTATTTAATGTATTTTAGAAATTGTGGTATGTGTATATTTTAGATAGGATTTAATGTATTTTAGATAGTGGGGTATGTGTGTATTTTAGATAGTATATTTAATATATTTTAGATAAGGGGGAATTGTATTTGATTGAATTTGTATTGTAATGTACTGTATGTATTTCCTTTTCAGAAGTGTATTTTTTTTTTCTGTAGTGGGAAGGGGGGGCGGTTGTAATGTATTTTTTTTATTTTCTGTAATGTACCTTTTTTATTTGTTGGGACTTAGGTTTTTTTATTTTCTGTAATGTAGTTTTTTATTTTTTTGTGACTTAGGTTTTTTTTTTTTTCTGTGACTTAGGTTTTATTATTTTTTGTGAGATAGGTTTTATTATTTTCTGTGATTAGTGTGGTGGTGGGGTATATTAGAGGGTAGGTAGTGTAGGTAGGTGGTGTAGGTGTTATTAGGTTAATGTAGAGGGGGGGTAGTTTAGATGTAATGGTTTATTGGGGATTATAGTGCAGTGTAGTGTTTGTAGTTAGTGTCATGAGGGTCCTTGAGGACCGTCATGGCACTTATGTGGTTGATGTTAGGGTTGTAACTGCCCCATAAGGGTCTTTATATACCCTTATGGGACTGATGGGGTTAAATAGAGGCTTATGAAGGTCTGTATTGACCCCCATGAGTGACAGGGTTAATTAAGGGCTTATGTGGGTCTATATTGAACCCTATAATTGACAGGGTTAATTAATGGATTATGGGGGTCTGTATTGACCCCCTTGAGTGACAGGGTTAATGAAGGGCTTATGGCAGTCTGTATTGAACCCTATGAGTGACAGGGTTAATTAATGGATTATGGGGGTCTGTATTGAACCTTATGAGTGACAGGGTTAATTAAGAGCTTATGGGGGTCAGTATTGACCCCCATGAGTGACAGGGTTAATTAATGGATTATGGGGGTCTCTATTGACCCCCACAAGTGACAGGGTTAATGAAGGACTTATGGGGGTCTGTATTGACCCCATAAGTTACAGGGTTAATTAAGAGGTTATGGGGGTCTTCATTGACCCCATTAGTGACAGGGTTAATTAAGGGCTGATGGGGGTCTGTATTGACCCCTATGAGTGACAGGGTTAATTAATGGATTATGGGGGTCTGTATTGACACCCATGAGTGACAGGATTCATTATTGGCTTATGGGGGTCTGTATTGATCCCCATGAGTGACAGGGTTAATTAAGGGCTTATGAGTGTCTGTATTGAGCCCTATGAGTGACAGGGTTAATTAATGGATTATGGGGGTCTGTATTGACACCCATGAGTGACAGGATTCATTTTTGGCTTATGGGGGTCTGTATTGACCCCCATGAGTGACAGGGTTAATTAAGGGCTTATAGGGGTCTGTATTGAGCCCCATGAATGACAGGGTTAATGAAGGGCTTATGGGGGTCCGTATTGACCTCCATGAGTGACAGGGTTAATTATTGGCTTATGGGGTCTGTATTGACCCCCATGAGTGACAGGGTTAATTAAGGGCTTATAAGGGTCTGTATTGACTCCCATGAGTGACAGGGTTATTTAGGGGCTCATGGGGCTCTGTATAGAGCCCCATGAGTGATAGGGTTCATTTTTATTTTTCGCGGGTCCTTTAAAAACCTTTGTGGTCCTTTAAGGACCCGCAAGGCTGGAAATTCGAATTTTGATTTCAGCGGGGGTCACTGCGATGGTAAATGTGGGATTAATGTGGGGACCCTCCAGGGGTCCCAAAGGGGACAGGGTTAATTAAGGGCTTGTGGGGGTCTGTATTGACCCCTATGAGTGACAGGGTTAATTAAAGGATTATGGGGGTCTGTATTGACCCCCATGAGTGACATGGTTATTTAGAGGCTCATGTGGCTCTGTAAAGAGCCCCGTGAGTGATAGGGTTAATTTTTTTTTTTCGCAGGTCCTTTATGGACCTTTACGGTCCTTTAAGGACCCGCAAGGTGGGAAATTTGAATTTTGATTTCAGCAGGGGTGCCCGATGGCATGTGATCGGGGACGCCCACTGCGAGGGTTAATGTGGGAACCCTCGGGGGGTCCCAATGGGGACACCATCACTGGTGGGTGAATGTTAGGTTCGGTGGGGGTAATTACAGTACCCCCGCTGCCGGCCTTAAGTGTTTGTGTAAGGAGCCGCAACAGGGAATTTAGAGCTTTTAAATGCAGGGGGACACACGAGCGTGACCCCCACTGCAAGGGTCAATGTCTGGAAATTGCGGGGGTTCCCCTTGGGGTCCCCCAGCATGGGCTTAATGTGGGCACAGTTCCGCTGCAAGGGGTTAATGTGGGGTCTGGAGCTTATTTCGAATCTCTGGGTAAACTTGTACATGTTTTGCAGTGTTTTTCGCGGTCCTGGGACGTGGAGCCTTGTTTTAATTTTTTTCGGCCGCCTTTTTTTTTTCTTGCATAGGCGATTTTTGAGTGCCGAAACTGGGGAAATTGTAATTAAATTGGCATTCAACCTCAATTCTAGACGTCCTGGCTGTCCCCCCGTGCTGTCGTGAGTTTTTTTTAATTATTATTATGTTTTTGTGTGTGTTTTCGTGTTTTTGTGTTTGCTCGGTTACATGTTTGTTACAGGACCTTGTGCATTTTTTTTTCTAAGTCCCGCAGGTCGTAATTTTGGGTTGCAGGGTATTTTTTTTTACTAAGTGCCGTGGGTCGTAATTTTTTGTTTCAGGCAGCAAGCAATGAGGGAGAGGAGAAAGGGAAGAGAGACACAGGGAAAGATAGACACAGGGTAAGGACAGGAGGAAGAGGGGAAGAGAGAGAGACAGGGGAAAGAGAGGAGGAGGGGAAGAGACACACAGGGGAAGGAGAGGAAGAGACACACAGGGAAAGGAGAGGAAGAGAGACATGGAAAGGAGAAGAGGAGGGGAAGAGAGACACAGGGTAAGGAGAGGAGGAGGAGAAGAGGTCGTGCGGGGTCGCAAGGATGAGCACCTATGGCGCTCATCTCCACCAGCTCAAGGAGCGCCATTGGCGTTCCTTGCTACGTGAGCCAGCCTTAGTTGGGCTCGCTACACAAGCCTGCAATCGTTAGCAACAACCCATATTGCTCACAACTATATATGTGATATATAGTCTTACTATATTGTGCTGTATGACACACTGCATAATACTTAGTATCAGTTAGAATTTTCAGGGTATCTTGATTGAGTATTGTTCATTTTAATTTTTCTAATGGTGCTCACCGAGGAATATATTACATATCTGACCAGAACTGACCCTCAAGGGCTGGAGCTGGTGGCATAGTCACTTATATCTTTCTTTGAGAGATAGTGAAGCTGTGCAGCAGGATGTAAATTCCTGTATATTATTGATGTATTTTAGCTGCTCCAGGTGCATGAAGCCTCTCCCAATGACATCATCATTCATCATCATGAGTCATTTTAGTGTTTCATCTGGTTGGTGATGACATCACAGTGCACCTACTGTCCTGGAAATGGCTTCTATTAGATTAGTACTAAACTCAAACTCACCTTAAACCTGCACAAAAATCCAGGTAAAAGATAAATAAAAGGAGCTTCTGCCCTAAATCTCAAAATTAAAAGGGCTCTTTACGCAAGTTTTTTGTGTGTTATATATATTTTTGACTTGTTGAATTAAAAATTTTATTTCTCACACTATTTCCCAGTATCTCTCTCCCTTGGCAAACAAGTATGTATCTTCCAGTGTATCCCAGGATCTCTCTCACAGCATATCTCAGCATGTATCTTCCAGTATATCCTCGTATGTGACTCTAGTATATCCCAGTGTGTATCTTGCAGTATATACCAGTGTGCCTCTCTAGTATATCCCAGTATGTATCTTCCAGTACACCCAAGTATGTGTCTCTAGTATATCCCAGTATGTGTCTGTACTATATCCCAGTATGTATCTTCCAGTACACCCAAGTATGTGTCTCTAGTATATCCCAGTATGTGTCTGTACTATATCCCAGTATGTATCTCCCAGTATATCTCAGTATGCTTCTTACAGTATATCCCAGTCTGCTTCTTCCAGTATATCCCAGTATATGTCTCTAGTATATCCCAGTATGTATCTCCCAGTATATCTCAGTATGCTTCTTACAGTATATCCCAGTCTGCTTCTTCCAGTATATCCCAGTATATGTCTCTAGTATATCCCAGTATGTATCTTCCAGTATATCCCAGTATATGTCTCTAGTATATCCCAGTATGTATCTTCCAGTATATCCCAGTATGTCTCTAGTATATCCCAGTATGTATCTTCCAGTATATCCCAGTATGTGTCTCTAGTATATCTCAGTATGTATCTTCCAGTATATCCCAGTATATGTCTCTAGTATATCCCAGTATGTATCTTCCAGTATATCCCAGTATGTCTCTAGTATATCCCAGTATGTATCTTCCAGTATATCCCAGTATGTCTCTAGTATATCCCAGTATGTATCTTCCAGTATATCCCAGTATGTCTCTAGTATATCCCAGTATGTATCTTCAAGTACACCCCGGTATGTGTTTCTCGTATATCCCAGTATGTATCTTTCAGTATATTCCAGTATGTGTCTCTTGTATATCCCAGTATGCATCTTCCAATATATCCCAGTATGTATCTTTCAGTATATTCCAGTATGTGTCTCTTGTATATCCCAGTATGCATCTTCCAATATATCCCAGTATGTATCTTTCAGTATATTCCAGTATGTGTCTCTTGTATATCCCAGTATGCATCTTCCAATATATCCCAGTATGTATCTTTCAGTATATTCCAGTATGTGTCTCTTGTATATCCCAGTATGCATCTTCCAATATATCCCAGTATGTATCTTTCAGTATATTCCAGTATGTGTCTCTTGTATATCCCAGTATGCATCTTCCAATATATCCCAGTATGTATCTTTCAGTATATTCCAGTATGTGTCTCTTGTATATCCCAGTATGCATCTTCCAATATATCCCAGTATGTATCTTTCAGTATATCCCAGTATCTCTATCCCATTATATCTCAGTATGTTTCTCCCAATATATATCAAGTAATGGCCATATAAAACTGATGCACATTTCATTGCTTTTATAAAAAGTTTATTCCATAAACAACAGCTGTGTAGACCTTCCGAACTTGCAAGTTCTGAAAGAACCAAAGGGAGAAAAATGATATTACTACAGTTAAGAGTATATATGAGCATTTAGAGGGAGCTTGTAATTTATGGTCACTTCAGAATCTGGAGGGTTGTCTCCATAAACTCAATAAATCCTGGAGTGCATCTGGACTCATACTAAGACCCAAGGACACAGTTTGGCTACTGCGAAAACTAACACTGCATGATTAAAAACTATTTGAAAAAGATGGAAGTGGCTTCAAATAAAATTTATTTTGGGTGGAGCTAGTGCAGTGCAGCAGGTGCACAGCACCAAGGTATGTTCCCTCTGTTACTGACAACAGGAAAAGGGCATTATCACATATATAGTTGTCAGCAATGCGGGTCGTTGCTAACGCTTGCGGGCTTGCATAGCGAGCCCGCCTTTTGCGAAGCGAGGGCTGCAGTTGCTGTCAAGGAGCGCCAAAGGCCAAAGGCGCTCCTTGCCCTGGTTGAGATGAGCGCCATACACTACCACCCCCTGTGACTTTCGGATCGCAAATGCGGACCCTCGCGAAGCAAAAAGAGCCGCAGGCGAGAGAAAAAATGGCTGCAGATAAAAACGAAAACAAGGCTACACGACCCCTAAAGCCGCTAAATACCACAAAGCCAATACAGCATTTACAAAAACCTGTACGACCTACAACATACACCATTAGCAAGGACGCTTCATCATCCACACCCGCGTACCACATACACATTTGCTGCCATTTTACAACACTAACTTACACAATGCAGAAGTACACAGCTACACAAACGGCTTCCCCTCGCGCATGCAGCCTATTTACACTACACACTGCACACATTGCTGACACTTACACCTCAGCTCCACAACAGTGCAAACCTACATTGTATGCTGCAGGAACATCAAAACAGATTGTCAGCTCTTCAGCACAATGCTTCCTGCATATATTACTTACAAATAGGTAAAGTATATTAATTTAATAATTTATTAATTATTTAATTAGCATAAAAAAATATATATACACAAAAAAACACAATGAGCGCCAACGCTGCTCATAGCACACAAACTACACCAGGGGACAGCCGTGCAATAAGTGCAAAAAGCAGATCAGCGATGATCTTACAATGACAGCAAAAGCGCCAATGATAAAAAAAAATACAACAACCAAGAGGCTCGCAATGAGCACCGAAGGATCTCAGACCACCAAAAAAATGTCTGTGGCAAACAGCATTACCTGCCTTACAATTTTACTGCCCTGTCATTTTTGACGAACAAGTCGCTAGTTCTATATAATTATCTCATAGAAAGGTGATCTGACCACCTACTTATATGTGTTTGTTTTTTTATTGACCCCTACCTTGCAATCAAAAAATGCAAATTATTCTGCACCAGGACCCTCCATTCACTAGCTCCACTGCTGACTTGATTTTTCTGCTCTACATGATGGTGCATATCTATATCACACAGTTCAGTATCTCTTTAAAGGCATATTCAAGTGAGGTGGGTTATGAATGCATCTTGTAGAGAAGCATTATAACCAACCTAGCAAAAATGTTTGCATGAAAAAATGCAAACTATTTTTGGGTAGACAAGCCCAGAAAAGGCTGCTGCCCAACCATACTGTGCATGCGCGAGCCAATTGGTGTTTCAGCCAATCAGCAAAGAGCGGTGATGTCAGCTGTGTGTATATGAGAGCAAGTGTTTCTGTGTGTGAATGTGTGTGTGTGTCTCTTTGGGCTGGGGGAGGTCACGGAGCAATTCACTGGGGCTGGGTGAGGTGATGGGGCAATTCACTGGGGCTGGGGGAGGTCACAGGGCAATTCAATGGGGCCGGGGGAGGTCATGGTGCAATTCACTGGGACTGGGGGAGGTCACATGGCAATTCACTTGGGCTGGGAGAGGTCACAGGGCAATTCAATGGGGCTGGGGGAGGTCATGGTGCAATTCACTGGGGCTTGTGGAGGTGATGGGGCAATTCACTGGGGCTGGGTGAGGTCACATGGCAATTCACTTGGGCTGGGACAGGTCACAGGGCAATTCAATGGGGCTGGGGGAGGTCATGGTGCAATTCACTGGGGCTGGGGGAGGTCACATGGCAATTCACTTGGGCTGGGAGAGGTCACAGGACAATTCAATGGGGCTGGGGGAGGTCATGGTGCAATTCACTGGGGCTTGGGGAGGTGATGGGGCAATTCAATGGGGCTGGGGGAGGTCATGGTGCAATTCACTGGGGCTGGGGGAGGTCACATTGCAATTCACTTGGGCTGGGAGAGATCACGGGCCAATTCACTGGGGCTGGGGGAGGTCACAGGGGCAATTCACTGGGGCTGGGGGAGGTGATGGGGCAATTTACTGGCACTGGGGGAGGTGATAGGGCAATTCACTTGGGCTAGGGAAGATCACAGGGACAATTAACTGGGGCTGGGGGAGGTGATGGGGCAATTAACTCAGGCTGGGGAGGTGATGGGGTAAATCCCTAGGGCTGGTAGAAGTACATAAAATAATCAGTGAATGAAGGGTCACAGGCCTTGTTCTGGGTATTACAGAAATCCGAAGGAAAAAAGCAGCTCAATTCACAGACCAAAAAGATACAATGTATTATATATGCTAATTTTTGCTGGGATTTTCAGGGGGTGTCAACATTCATAGAAAAAAGTTTGCAAATGCAAGAAATTCAGAAAACTTTAGGGTAACAGTTTAAATGCTTATTGTGGTATTTTTTTCATACACTACTAATTCACCTCTGTCAGATGCATTAATAACCCAGCTCACTTGCATATACCTTTAAGTGCACTCCTCTCTCTGTTTTATTGCCACTTTTCTAGATGGGGAGGCCAGGCTTTGTCTGCCTAGTGAAGCATCTTTCTCCTTGGAGACCCCTCAACGTGCCCACCTGACTTCCAGGTCCTGGCGCCAGTCCCCTGCTTGGCACGCTGTGCCAGCTCTCACTTTCTACACTGATGGCTCTCTGAGGTGACAAGTTCACTTCTCAGCTCTGTCAGCTCCTTCCCTGACCTACTTTCTCACTCTGCATCAAGCCTGGCACTATGCGCCCCTGCCGCCTCCATCCATTCCTGCATTATCAGAAGGAAAACAATGTCTTACGAGAGATGAGCCTGAGGCGGCACAGGGCCTGCTCAAGTCATTTAGACCACTACTGAAAACAATCATTACAGAGACGCACAGTGTAATTCTAATAAAAGCATGGAGTACCATTAAACAGATATAACACCTGACCCAAAACTAGAAGGAATCACGGAAGAGTATTCAGTCCCAGAGCAAGACGTGGTAAGGGTTACATTATATTATATACTAAAAGTAATAACAAGTACTTTACTAACTATCTGCTACTTAAACAATTCCATACTTCGACCCATTGAGCAAAAGTCTGTTATCTCTATCTTTTGGGTGAATATTGCCAATAATTGCTAATTATCATCTCTTAGTCTGGCTGTATGCAATTGGTAGGCAGGGAGTAATTAGGCCAATCAACCTAGCATTATTGCATCATAAATTAGTCCTGTACTGTATATGTTTGTAATAAAGTTAATGTTTGAAAATTTTAGGTCCTTTTATCAATCTTACACTTCTGTAACAAGTCATTTTCTGTACTATAGATCAGTTACACTGGTCAGCAGCCTAAACGTTTCGGTGATGAAATCAGTCAATTTCGACCAATCTTACTATTTCGAATAAGAATATGGCAGTTTTCCTTTTCTTATTATTTTTGTTACCATATTTTGTTTAAAGTGACACAAAAGGGGAATTGAGAAGCAAGCACAAAAGCCACTTCCTACTGTAGATCTGTTAAATGTATTCAATGATTAAATTACGATATCAAATGAAGTAAAAAGGAAACTCACATGTTCCTACCTCATGCAAATAAGGTGGTAAAATCTCACATATATATATATATACAGGCGAATTGCCCGTCAAAAAATGACGGCAATCAAATTGTAAGTGAGCTAATGCTGTTTGGTGTATATAATGTGGCTGATTTAGCGTCCTTCGTTTTCTATGTCGTGCGACTTTGTCGGAAAATCCGTAGCTGTTTGGTGGTGTTTTGCGTGTTTAGGGACCTTTAGCCTCGTTTTCGTTTTGTTCGGCGGCCATTTTTTCTCTCGCTTAGGTGATTTTCAGGTCTCTAAACTTCGAAATTTGTGCTTAAATGGAGGTGTAACTTCACTTACAGAGGTCCTGGGTGCCCCCCCCCTTGCTGTGAATAACCTTTTTATGTGTTTGTTGTTTGTGTTTATTCTGTTTGTAATGTTTTTTGAGTTGCGCGGGTTGCGTCCTTGTTTTTTAATCTCATAGGTGTTTTTCGGCAAATACGTAGGTGTTTGCTGGTGTTTTGCGTCTTTAGACAGCTGTAGCCTCGTTTACGTTTTTTTTGGTGGCCATTTTTTTCTCTTGCTTAGAGAATTTTTTTGTGTCTAAACTCTTTTAATTTGAGTTAAATTGAGGTGTAACTTTAGTTTTCGAGGTCCTGGATGCTCCCTCTTCCTGTAAGTAAGCTTTTTATGTATTTGTTTTGTGTATTTGTTGTATTTTTCATGTTTTCATGTGCGCGTGTTGAGGCTGATTTTTGCGAGGTTGTAATGAGTCGTAACTATTTTCCTTGCGTAACAACGTAAATTTTGCGAGGGTCGCAGTTGCTGGCAAGGAGCGCCTTCGGCTGTGCGAGCCCGCAAGCGTTAGCAACAAATCGCATGCTCACAACTATATATGTGATAAATCTCACAAGGGGCACAGAGTTCTTTCCCAGTTTGAGGTAGAGGTGATTCCGCCAGGCCAAGGATCACAAGTTGAATTAGTATCAATACAGATTGCTTATTTTATCAGGCATATGGTGACGATCCACATAAAGACATAAATGGTAGTCATATGGGATTTTAGTTAGAAGACAGTGTTGGAGCTACCAGTGGGGGGGGGGGGGGGGGGGAGTGGGCAGCTATGGAAAGGGTCTTTGTGAGGGAGGCTGTTATTGGAAGAGGTCTTAGGAAGGGTGATGATATGGAAAAGGATCCAGGGGAAGGGCTCTAAGTGAGTTGGTACCCGAGAAGAGCCCAGTGCAAAAACATTTTTACAACCTTGGGGGGGGGGGGGGGGTTCTCCATGCTCTAGCTTTGCCACTATTAGAAACCCCCCATATTCTGAAATACAAACTGCCAGATTTTAATAGCCCTGGTTCTAGACTATACTTAACAGTGTATGGGATCTCCCCTTATAGTCTGCATATATAAATATGCTGACTGTAATAGTCTTGTATACATCTTATGGAGAATATATATAACTATTCACACAGAGATATAATCAATAAAAATAACCTATAGCATATCTGATGACAATCAATATAAAAACATATAACAAACGCGTTTCATCCTGTACCTGGGCTTTCTCAATGATAACATCTTCAAAAATATATATAAATATGTTATGTATAACATGTATGCATAGATCAATTTCTTTTAATTTGTTTAAAGGTTAAGAGTTTTAGTTTCTTAAAGAAAGAAAAAATTAGACCACAACATAAAACGCAATGTTGAAACTGGAAATAAAATACATGTGTATGGTTTGTGTTTAATTCCGTTAGACAAGTATATTGTATCAGTTTGGATATGCTATGTTTTATATAATAATCTTCTTAAATAAAAATATGATCAGAAAAATATTTTAGCTCCAGATTTTCTATACTATAGATCACTTATAGATGACCTTTTTTCACTTAAAGGGTCTCATATGTGGCCACTGAGTCTTTAAAAGGGCCTCATTGTTCTTTTAACCTTTTTCTTTTACTTAGTCCAAATTAGTAAAATCACTGTAGGAAATGAATTAATTGATAATAGAGGTATAAATAACAAGGAGACCTAACTGGGTGTTATTTGCTATAAATGCAAGATATTTTTGGGATTCCAGTGGGCTTTTATTTGCAGAACTTCCTTGCAGTTCATTTGCAGCTTCCTGCTTTGTATTAAAGTAGCAGCACATGGCTGTGGATGTGTGAAGTGCAGACACTGCGCTATCACTTACCACAGCCGGCTGTTATCTAAAGGCCAGCAGCTTGCAGTGCCCATTTACACCAGACCTGGAGGTAAAATGTAATGGGCTCCATATGCCCCAAAAAAGCGGAGCATTTTCTGTTAATAAAACAGCATTACCCACCAGGTTTTTCATCTATTAAGAATTAAACTATCATCTACTCTTTTGAAGAACTACACTTTAATATTAGGAAACTGTTTTTACAATGGAAAAAAATATATATAATTGTGTTGCAGTGGAACCTACAATTTTGTCTTCTGCTGATCTACATCTTGAGACCCTTCCCCCAAACACATACCCTAAATAAGAAACTATATATATATATATATATATATATAATAAAATCTGTGTATGTGTGTGTATAATTATATTGTCTTTTGCATATCAGTACCCAGAATTCCTAGAGTGCAATCAAAACATTCTGATAAACCATAGGTATTACGATGTCCAAATGCCCTCAAACTTATATTTATATAGTATAACTAACTATTGTTGTATACTAAACCTGCACATATATCCTATACTGAATTTTACTTAATGAAGAATAGAAAAATCCAGTTTTCAGTATTCAACATTTTCAGATGCCTCTATTGTACCATATTCCTTAAAGGTATATGGAAGTTTTCTGAATTATGAAGCACCTGATAAAGGAGAATCAGCAGTGTAGTGAAACATTTTTTGCTTGAAAAAATACCAAAATAATCATTAATAAACTTATCTGAAAGTTTGCAAAATCTCTTCAGTTTTCATGCAGTTGATTTTGAGAAGGAACGTCCTGGAAATTCAAGTTAAATTAGCATAAAATTCATAGTTGTGGCCAATCAGAGGCAGGTACAATAATATATCTATTTCACTCTGAGACAAACAGAGGCATACTGATACTGACAGCTGATTTGCTAGGACTCATCTCCTCACAGCTCATTGGCTAGGATGCTCTGCTTACATTGTTACCTTTAGGGTGGAGCTCACACAAGAGATTTCAAATGTACTTTGTATTACAAATATACAGAATTCCCCAATAAAATGATTTGATATGAGATGCCCAATCAGACAGACGCACTCAGGAGATCACACAAACTATAATATACCTTTAACTGTAAATGGTTCCATACTGCTAAACCAATTTTTTAGACATAAAAGGATCCTTGTAAAAGAATAAAATAACATTAGAATTAAAGGTTCTTCCATAAATGGGTCCTTTAAAGCGTAGTATGAGCTTGTGAGGATTCCCTGGTGATCCAGTGGTTAGGATTTGGTGCTTTCACCGCTAAGACCTGGGTTCGATTCCAGTCAGGGAACTAAAAAGTCACTGAAGCCATGCAGGGATGGGCCTGGTAAGTACTTGGATGGGAGACCACCTAGGAATACCAGGAGATGTTTGCTATGGCCCACTGGTGAAGGAATTAGCAACCCATTCCAGTATCTCTGCCATGAAAACCAAGTGGATCAGAATGACCATGGGCATAAAGATATAGAGTCGGAAAAAAAGAGCTTGTGATATTAACAGTTTATCAGCTTTAACACATTTTTAACAGAATATTCCGCTATTTATTTTTATATACTGTATTATGAGGCCAACAAATAACTGGCAGTGAATATATAAAAAGTGTTTGGCTACACAATAATAAGGAAAAGGGAACATAAAAAATAAAAACCAGTGTCAGAAATACTGTAAATATATATTATTTATAGGTTAGAAGAATGTTTCATCATTCATCATTTTAACACTTTCGCTGCCAAAATAATCTATTGGTCAATCCAGCTTTTCATTACAGTTCTACTCTGTTGTTTGTACTGGCAGAGCATTATATCTGACCACATGTATGCACCTTACTAAATGATCCGTGGACTCTCCAAATTCATTTATCCACTTTCAGCTCCTGCTCCTTGTACTATCTCAGGATGTCTCTGACTCACCTCCCAGCATCCTTTGTGAAGAATAGAAGACTAATCTGTAGCACAATTCAGCCAATCAGAGAAAATATTTGCTAGACTAGATCTGAACACATTTTTCAGTGCATGACACGGCACCTACTGCAGACAAGTGCCAAAAGGCATCTGCCTATTCTGCCTAATAGTAAATCCGGTTCTGAAGGGAAGTGTGTCCAGTGTTTTCAACAGGAATAAGGAAAGCTCACTAATTTAAAAGGACACACATTCCTTAGTAGCAGTAAGAATCAGGTTAGAATATAAAATTACTCCCTGCAGTAAAGAATAAATGCATATAGACAAATGAAATATACAAAAGTTTTTTTTTTCTTTCTAAAAACATTTGTTATTTACTTGCAAAGGGTTCCCTGGTGGTCCAGTGGTTAGGATTTGGTGGCTTTGATTCCAAGTCAGGGAACCAAGAGGTCACACCACCCTGAAGACAAGCAGGGTTGGGCCTGGTTAGTACTTGGATGGGAGACCACCTAGGAATACCAGGAGCTGTATGCTGTGGCCCACTGGAGAAGAAACTGGCAACCCACTTCAGTATCTCTGCCATGAATACCAAGTAGTTCAGCATGGTGTGTTATGGTGCATGAGGTTAAGAAGAGTCAGACACAACTGAACGGCGCAAACACACTTACTTACTAATACTCTGACCTGACACTATGTATGTTATGGTGGACAGAAAACCCATCCTAGACATGTCCCATGTTTAAAAGGCTAGAAACAAAAAAGGTGAGGTTTTAAGCCTCATTGGCCTGTTACTACCCAGAATCCGTAGAGGCAGCGGGAACATTGTTCACCGACCTGCAACTCTCCATTATTTAGTGGTTGTTGATAAGACCATTGTCGGCGGTGCATGGCATGGGAGCCATCCTCTGGGGGGCCCAGTGCAATCTAATTTTTTTTTTATTCCTTTTTTTAATTACTGTAGTTATGCACCCCCCCCCCCACCACCAACACCTTCAACCAACCTCCCTGGGCCACATTTGCCATGATACTCCCCCCTTTAGGTTATAACTACCCTCCCCAAATGACCTCCAGTGGGCCACAGCATACAGCTCCTGGTATGCAGGTCGGTAAACAATGTTCCCACTGCCTCTACGGATTCTGGGTAGTAACAGGCCAATGAAAAAACTCACCTTTTTTGTTCCCTACAAGAACAAGGTACATATCCAAATCATACCCATAGCCCATCTTTTAGGGCAAAGTATGAGGTGCAAGATTAGATTTCACACTGAACATATAATGTGCAAACACAGGGCAATTAAAGTGCACAAAAGAAAGAATTAAGATAAGGTCAGACTACTTATTATTGCATAAAAAACACAGTCTGACATTCTCGATTACTTAAATAATTTGTGACAAGGATGGAGGAGCCTTTCATCAACAAAAAATCATGTTTCCCATTATTAAGTTTAGTTATTCACAAGAACATAAAGAGAAAAAAATAATGTGTATATTATCATAATGAGCAATTGTACATTTTTAGAAATATAAATATAAAAAAATATAAATTTGTATTTTTGTGAATATTTCAGATTTGTAACACAGGCCTGGCAAGATCCAGTCCTTGAGAGCTGGAGCCAGAATTTTTTGACTATTTCCTATTTGAGCACAGGTAAGTATGTCAAAATGATTGAGCCATTAAATGACTCAGCTGTTCACAGACAGGATATCCTAACAATCTGGCCTGTGAATACTGGAGCTGGTCAAGGTTGACATCCATTTATACATCAGAAACCTCTTGTTAAATTATGGTAGATACCCCAACAGTGCATACCCTTGTGCAAATAACCAGCATTATGGATTTCTAGAATGCAAGTGACTCTCCTGAAAATTCAGGGCGAAATGCGTAGAGTGATTGTTACTGATGTGTCTTTTGGTAACTCCAATGCTAATGTTGTCATGTTGCAACAAGACATCATCTGGAAGCAGTGATGGAGCTAGTGAATGGAGGGCCCTGGTGCAATATAATTTTGAGCCCCCATCCCACACATGAGGTCATTTGGGGAGGGTAGTCATAACCTAAAGGTGGGAGTATCATGGCAAATGTGGCCCAGGGAGGTTGGTTGAAGGTGTTGGGGGGGGGGGGGGGGGGGGTGCATAACTACAGTAATTAAAAAAAGGAATAAAAAAAATTAGACTGCACTGGGCCCCCCAGAGGATGGCTCTCATGCCTTGCACTGCTGACAATGGTCTTATCAACAACTACTAATTATTGGAGAGTTGTAGAGCTCCTGTATAGATAATTATGCATCAAAAAACCACCTTCTAAGCTCAGTTATCTAACTCAAAACTTTTAAAGCAGGTGACTCTCCTGGAGAAGCCCTATAGTGGATGAAACGCATAGAAATTACTACAAATAAAAAGATCATGATAAATTATAATAATCACGGATGTGTAGGTATTAAAGTCTAAGGGCCTCATTCTAATGATGGCCACAAGGCTGCGATCCCTTACGGGGTGCTGCGGCCCCTTAGCTACTTTGCTATATAAAGGGAAGGGGCCGCAGCACACCCCTTCCTATGGCCGATCGCAAGCCATGCAATCGGACGTTAGCTTTGGCGGGCTTGTACCAGATCGCAGATCAGAGTGCAAGCCCGCCAAACTAAAAAGTCCAAAATAAATTAAATGCAGCATTGTACAGAGCTGTAATTGATAGGGGACACATTGGGGGACATGAGGATTACATGTACTACATTGGCTAGCTGGCATATCGCTGCTAGCCAATAATGTCATTTGTGGCTGCAGTCCCCCCTAATGTCCCCTTTCAATAACAGTGCTGTACAGTGCTGCATTGAATATATATTTACCCCTAAAGAACCGGTGCGCTCCTTAAAGGGACCACGGCACACTAATGGTTACCCCAAGCCGTGGTGATACTGTAAGTACCCCAGCTGCAACTAACATTAACCCCCTATGCTGCGGGGTCCCCATCGGGCCCACCGGAGGGTCCCCACATTAACGTTGCAGAGGGGGTCCCCATCGGGGCCCCCGTTGCATAAAAAATTAAAATTTTCCAACCCACGAGGGTCCTGAAAGGACCTTAAAGGTCCTTAAAGGACCCTCTATCAATAAAACTATTTACCCCTGACGCAGGGCCCTTAAAAAACCTGCCGCTCTAAAATTCTGATTGGCTGAATTTTGGCAGCCATTTCTGTTTTTTTCCTGGAAGAAGCACTAGAGGCCTCATTAGCGTCTGGGAGTTCCTCCAGGGAGAAGCTCTGTTATTTTTTTTTTTTTTTTAGAGCGGCGGGTTTTTCAGAATAGGGAAGTAGCTTGCGGCAATCTCTTGCGGCCACGCAGCTCCAACGGCCATGATTAGAATGAGGCTCTGTGTCATTAACATGTATACTAAATGGGCATGCACCTCTTCCTTATCAACACCAACTTTTAAAGTTAATTCATAGAGAGTTACAGAGATCCTGTATAGATAACTATGCTTAAACAAACAAACTTTTCAGCTCAGTTATCTAACAATTCCACAGAAACTTTTAATAACAACCAGTTATAATTGTATTTATTTATATGTATCTGCAGCAAACAGGACCTTTGCTGTGTCCCATTAAGATATTAAGTACCAGTGCAGTTTTATTCATGTATAAATTAACATCTGTACTTTTTGTTGGCACAGAAAATAATAATAAGCATTTTTTTTGCTGCCAATTTCTTTTTAATAAGTAAAAAGTTATTAAAGCTGCTAATTGCACACCCACAGTTGTGATATAATGTGCGGCGCTCTCCTATTCCCTGTCTGTGTTTTATAACCTGACCTTTCCGTTGCTTACTGTGCATATAATTTCCTGGCATGAGAATATCTTTCCAAAGCTCTGCACCCTGAGCAAGTTTTACAAGCAATGCCAATAAAATGTACATTATCATATACAATTAATGCATAATTCATATAGTGCTCCTGATCCAATAGGCTGAGATTGTGACTCCGCTCATCAAGTCAGTCCATCTAAATACAATATATTCCATTGCAAGACATTTAACTATTTAATGGGCCAAGGAATCCAGCGTTAAAGGGCCTTGGCACAATGCTGGGCCAAACAATTCTCAAAAATGTTATTATGCACAAACAATACCGAATATCTCACAAATTATTTACTGTTGAGGATTATGGCTAGTACAACGTATATTTTTAAGACATTTTTTAGAGATGAAACCAATTAGTTGTTGTAATGAGAGTAATGTGAGTGAAGAGGGCTCGGGGTGTGACTCAGATTAGATTAGGTATACAGGCCCAGTGTGTTATCATTGTGTACACACAGACCAGACACTTACACACCTCCATGATTTGCTTCCTGTCTGCTGAGCAACTTTACAAGCAGTGAATCACTTGGGCACCCAGGGGTGTGTTACATGGGGGGGGGGGGGGGGTACTAAGAACTTTCTCACCTGAGATAACATGAGACGGGCAGTTTTTCCCCATAGTACAAATCAAAACAAATCAGAATTTAGTCCAAATAATGCATATATATTTATGTATAGTATATATATATATATATATATATATATATATACTAGGACCTTGCCTGTCAAAAATGACGGGATTCAAATTTTAAAACTGGCAATGCTGTTTGCCGCACAATGTGAGGCTTTTGCTCCTCTGAGCCCCTTCGGCGCTCATCGCGTGGCTCGCAATGGCGCTCATTGCGAGCCTCTCCCTGTGTACTTCAACTTTCCTGCTTTGCACTGATCACCTTTGGCGCTCATCACAAGCGTCTCCCGCTTGCGGTGCTCATCGTGAGCCCCGCGATTAGAGCCTTTGGTGCTCATCTCGTGGCTTACAATGAGCACCTTTGGCCCTCATTGCGACCCTTTCCTCCCGCCTGCAAGTTTTGTGCTTGGGAATGCCATGTGTCTCTTTCCACCATCTCCCAACTGTCCCATCTTTGTGTCTTTCTCCTCTGTGTGTCAGCTGAATGTTTGCGTGTTACACGCTGAAGACCTTTTGTTTTATTTTCAATGTCCTAAGTCTCGCGCCATACATGGCTCGCCCGGGCCTCGCACGACTTGTGATTGCGACCAACATTGCAAACATTACAGACATTGTTCTGGGTCCTGTACTATATATGTGATATATATATATGTGATATATATATATATATATATATGTTATATATATATATATATATATATATATACATATATATGTACTGTATATATATATATATATATATATAAATATATATACACTTTATACAAATTATTATTATTATTTCTGTATTTTAGAGGGGCCCGCAGTGGAGGGCCCCTGTGCATTGCACTGTCCCTTCTTAGTAAATTTCCCCAAAGTCAAAATATAGAGACATGATTTATTTTTTTTAATTTCCATTTCCAGAATTGTAATAAACTGCAGTTCATTTACTTAAACATAGGCAGAACAAACTGATTTGCACGGCACGGATATAATCAGCTATTTTTGTTATGTTGGTTATAGAGACCATTTATTTTCTAATTATACTAATTGAAAAAAAATTAGCATTAAGACAACAGTCAGATAAAAAAAAAAACAATGGCCCCTATTCAATTGCAAGCCCACAGTTGCCTTCATACAGGCCGTATGTCAGTGGGCTTGAAATTTGCTGCAGTTACAGAGAGATTCAATTGAACAAGCTCACAATTTATGGGCCGAAAGCCGAAACCGCAAGCCATGCACCCGTAAGTAGCATTTCAGAACGTGATCATGATCAATTAAGCAAGGCTGTAACGACCAATTTAGAAACAGCCAATAGTAAATGAGACCATCATCATGGCGTTAGTAAAATATGGAGGTTAAACCACAATCAATTAGAGTTTAGAAGTCCGATATGCGATCAGACTCGCAATCCAGCAATGTACAAAATAATAAAAATAAATGACGATACTGTTCTAGTCCATGTGTGTGGCCTGATATGTATTAACTCATTGATTCCTGAGATAAATATATTTTTATTGCCTATTTGCGAGCCTGAGACTGTTTTGCAATTAATTTTAATGTCTTTCATCGCTTTCCCCGTCTTTTAAAGTGCAGTATTGATTTTGTATTTCCATTTACAGTGCTATGATCAGGTGCTTAACCCCCTTGCGAGTCCTATCTGATAGGATTTTCTTCTATATTTGCCATTTACGGGTGTGAAAACATTTGTGGGCTTGAGGAATTGTAGCAATTGAATAGCGATTTGTGATTGTAACATTTCCGAGCTTGAAAGATCAGAGGCTTAGATGGGTTTGGAGTTATGGTTTTAACAACCGCAGGGATTTTGAGCTACTTACCGGCAAATCGTATAGCAAATTAGTTTATGGGCTCCATTACGGGCTCCAGTAACTAACAATTGCTCAATTGAATAGGGGCCATAGTCTGATCTGCATTTATCTTACCAGTGAGCTAAGAGGAAGTGTAATCAAGCTCATATATAGAGAAACAGTTTTCTTGTTAGATTTACATTTAAACCAATGGGACAAAAGCTCAATGTGTTACTACATTAAAGCAAAGCCATTTTTTCCCTTATAGATGAATTATTTCTCATACAAAAATTACATTTGATAGTAGTTTGTTTGCTAGCAATGTACATCTATCACTTTTAAATTCTATCTTGTATGTGTATGTCAGCCTCCTTCTCATTGTCCCATGTGAGGGCCAGCATCCTTATCATTCTGCATTGTGGTTGCCAGCCTCCTTCTTATTGTCCCATGTGAAGGCCAGCATCCTTATCATTGTGCATTGTGGTTGTCAGCCTCCTTCTTATTGTCCCATGTGTGGGCCAGCATCCTTATCATTGTGCATTGTGGTTGTCAGCCTCCTTCTTATTGTCCCATGTGTGGGCCAGCATCCTTATCATTGTGCATTGTGGTTGCCAGCCTCCTTCTTATTGTGCCATGTGAGTGACAGCCTCCTTCTAATTGTACCATGTGATTGCCAGCGTCCTTTTCATAGTGCCGTGTGAGTGTCAGCCTCCTTCTTCTTGTGCCATGTGAGTGCCAGCCTTCTTCTCATTGTGCCTTGTGTATGTTACCCTCCTCTTCATTGTGCCATGTGAGTGCCAGCCTCCTTTTCATTATGCCATGTGAGTGCCAGCCTGAGACTATTCATTGTGTCATGCGAGTGCCAGTCTCCTCAAAGTACAATGTGAGAGCAAGCCTCCTCCTCAATGTGCCATGTGAGTGCTAGTATCCTTATCACTGTGCCATGTAAGTGCCAGCCTCCTCCTCATAGTGCCATGTGAGTGCCAGCCTCCTTCTCATTGTGCCATGTTTATGTCACCCTCCTCTTCATTGTGTCATGCGAGTACCAATCTCCTCATTGTGCAATGTGAGAGTCAACATCCTTATCATTGTGCAATGTGAGAGCCAGCCTCCTCCTTATTGTGCCATGTGAGTGATTGCATCCTTATCATTGTGCCATGTAAGTGCTAGCCTCCTCCTCATTGTGCCATGTGATTGCCAGTGTCCTTTTCATAGTGTCATGTGAGTGTCAGCCTCCTTTTTTTGTGCCATGTGAGTGCCAGCCTCCTTCTCATTGTGCCATGTGATTGCCAGTGTCCTTTTCATAGTGCATTGTGAGTGTCAGCCTCCTTCTTTTTGTGCCATGTGAGTGCCAGCCTCCTTCTCATTGTGCCATGTGTATGTCGCCCTTCTTTTCATTATGCCATGTGAGTGCCAGCCTGGGACTTCCAGAGTGCCAGTCTCCTCATAGTGCAATGTGAGAGCCAGTCTCCTTCTCAGTGTGCCATGTGTGTGCCAGTCTCCTCATTGTGCCATGTGAGAGCCAGTCTCTTTCACATTGTGCCATGTGATTGCCAGTCTCCTCATTGTGCCATGTGAGTGCCAGTCTCCTTCTCATTGTGCCATGTGAGCACCAGTATCTTTCACATTGTGCCATTTGAGTGCCAGTCTCCTCATTGTGCCATGTGAGAGCCAGTCTCTTTCACATTGTGCCATGTGATTGCCAGTCTCCTCATAGTGCAATGTGAGAGCCAGTCTCCTTCTCAGTGTGCCATGTGTGTGCCAGTCTCCTCATTGTGCCATGTGAGAGCCAGTCTCTTTCACATTGTGCCATGTGATTGCCAGTCTCCTCATTGTGCCATGTGAGTGCCAGTCTCCTTCTCATTGTGCCATGTGAGCGCCAGTATCTTTCACATTGTGCCATTTGAGTGCCAGTCTCCTCATTGTGCCATGTGAGAGCCAGTCTCTTTATCATTGTGCCATGTGAATGCCAGTCTCCTCATTGTGCCATGTGAGTGCCAGTCTCCTCATTGTGCCATGTGAGTGCCAGTCTCCTCATTATGCAATTTGAAAGCCAGTCTCTTTCTCATTGTGCCATGTGAGTGCCAGTCTCCTCATTGTGCCATGTGAGAGCCAGTCTCTTTATCATTGTGCCATGTGAGTGCCAGTCTCCTCATTGTGCCATGTAAATGCCAGTCTCCTCATTGTGCCATGTGAGTGCCAGTCTTCTCATTGTGCCATGTGAGAGCCTGTCTCTTTCTAATTTTGCCATGTGCGTGCCAGACTCTTTCTCATTATGCCATGTGAGTGCCAGTCTCCTCATTGTGCCATGTAAGTGCCAGTATATTTCTCATTATGCCATGTGAGTGCCAGTCTCTTTCTCATTGTGCCATATGAGTGCCAGTCTCCTAATTGTGCCATGTGAGTGCCAGTCTCTTTCTCATTGTGCCATATGAGTGCCAGTCTCCTCATTGTGCCATGTGAGTGCCAGTCTCTTTCTCATTATGCCATGTGAGTGCCAGTCTCCTCATTGTGCCATATGAGTGCCTGTCTCTTTCTCATTTTGCCATGTGAGTGCCAGTCTCCTCATTGTGCAATGTGAGAGCCAGTCTCTTTCTCATTGTGCCATGTGAGTGCCAGTCTCCTCATTGTGCCATGTAAGTGCCAGTATATTTCTCATTATGCCATGTGAGTGCCAGTCTCTTTCTCATTGTGCCATATGAGTGCCAGTCTCCTAATTGTGCCATGTGAGTGCCAGTCTCTTTCTCATTGTGCCATATGAGTGCCAGTCTCCTCATTGTGCCATGTGAGTGCCAGTCTCTTTCTCATTATGCCATGTGAGTGCCAGTCTCCTCATTGTGCCATATGAGTGCCTGTCTCTTTCTCATTTTGCCATGTGAGTGCCAGTCTCCTCATTGTGCCATGTGAGAGCCAGTCTCTTTATCATTGTGCCATGTGAGTGCCAGTCTTCTCATTGTGCCATGTGAGAGCCTGTCTCTTTCTAATTTTGCCATGTGCGTGCCAGACTCTTTCTCATTATGCCATGTGAGTGCCAGTCTCCTCATTGTGCCATGTAAGTGCCAGTATATTTCTCATTATGCCATGTGAGTGCCAGTCTCTTTCTCATTGTGCCATATGAGTGCCAGTCTCCTAATTGTGCCATGTGAGTGCCAGTCTCTTTCTCATTGTGCCATATGAGTGCCAGTCTCCTCATTGTGCCATGTGAGTGCCAGTCTCTTTCTCATTATGCCATGTGAGTGCCAGTCTCCTCATTGTGCCATATGAGTGCCTGTATCTTTCTCATTTTGCCATGTGAGTGCCAGTCTCCTCATTGTGCAATGTGAGAGCCAGTCTCTTTCTCATTGTGCCATGTGAGTGCCAGTCTCCTCATTGTGCCATGTAAGTGCCAGTATATTTCTCATTATGCCATGTGAGTGCCAGTCTCTTTCTCATTGTGCCATATGAGTGCCAGTCTCCTAATTGTGCCATGTGAGTGCCAGTCTCTTTCTCATTGTGCCATATGAGTGCCAGTCTCCTCATTGTGCCATGTGAGTGCCAGTCTCTTTCTCATTATGCCATGTGAGTGCCAGTCTCCTCATTGTGCCATATGAGTGCCTGTCTCTTTCTCATTTTGCCATGTGAGTGCCAGTCTCCTCATTGTGCAATGTGAGAGCCAGTCTCTTTCTCATTGTGCCATGTGAGTGCCAGTCTCCTCATTGTGCCATGTAAGTGCCATGTGAGTGATTGCATCCTTATCATTGTGCCATGTAAGTGCTAGCCTCCTCCTCATTGTGCCATGTGATTGCCAGTGTCCTTTTCATAGTGTCATGTGAGTGTCAGCCTCCTTTTTTTGTGCCATGTGAGTGCCAGCCTCCTTCTCATTGTGCCATGTGATTGCCAGTGTCCTTTTCATAGTGCATTGTGAGTGTCAGCCTCCTTCTTTTTGTGCCATGTGAGTGCCAGCCTCCTTCTCATTGTGCCATGTGTATGTCGCCCTTCTTTTCATTATGCCATGTGAGTGCCAGCCTGGGACTTCCAGAGTGCCAGTCTCCTCATAGTGCAATGTGAGAGCCAGTCTCCTTCTCAGTGTGCCATGTGTGTGCCAGTCTCCTCATTGTGCCATGTGAGAGCCAGTCTCTTTCACATTGTGCCATGTGATTGCCAGTCTCCTCATTGTGCCATGTGAGTGCCAGTCTCCTTCTCATTGTGCCATGTGAGCGCCAGTATCTTTCACATTGTGCCATTTGAGTGCCAGTCTCCTCATTGTGCCATGTGAGAGCCAGTCTCTTTATCATTGTGCCATGTGAATGCCAGTCTCCTCATTGTGCCATGTGAGTGCCAGTCTCCTCATTGTGCCATGTGAGTGCCAGTCTCCTCATTATGCAATTTGAAAGCCAGTCTCTTTCTCATTGTGCCATGTGAGTGCCAGTCTCCTCATTGTGCCATGTGAGAGCCAGTCTCTTTATCATTGTGCCATGTGAGTGCCAGTCTCCTCATTGTGCCATGTAAATGCCAGTCTCCTCATTGTGCCATGTGAGTGCCAGTCTTCTCATTGTGCCATGTGAGAGCCTGTCTCTTTCTAATTTTGCCATGTGCGTGCCAGACTCTTTCTCATTATGCCATGTGAGTGCCAGTCTCCTCATTGTGCCATGTAAGTGCCAGTATATTTCTCATTATGCCATGTGAGTGCCAGTCTCTTTCTCATTGTGCCATATGAGTGCCAGTCTCCTAATTGTGCCATGTGAGTGCCAGTCTCTTTCTCATTGTGCCATATGAGTGCCAGTCTCCTCATTGTGCCATGTGAGTGCCAGTCTCTTTCTCATTTTGCCATGTGAGTGCCAGTCTCCTCATTGTGCCATATGAGTGCCTGTCTCTTTCTCATTTTGCCATGTGAGTGCCAGTCTCCTCATTGTGCAATGTGAGAGCCAGTCTCTTTCTCATTGTGCCATGTGAGTGCCAGTCTCCTCATTGTGCCATGTAAGTGCCAGTATATTTCTCATTATGCCATGTGAGTGCCAGTCTCTTTCTCATTGTGCCATATGAGTGCCAGTCTCCTAATTGTGCCATGTGAGTGCCAGTCTCTTTCTCATTGTGCCATATGAGTGCCAGTCTCCTCATTGTGCCATGTGAGTGCCAGTCTCTTTCTCATTATGCCATGTGAGTGCCAGTCTCCTCATTGTGCCATATGAGTGCCTGTCTCTTTCTCATTTTGCCATGTGAGTGCCAGTCTCCTCATTGTGCAATGTGAGAGCCAGTCTCTTTCTCATTGTGCCATGTGAGTGCCAGTCTCCTCATTGTGCCATGTAAGTGCCAGTATATTTCTCATTATGCCATGTGAGTGCCAGTCTCTTTCTCATTGTGCCATATGAGTGCCAGTCTCCTCATTGTGCCATGTGAGTGCCAGTCTCTTTCTCATTATGCCATGTGAGTGCCAGTCTCCTCATTGTGCCATATGAGTGCCTGTCTCTTTCTCATTTTGCCATGTGAGTGCCAGTCTCTTTCTATTGTGCCATGTGAGTGCCAGTCTCTTTCTCATTGTGCCATGTGAGTGCCAGTCTCCCTCTTTGCAACACAGATACCAATCGGTGTGCAACAGATGCACAATCCACCATTGATATTCCAGCATCTCCCTCAATGTGCCACAGATGTGATCTCCATTGCACCATGTGAGCTCCAATGTTCCAGCCCCCCCCCCCCCACTCTGTGCCAGGTTAGGTGCCGCAGCCTCTTTGCAATTATTCCATTTCCAGTCACCACATTATTGCTGTTCCTTTTGCTGTGACACGATCCCAGGAGCAGCACTGACCGCCAGCTCGTTATGTTAATGTATCAATTAAGAATCTGGAAGGAAGAGAACGTGGAAAGATGAAATAATCTCACTTTATTTGTACATCTCAATGCTCCTACACCCCCCGGGGCACAATGTGGGGTCTCTTTTATTTCTATAAAACATAAACCTAAAACCTTCTAAATGGATAATTGTAAATATTTCAGTTTTATTTTCTATCTGTATAAATTGTAATAAAAGCAGCCAATAAAACAGAACTTACTAAGCGTGTATCAATATATAAAATTATATTCAAGATATAAATATGATTGGGAATATAGGTATAGGAAAAGAGAGCAGATTTTATTTCCTTTGCTGAAATATTCAACCAAAACAATAACATAGAAATAAAAAGCACACAAATAAATAATGGGTTTTCATTCAAATTTTAAGAGGAAGTGTTAGATAACGGACATGCAAGTTGTGGATTTTAAACATAAATTTAAAAGATACCCATTTATATGTAAATATATGGAATATGTTGGCACGTTACAAACAAGGCATAATAATAATAATAATAATAATAATAATAATAAAATATGCTTCCTCTCTATCCAGGATTTTGTGAAAAATACAGACATTTTAATAATATTAATAATATTTTTTATTATTAAAGAGCAGACTGTGGCTGGAATACACATTGCTTGAATCATTAACTGAAAGTGAGATACATTAAGGTTATTCCTACTCAGGAGCTGAGAGAATCGGGTTAAAGTAAGTATGTAAAAAACATAAAAACACGTTTAGAGGAAATCACAATTTGTGACGATTATGTATAGAATCTTCCATATTGTCTGTGTTTCATCATTTCCTGATTGCTGGTCAAGCTGGAGCCTGAGGGGTGTGCCTTTTTTTACTATTAATAAAGGGAGGGTGATGAGGAGGAAAGAGGAACAGGTAAGGGGTGGATTTGTTATATAATGGGATCTCACTGAATTTGATACCACCCCCTTCACCCACACTTACTCAGAAGCATATTTCTGAAAGTTGTAACCTGAGGACAGGTAAAAAGGAGATTTAAATGATTGAATTTGACACCTATCCCTTTCCTCACACTTGCTCAGAAGTAGCCAGGTTGCAACAAAAACTGCAAGCCTCACTCTTGCAAAAATATTAATGTCCCCTTCACCAAAGTATCTTCCAGGGACAATAAAACATATTTGTGTATGCTTTATGATTTCCCCTGCATCATTCAGTCATTTCCGACTCTCCATGACCTCATGGACTGTGACATCTTTATGTCCATGGTCGTGCTGATCCACTTGGCTTTCATGGCAGAGATACTGGAGTGGGTTGCCAGGTCCTTCTCCAGTGGGCCACAGCATACACTAGGTGGCCTCCCATCCAAGTACTGACAAGGCACTACCGCGCATTGCTTCAGGGTGGTGTGACCTCTTGGTTCCCTGACTTGGAATCTAACCCAGGTTGACAGCGGTAAAAGCACCAAATCCTAACCACTGGACCCCATAAATAAATCCTTCCATATATTTAATTAATCACACTATTTGCACATGCTCTCACACTGGCGCTAGACAAGGCCTGTTATGGAGTCATCATTTCTCCGGAGTCTTTCTATGGGATTGTGCAATAAAATCCTGTGTCAGAGGACGACATTTAATTAAATAACCAGCAGAATCCCGATACTGAGTCAGCAATACACAGCAATACTTGGCATGTTTGGGTCTGTATATTGTATTTTATTAATCTGCCCTTCAGCCCGTGTCAGTAGCATGTCTGCGTGTGTATCCGTGTGTTCCTGGGATTATTTTGCCGTACAAGCAGTGCTATTATTTATTTATAATAAACTCCTCAGAGACTTACAACTGGGGAATAATAATTAGGAGTACAAATCACAGACAAGTACAAATCGATAGAGATGGCCTGAGTCCTAGGAGCTTACAATCTATAGGGGCACGAGGCAGGTCAGATGGTCAGGACTGTGGATCAAGTATCTCATTTCAATTGCAGAAACTGAAAGCTTCTCGGCACTGAAAGCAACACTGTGCTCAAATGTGTTTTTTGAAGTAAACGTAATAATCGGGCAAAAAGATTTAGAAGATAAAAAAATTAGCACAACATTTACATTTTTATTTATTATTATAATGATGATGATGATTATTGAGTTATTGAGAAGGAAGTCTTAACATTGTTGCAAATGCAGTTTGCAGGGGGAAAAAAAGTTACATTTATTAAATACATTTAGTAATACATAAAACCCCTTCTTTAAAATGTATTTTATGTGAAATTACTGCTATAGCTAAGGGAAAAAGCATATACATGTTTATAAACTATGTAACAGACTAACATTAGCAGCTGTAGCCATGAGCATAAAATCATTTTTTGAGAAAAAAAAATCAATTTTCAAGACTTTGTTTGTGTACAGAATGTTTAATCTTGTCTGTTTTCAGCATTTCCTGCTAAATTGAAACCTGAGGGTCTGTGGTCAAATTATTTAATAGTTTAGCGAGTGGTAGGGGAGGAGGTGGTCCAGTAGTTAGGATTTGGTGCTTTCACCGCTGCGACCTGGGTTTGATTTCAGTCAGGGAACCAAGAGTTCACAACACGCTGAAGCCACGCAGGGTTGGGCCCGGTCAGTACTTGGATGGTAGACCACCTAGGAATACCAGGTATGCTATGGTCTACTGGAGAAGGATCTGGCAACCCAATCTAGTACCTCTGCCATGAATACCAAGTGAATCAGCATGGTGAGGTCACGAAGAGTCGGACATGGCTGAACAACGCAAATGCACACACAGGGGAGGAGAGAAGAGGGAGCAGGGTGGGGGGTTTATTAATAATTGTAAATGTTAGTGTTTAACACCTACATCTTCCCTGCTAAGAAGCAGCAAGCTTACAACAATAACTGCAAGCCTGCTCCTGCAGAAATGTAAATGCTCCTCAAACATGCAACCCTTTAAAAATATATATTTTTTTTATACTAGCTTTATGATAATTCTCTGTCTAGTTGTGCTTTGTCAGACACATATTATATATATATATATATATATATATATATATATATATATATATATATATATATATATATATATATAGTTAGTTATCACTTTTTTTAAATTATACAGTGGTTCTTTAAGAATGTACTGCTTTGTACAGCAAACACATGGACCAGATATAATAATATATTTCCATTTAAAGGCATCACAAATGCTCTTTCTCCCCTGTGTCTAACCATGTTTTCTATGTGTTAATGTGTAAGAAGTAAATGACTATATTCTCCCCCATCCTCCATACGGTTATAAGACGACTCTCCAACTTCTTGTAAAATAGGTCGATTGTCTTGCTGGGTTTCCAGAGCTTTAAATATTTAATGAAAATGTGTAATGAGTGCGCTCAAATGATTCAGTGCAGCGCATCCAGGCGCAGACCCTCTACCCTCCTGTCCTCGGGTCCACATGGAAAGTGAAAACGGGAAGGAATAACCCCAAATCACGATTTGTTTGTTACTGTACCATCACTGCCAATTCTACACAATGCACCAACAACTCTTTATTAATAAAAACACATACAGTATATATATATATTCTTGGAGGTGTGTTTGGGGTCGTTATCATGTTGGAATAATGCCCTGCGGCCCAGTGTCTGAAGGGAGGGGATCATGCTCTACTTCAGTGTGTCACAGTACATGTTGGCATTCATGGTTCCCTCAAAGAGCTGTAGCTCCCGATTGCCGGCAGCACTCATGCAGGCCCAGATCACCATGCTTGACTGTAGGCAAGACACGCTTATCTTTGTACTCCTCACCAGGTTGCCGCCACACGCTTGACACCATCTGAACCAAAAAGGTTTATCTAGGTCTCTTCAGACCACAGGACAGGGTTACAGTAATCCATGTCTTTAGTCTGCTTGTCTTCAGCAAACTGTTTGTGGGCTTTCTGAGTGAAACCTGTCCTGTGACACCAATGTATGGTATTGCCCACCGTGCTGCAGCTCAGTTTCAGGGTCTTGGCAATCTTCTTATAGCCTAGGCCATCTTTATGTAGAGCAACAATTCTTTTTTTCAGATCCTCAGAGAGTTCTTTGCCATGAGGTGCCATGTTGAACTTCCAGTGACCAGTATGAGAGAGGGTGTGAGCGATAACACCAAATGTAACACACCTGCTCCCCATTGACACCTGAGACCTTGTAACACTAATGAGTCACGACACCCGGAGAGGGGAAATATCTCACTGAAACCAATTTGGACATTTCCACTTAGGGGTGTACTCACTTTTGTTGCGTGTGTTGAGTTATTTTAAGGGGACAGCAGATTTACATTGTTATACAGGCTGTACACTTATTACTTAACCTTGTAGCAGAGTGTCATTTCTTCAGTGTTGTCACATGAAAAGATATAATAAAATATTTACAAAAATGTGAGGGGTGTACTCACTTTTGTGAGATACTGTATATGGAAATATATATATGCCTATATATACAGTGAGAGGAAAAAAGTATTTGATCCCCTGCTGACATGTGCTTTCTTGAGCAGTGGGCCTTGCGGGCGCTACATGATTTCAGTCCTTCACGGCGTAGTGTGTTACCAATTGTTTTCTTGGTGACCATGGTCCCAGCTGCCTTGAGATCATTAACAAGATCCTCCCGTGTAGTTCTGGGCTGATTCCTCACTGTACTCGTGATCATTGAAACTCCACAAGGTGAGATCTTGCATGGAGCCTCAGACCGAGGGAGACTGGCAGTTATTTTGTGTTTCTTCCATTTGCGAATAATCGCACCAACTGTTGTCACCTTTTCACCAAGCTGCTTGGCGATAGTCTTGTGTCCATTCCAGCCTTGTGTAGGTCTACAATCTTGTCCCTGACATCCTTGGACAGCTCTTTGGTCTTGGCCATGGTGGAGAGTTTGGAATCTGATTGATTGCTTCTGTGGACAGGTGTCCTTTATACAGGTAAAAAGCTGAGATTAGGAGCACTCCCTTTAAGAGAGTGCTCCTAATCTCAATTCGATAACTGTATAAAAGACACCTGGGAGCCAGAAATCTTGCTGATTGATAGGGGATCAAATACTTATTTCCCTCACTGACCTGCAAATATATATACAGTGGATATAAAAAGTCTACACACCCCTGTTAAAATGTCAGGTTTCTGTGCTGTAAAAAAATGAGACAAAGATAAATAATTTCAGAACTTTTTCCACCTTTAATGTGACCTATAAACTGTACAACTCAATTGAAAAACAAACTGAAATCTTTTAGGTGGAGGGAAGAAAAAAAAATAGAAAAATAATGTGGTTGCATAAGTCTGCACACCCTCTTATAATTTGGGATGTAGCTGTGTTCAGAATTAAGCAATCACATTCTAAATTGTGTTAAATAGGAGTCAGCATACACCTGCCATCATTTAAATTGTCTCTGATTAACCCCAAATAAAGTTCAGTTGCTCTAGTTGGTCTTTCCTGAAATTGTCTTAGTCGCATCCCACAGCAAAAGCCATGGTCCACAGAGAGCTTCCAAAGCATCAGAGGGAGCTCATTGTTAAAAGGTATCAGTCAGGAGAAGGGTACAAAAGAATGTCCAAAGCATTAGATATACCATGGAACACAGTGAAGACAGTCATCATCAAGTGGAGAAAATATGGCACAACAGTGACATTACCAAGAACTGGAGCGCCGTCCAAAATTGATGAAAAGACGAGAAGAAAACTGGTCTGGGAGGCTACCAAGAGTCCTACAGCAACATTAAAGGAGCTGTAGGAATAGCTGGCAAGTACTGGCTGTGTGGTACATGTGACAACAATCTCCCGTATTCTTCATATGTCTGGGCTATGGGGTAGAGTGGCAAGACGAAAGCCTTTTCTTATGAAGAAAAACATCCAAGCCAGGCTACATTTTGTAAAAACACATCGTAAGTCTCCCAAAAGCATGTGGGAAAAGGTGTTATGGTCTGATGAAACCAAGGTTGAACTTTTTGGCCATAATTTCAAAAGGTATGTTTGGCGCAAAAACAACACTGCACATCACCAAAAGAACACCATACCCACAGTGAAGCATGGTGGTGGCAGCATCATGCTTTGGGGCTGTTTTTCTTCAACTGGAATTGGGGCCTTAGTTAAGATAGAGGGAATTATGAACAGTTCCGAATACCAGTCAATATTGGCACAAAACCTTCAGGCTTCTGCTAGAAAGCTGAACATGAAGAGGAACTTCATCTTTCAGCATGACAACGACCCAAAGCATACATCCAAATCAACAAAGGAATGGCTTCACCAGAAGAAGATTAAAGTTTTGGAATGGCCCAGCCAGAGCCCAGACCTGAATCCGATTGAAAATCTGTGGGGTGGTCTGAAGAGTGCTGTGCACAAGAGATGCCCTCGCAATCTGACAGATTTGGAGTGTTTTTGCAAAGAAGAGTGGGCAAATCTTGCCAAGTCAAAATGTGCCATGCTGATAGACTCATACCCAAAAAGAATGAGTGCTGTAATAACATCAAAAGGTGCTTCAACAAAGTATTAGTTTAAAGGTGTGCATACTTATGCAACCATATTATTTTATTTTTATATTTTTTCTTCCCTCTACCTAAAAGATATCAGTTGTTTTTTTAATTGAGTTGTACAGCTTATAGGTCACATTAAGGGTGAAAAAAGTTCTCAAATGATTTATCTTTGTCTAATTTTTTTACAGCACAGAAACCTGACATTTTAACAGGGGTGTGTAGACTTTTTATATCCACTGTATACATATATACAAACGCAGAAAATACTAGTCCTACAGAGTCTACACCAGCATTCGCTAATGATGTTATTTTGTTACATACTTCACAAACACGTGCAGTTTTTCTGAAACTACAGTAGCCCTTTGACATAGAACCTATTACATTCAATTATACCACTTTGGAAGCTACCATTTTAGCTTCTGCTGCTTAACTTCCAGAGGGTGTAAAAGTGCATGCTAGTGCATGGAAGCTGCCATGACAGTGATGCATCCTTTTCAAGGCACATAGTGGAGGTTACAGAGCAAGTGCAACCTGTATACTGAGCCTATGGGAGGGATGGGTCCTGTACTGAAATCTTATCGGAATCAACAAATTCACCTCTGTGAACGGATAATATTCTTCATTTGTCTCAGACTTTACAAACATATGAAGTTTTTCCGAATCTACAGTTTTCCTTTAAAGGACCACTGCAGTTCAAGAAAAAGACACTTGTTTGCCAAGTAGGTATCAAAGTAACAATAGTAGCAGCTGTGTAAGCCGTGGGTGTAGAGCATTTCTGGGGAAAACCAGATTTTTTTATGACTCTGTTAATAAATACAGGGATCCATTTTATGTTTGTTACATCACATCCCCAGAGATGAATTGGGGGGGGGGAGTTCACTATCAGTGGAGACAAGTGAGAGGAAGAAGGGAACGGAGTAATTGTGAAGATAATTGGACAATACTGAGATAGACACAACGCCCATTCCTTCTCACTGGCCCAGAAGCAGACTCCTTGCATCATTTACTGCAACAGTAGCTCTCCGGAAATTTAAGAGCCCCTCTGACACACAGAACTGGATGATTGGGGTGTGTGTTTGTAGTTATCAGTGGATCAAGGGAGGGGAATGAGGGAGCAGGCAGAAGTCCAGAGCCTTTGTTTCATAACTGGATAAGATTAAAATGACACCACACCCCTTCCCCCTCACTGTCCCAGATTCAAGGGATTGTATCATTCAATGCAACTGGAAATGTAAATGACCCTCTTGAGCATACAACTTCCACCAATGTATCATGGACACTGCCGGGACCCTGCAGAGGTCTGTATGACTTCATTCCTGAGTAATTATTCTCCTAAAGTTTTCAAACACTTATATATATATATATATATATATATATATATATATATATATATATATATATATATATATATATATAGTAAATAAATAGTACATTTGTGTTCATAGTTTAGCTTCTAAAATAAGTTAAATAACTAGTTTCATGCCCAGAATTCTGAGAAATACAGTTATTACACTGCATTCTGGGAGCCTGGGCAGGGACTTGCAAATGTGCCCACAAAGGCTTTGCTCTTTAATCTAAATACCATGGCTTCCTTTTAGCATATGCCTGCTGCATTACACATCTTTAAGCAACCCACAGGATGGATTAAGTACAAGCCAAGAAATCTACCCACAGACAGCACTGTTTTGAGGCTACTGTCTCTTATCAGTGGTGGGTCCGGTTCCGAGCTTGTGCAGGGGATTTTGTGGGGAGGTAGTTTATATCATTGTCTTGTAGCCATTAATTAACCCATGAATGTCCCACTTTGTCTTGTGCTTATTCAGCCTTTGAAGCTCTGTCTGATCCTCCTGCTGCATCTGCAGAGACTCTTTCATATCACTAATGTATAATGTATTAAAGTATTAATGCCCCTCGTACTACTACTTACTGCTCGCTGCATCTTACAAGAAATCCCTGGAACAGGAACAAGCCGTAAAACTGCACTAAAGGGCCCCAGAAAGTGCTCACAGCAGCAGCTCCTCTAAAGAAAGGCTTACAAGGTGCTGATAGTCAATGGGAAATATATATATATATATATATATATATATATATATATATATATATATATATAAATGCCCTGGGATATAGAACAGGTCTATCTATCTATCTATCTATCTATCTAGCCAATGTACCTGGTAAAAATAAGAGTAATAACAGTGGATACAATGCCTCTGTGATTATTCTACTCGCTTTCCTACTCCTGATATTACAGTCCATCTCTTTACATCAGTACCATGGAGTGAGGATTTTATAATACACACCTATAATTCCTAACAATCAAGCTCAATTATCTAACACTTCCCATAACATTTTTTATGAACAAATAATTGCAACTCTATATATATATCAGTGTATTTTCCATTTATCCAATAACTGGGGCCTTTGCTGCACGTATTTAATGTACTTTATTTATTTGAATTCCAGGGGCGCAGCTTCCAGTGGTGCAAGTGGTGCAATGCACCATGGCCTTCCTCTGAGGGGGGTCCAGCTATGGAAAGGAGTCTGGGGGGCGCCGTTATGGAAAGGAGTCTGGGGGGCCCCACTATGGAAAAGAGTCTTGAGGGGTGCTGTTAATGAAAGGCTCTTTAGGAGGGGCGATATGGGAAGGTGTCTTGAGGAGGGCCACTGAGTGCGTTGGTGCCAATGTGAGGGGTCCAGCATAAAAAAAAATTACAGCCCTCCTTGGGGGGAGGGCCTCAAATTTTTTTTTTGCACTGGGGCCCTCTATTCTTCACCTCTGCCATTGGCCACTTTATTCCAAATCAACCATGTTTTGGTCAGAACGATGGACAACAAAATGTCAATTTTTGGCAGGGTTAATCACCATTTTTTTTGGGGGGGGGGGGCTTATTAAGTTTAGGGGAGCTTTGCCCCCAACCAGGTTGGGAGATCCAGGTTCAATTCAAAAGATGTCTCAGCTTCAAAATAAAGCCAACTAGTTTTGAAGTGTAAGGCGAGGAGATAATACATAACATTCTTGTACAAGTAGAATTTTCCCTCAGCTAATAAATATAATCCTGTTTTTCCGAGTCCCCCCAGGACCACCGCAGTCTGAACACTCTGCCCGGGGGGGATATTTCTCCAGCGTATAAAGGTTTATTGCTATTGGCACTTAGTCTGCAACGTTTGCAAAAATTACCTTAAGAAATTTCCTTTACTGAAATCCCCTCAGTTTCTGCTGATGATTTTTATTCTGCTTTTCCTTTTTCCGTCTTAAATTCATCTGGAAATAATTTTTTTATTCACTTATAAAAATGTGATTTGGAGAGGTCGTATATGTCAGCTTGCAGAGTTGTCATAATTAAAGATCAATAAATCTATATTTATAAGTTATCATGCAAATGTTGTGTAAATAGCAATGCCCAAAACTGCTTCAAAACATTTTTACAGCAAGGTGACCCACTAGGAGTGTTTAGTCTTAGTGATTGGAATAGTGAAAGGGGGTCAAAATCATTTGGAGCCCCCCATGCAGCTTTTCTATACATGGTAACTGCCTCAAGGGGTCAATAAAAAGCTAGAATTGTAGATCATCATCCTATAAAAATAAAAAAAATTGTTTTCTGCTTAATTGTGCTCTAAGTCAGACTTAAAGTTTTCAAACAAATGTTTATTTTTTCATTGTGCTCTGGTCCTTTAATATCCAAGGGGATGCAATGAACAAGCATTCAAAGTGAGTATCTGTGATCCCTTTAAGGCAGACAGTCCTCCTATACAAGCACATTACAGACCTATGTCACTTTCACAAAGAGGGACAATGTACGCGTTTCACACATGTAACGTGCTTCGTCAGGAGTGGTTAGCACCACCCACTCAAACCTTTTCATTTGATACAAATAATGGGAAAAAACACAATGTTACATTAGAAACAATAATCAAATGGTCCCTTATTATCGCTTCTCTGCCTTTTGGCTAAGATCAAATGTAGTACCTCCTTTCACCAGAATGGCACTTGGTGTAAGCACGTCTTTTGAGCACTTTTAGGACCTACCAACCAGAATCTTTTGGTTCGTGAGGAGTCCCCTATTTTCTCCGGCCTTCTGGTTGAGGGAGCATGTTTCACCTGCACTCTCTCTTACTATGGCTTAAGGGAGGCCTGTAAGAGAGGTCTCCCCAAGGCACAAAGGCCCTGGAAGGTCAATGGCCTCCCAGACTGAAACAACATTTTGCACTGACAATGATTTTCGATTTGGCACTTTTTATTTTTTACTCCCAATGTTGGTGGGGTCATGCGGCCTTCCACCCAGAGTCCTAGGGTTTGGCCTAAAGACACAGATGAAGAGTCCCTCTCTTTGGGGATGAAAAAAAAAGCCCTCTTAACCCTTGTACAGTTTGGTCGACGCTTGGAGGTAGACACAGTCCAAGGCCTTCAAGACCTGGGGGGGGGGGGGGGGGGCTGGGACACACATGCACACATGCATAAAGATTACAGTGTAAGTAGGTATAGAGCGAGTTAGAAATATAAGGGTGGGATTTATTTGATAGTGGTCTAATCAGGCAGCAGGATACATTGTTAGCAAAGCATGAATATCATGAGTATAAGGTCATTTAGTAACAAGAGTTAACAATTTTAAAAGGGACAGGTGATAGATGGGAAATTATTAAAATAAGACTGGGGTGTGGGATGTACACGGACAACTGAATATGATCCAGGAGGATATTTTTATTTTCTATATAATCATAAGGTTCAACAAATCCTAATATACAAATATACACATTCATAGCCATGTCAAGAAAACGAGACAGAAGAAACAAGCTCTGATCTCTGTATTCGCTATGTTCTGCTCTATGTACCGGCTGAGAATTTAATCTGAAGATTGCTTTTTGAGTGTTGGCCAAAATTGAATTCAGTCTGAGATGATAACGTCCTCCGATCTACTTTGTTCATATTGGTTTTATACAATGCGGTAAATAAAATATACTGCAAGAAAAATAATATTATTTTATGGGTATAAGTTATTGGAGATGCAGTGTCCTTGGATTAGAAGTTTGGGAGACCCGTCGCCCACCCTGACTGTGCAATGGGGTCAGCCAATGTGCAATAAATCTCCTCTATTTGGAAGGTCAGCGCCATTACTAGGCAGTATAAAACCGGCATGTGTCCTGGGCATCTGGACTAGCACCGTCAGCTACTAGAGTCCTAGCCAAGATCCAAGGACAAGCTCTTCTTGGACATAATCAGTTTTCATTAGTCTTGGTTCTGATCAACTGGTCAACTTTTTATTAAGAGGGCAAAAATAAAGAGAAAAAAATAAGTAATAAAAAAAAATACAAGGGTAGCTACCAATTAATGTACAAGTTATAATTAATATAGTGAACATTTATCATATGGGTGACTGTGGACATGGAAGGTTCCTGGATATTACTAGGTATATAATATGCCTGTGTATCTATTTCCTGTTATGTACTTTAGAAGTGCTTGCAGTATAAGCTCTGTTTTTAGGGAATAGTCCCTATATGGGTCTGCCGTCTGCAGTGTGTGCAGACACAGACTCTGCTGTACTTACTGTGCTGTGTCTCATACTAACCAATCAGTGACCATCTCTCAGTAACGTTCCGCAACATGCAGTTGAGATTTGCAGCCCTGCAGAGTCTGTGTCTAGATACACCGCAGAAGGCAGACCCATGCAGGGACTATTTGTTCGATTTTAGGAATTAAAATACTGCCCTTCACAGTCTGTATATTCATAAGCTGCAGGCGGCAGAACAAAACAGGTACAAATTCTATGATTGACAGATAATCAGATTGCATAAGCACTTCTTAATAAAATAAAGTACATAAAAGTAAATCGATGCACAGGGTTATTATATTATTACTGTATATACCTAGTAAACCAAAGCCAGATTGGAATAAGGACCACTGTAGATTAGGAAAGATTTCACATGTTTGTGAAATATGCTACAAATCAACAGCATCAAGAGAAGTGTAAGCCATGAGCTTAAAATAATTTAGCCTGCTAGTACACAGAAGCTGCCATGATGTTTATACTTCCTTTTCAAAGCATGCAGAGACAAGAACAGGACAAGCAGTGCATTCAAGTTAACTTGGGATTTCCTTCTACTGAGCATGTGCAGGTGAGGGGAAAAATAAGAAATGCGAAAAAATTATCTGAATCAACCAACCAATTTTTTTAATGTATCTGCTGGTCCATGGAGGCATCCATAATACTTATTTGAAGATTTTGTGCTGGAGAATTGCCATTATATTTCTGGAGTACAAGACTTAAAATTATTCTTTAAGCTGCCTGCTTTTAAGTGGACTGTTGTTAGACAGTGGTGGAGCTTTTGCTGGTGCAGCAGGTGCAATGCACCAGGGCTTACTGCTGGATAGGGGTCCTCTGCTATCAGCAGCAGGTGTCTGGAGTAGATAGGGTCTCTTATTTTATTACAGGAGAAAGTGATCTTCCTGTAATCTGATCATCTATATATATGTTTATCTGTTTATTGACCCCTCCAGACATATCCTGTATAGAGGAGTTGGAAGGGGCCCCTCAAATTATCTGGTATTTACTAGGAATGTAAGACAGACGTATGTCACTTTGAAAAAGGGGGAGAATCTACGCGTTTCACATGCTTCGTCAGGAGTGGTAAGCACCACCCACTCCAACCTTTTCATACTTGATACAAATAATGGGAACAATACAATGTTACAATATAATCAGTCATCAAAATAATTCCTACATACTTCGTAAACCAGTGCAGTTTTCCTTGAACTACAGAATAAAGAAGATGAATTCCTCCAGTCCTCAGCCCCTGTTACCACTGAACCGTCCTCTGTCCTCGCTACTGATCAGCAAACACCAGCAGCCAAATGACTTCTTTATCATCGATGCAACGAGAACTGAACGACATCTCTGCATTTTCATAGTTGTATCTGAGTCTTATCTGCACGTTGATTATGGTTCGCAGTAAATGTCAGTTTTCCATTAATACAGTTAAATTGAGAATACATTGGGACTGTCACAGGGCATTAGGCTGCTAATGAGAGCTGAGCAAGAGTGAAAACAATACTGATCACTTTATATTAATGTATCTGTGTGTGGGAACTGTGCGAGCAGAGAGCCGAGGCCTGATGGGTGCTGACAGTGAGTATCTGCATTGGCAATGAGTATCCGCACAGGTAAAGAGTATCCGCACAGGCAATGAGTATCTGCACTGGGAATGAGTATCTGCACAGGCAATGAGTATCTGCACAGGCAATGAGTATCTGCACTGGCAATGAGTACCCGCACAGGCAATGAGTATCTGCACTGGGAATGAGTATCTGCACAGGCAATGAGTGTCTGCACTGGCAATGAGTATCTGCCCTGGCAATGAGTATCTGTGCAGGCAATGAGTATCTGCGCAGGCAGGGAGTATCTGCACAGGCAGTGAGTACCTGCACAGGCAATGAGTATCTGCACTGGGAATGAGTATCTGCACAGGCAATGAGGGTCTGCACAGGCAATGAGTATCTGCACAGGCAATGAGTATCTGCACTGGCAATGAGTATCTGTGCAGGCAATGAGTATCTACGCAGGCAGTGAGTATCTGCACATGCAATGAGTATCTGCACAGGCAATGCGTATCTGCACTGGCAGTGAGTATCTGTGCAGGCAATGAGTATCTGTGCAGGCAATGAGTATCTGCACAGGCAATGCGTATCTGCACTGGCAATGAGTATCTGTGCTGGCAGTGAGTATCTGTGCTGGCAATGAGTAGCTGTGAAGGCAATAAGTAGCTGTGCAGGCAATGAGTATCTGCGCTGGCAATGAGTATCTGCACAGGCAATGGGTATCTACACTGGCAATGAGTATCTGCGCTGGCAATGGTATCTGCGCAGACAGTGAGTAACTGTGCAGGCAATGAGTATCTGTGTGGGCAATGAGTATCTTTGTGGGCAATGAGTATCTATGCTGGCAATGAGTATCTCTGCTGGCAATGAGTACCTGTACAGGCATTGAGTATCTGTGCTGGCAATGAGTATCTGTGCTGGCTAAGAATATCTGTATGGGCAATAAGTATCTGTGCTGGCAACGAGTATATGTACAGGCAATGAGTACCTGTACAGGCAATGAGTATCTGTGCTGGCAATGAGTATCTGTGCTGGCTAAGAGTATCTGTATGGGCAATGAATATATGTGCTGTCAAAGAGTATCTGTACAGGCAATGAGTATCTGCGCTGGCAATGAGTACCTGTACAGGCAATGAGTATTTATGCTGGCAATGAGTATCTGTGCAGGCAATGAGTATCTGTGCTGACAGTGAGTATCTGCACTGGCAATGAGTATCTGTGCAGGCAATGAGTATCTGTGCTGGCAATGAGTATTTGGCAGGCAATGAGTATCTGTGCTGGCAATGAGTATCTGTACAGGCAATGAGTATCTGCGCTGGCAATGAGTATCTGTACAGGCAATGAGTATTTGGCAGGCAATGAGTATCTGTGCTGGCAATGAGTATCTGCGCTGGCAATGAGTATCTGTGCAGGCAATGAGTATCTGTGCTGGCAATGAGTATTTGGCAGGCAATGAGTATCTGCGCTGGCATTGAGTATGTGTGCTGACAGTGAGTATCTGTGCAACAAATAGATGCAATATCCCCAGTGATATTATATATGAAGGATGGTTTGATAGAAGCTGCAAATGTAGATAAAAGAGTCATTTTGGGGGATTTTTCAATATTTTAAACAGATTTTCATAATGCACATGTGGATTTGATGGTAAATATAAATCAATATGGCCTGCATATTCTATCTACCTAAAAGCTTGGTTTAGTTAAACTTCAGGATGGCCTTACATGTGTTTGACTCTACCACTGGAAGTCTGTTCCACTTATCTACAACTCTTTCTGTAATGTAGTACTTTATAAAATTACCCTTAATCTTCTATCTTGGCCTCTTGTTCTTGTATTCCTCTTTCATTCTGAACTTTATTAAAATACTTGGTATATTTGAAAGGTCCCATTATATCAGTGGCAGAGCAACTGCTGGTACACCAGGTGCACAGCACCTGGACCCACTACCGACTGTGGCCTGGGGTAAAAGGGGGTCTAATTATTTATAAGGTACAGTGGAAGATAGTTGTTCTTATACAAAGGTGATCTAACTACTTACAAATATCTTTGGGTGTCTGTTGACTCCTACAGGCACATCAATTGAATAATAAGCCTCCAATTGATCAATTTTCTTCAACCTGATAAGGCCATCAAATAGTGGTTGGGTTGGCTGAGATATAGGTCTAAAGGGTTTTAAGAACAATCTGATTAGATTAGAAGACAGGCAATCATCTACAGGTCAAGATAAGTCTCCAGCCAATGGAAAACATTGTATTTATTTAACTGCACTGCCTGCTATAAAAGTGGGCCCTATTCTATTGCCCAATTCGGAAATTCATTCACACTTAAAATCACCCTTAATATTGCCACATATTCTATTAGCTACTCGCAATCCGATTTTGTGTTCCATGACAACAATCACTATGGGCCACCCAAAGATGCAAATTCAGGCTTAGAACTCCATTGGTTTTAGCACAGCTCAAATATTACGAGAACTAACTAATTAAACTCACACAAGATTGATATCCTATTGATATTCTATTAGACCCGTAGCTCTAGCTGGTAAATAAAGTCTGCCCTGCAACTAGAAAAAAATATCAAGATTTTGTCAAAAATATTATGAATACTAAATAGGACTCACAAGGGCTTTTTCAAACACTTATTAGAGCTGTAGCAGCAATTAAACACATACTACTGTACTATAAAAGCATGGGAAGGCATGGAAATACATTAGAATTAGCTGCACAAAAGTCTCAAACCCACAAATATGCAACTAAAAAATATTATTTTTAACTATTATTTCTGAGTAATATTGATCCCAGGACTCAAGGGGTTAATACATATTATGAAACCCACATGGACTAGAACAGATGCTCTAATGCATTTGATAGAGTCCTTGTTTGCGACCCTGATCGACAAATATTACTTATTGGCACTTATTATTCTTAGCCTCCAATTGCAGTTTACGTCTATCTTCCATGTTTTACTGACGCCATGATTACAGTCTCATTTACTATTGGCTGTGTCTAGGAAGTAAATAATGATCATGCCCCAAAAAATCCGACTCAAAATAGCAGGGTTTACAAGTTTAGGAGGTAAATTGCGAGCTGGAATCAATTGAATACATCTAAACATTTAGAAACAAACACCCACAGCCAAAATGACCATTTAGAGGCATTTTCGGGCTTCTGATAGAATAGGACTCTAAGTTGTCTCCCCCATTGGTCTTATAGTGGTCTGAGGCTGAAAGCAGCAGTCTTAAGATTTTTATTAATAAGTAATGCCTATATATTTCAAGTATATTTTCATATTTTCAAGTAGTATATTTCAAGTAACTACAACACCTTAGTCTCTGCTGCATTGCTCATTACTAAATGAGAGAGCGCAGCGTTTACGCAGGTCATGAGTCAGCAGCCAATCAGAAATACTGTCAATTGATTTAATTGGTATGTTACTGACCGGAGGACATGGGGCGGGAGGAAGAGGAAGACATGTCCTGTCCTGAATTATTCATATCACTAATGAGAAGGTGCAGCAGGAATGATACACATTATCTTAAACCGACCTAAAGTGGGATCCTATTTTAGATATCTTATGGCCCAGTACCAATATAATTATTGGGGACCCCAACCCGACGCACACCCATTTATGCTCTGCCTACCTTGGGGTGCAGATCACACAAGATATTGCAAGTGTTTTAAATTACAAATATACAGAATTCCTCAAGAAAATGATTTGATATGAGACACAGGAAATCACACACACTTCCAGGTACCTTTAAGGAAAATCACAAGTAATTCACTTTATCTAGAGCTGTGTGATGATATAATAATAAATCTGTTACTTTGTTGCAATTTAAGATTGCAAATCTGCATAATATATTTTATTGCTTTGTTTATTACTTTCCCACTTGAGGGTGGTTGTCTCATCTTCTAAATTTTCCCTGGTTTTGAGATCCCAGCAGAGATATAGCGTCATTATCCTTGAGTCATCTCCTGTCTTGTAATCCCAGAGTAGCTTCCATTGTGGTGTCACTCATCCTAGACATGTATTATGTATTGTACATGCATCTCACGGCGGCGGCAAAGCATTGTGGGTTACATGTACAGTGACATCACCACTCAGCCGCACAGCGTTGAGATCATCGGAAGAGAATAAGTTACATTGTAACATTACTTTTATAGAAGATTTGGTGAAATCTAAGGAAGTATTTTTATGCCAATTTTAGCAAAAGTGTAAAAACAAGATGTATGGGAGACCCACTCTCTTCTTCTCACGGATCAGTTCGGTGTCTTATAGAAACATAGATTTAATTGCCATTAAGAACCATAAAAGACCATGTATCATGCCCATTCTATCTACCTAAAACATTTGACTTAGTTAACCCTTAGGATAACCTTATGCTTACCCCAGGCATGCTTCAATTCTGTAACTGTACCACATACCATTACCTCTAGTTTATTAATTCTGCTGAAGTGGGAAAGTTTCTTTCTTTTTTCTTTCTTTCTCTTTCTTTCTTTCGTTCTTCGTTTCTATTTGTTTGTTTGTTTGTTTCTTTCTTTCTTACTCTCTCTTTCCTTCTTTTTCTTTTTTCTCTTTCTTTCTCTCTCTTTCCTTATTTTGCTTTCTTTCTCTCTCTTTCCTTTTTTCTCTTTTTCTCTCTTTCTCTCATTTTCTTTCTTTCTCTCTCTTTCCTTTGTTCTCTTTCTTTCTCCCTCTCTCCCTCTCTTTCTTTCTTTCTTTCTTATTTTCTTTCTTTCTTTCTTTCTTTCTTTCTCCCTCTTTCCTTTTTTCTGTTTCTTTCTTTCTTTCTTTCTCTCTCTCTTTCTCTCTTTCTTTCTTTCTTTCTTTCTTTTCTATCGCTCTCTCCTTTCTTTCTCTCTCTCTCTCTTTCTTTCTCTTTCTTTCCCTCCTTTTCTTTCTTTCTTTTTCTTTCTTTCTCTTTCTTTCTCTCTCATTTTCTTTCTTCTCTCCTTTTCATTCCTTCATTATTTCGTTCATTCATTCTTTATTTTTTTCTTTTTTTCTTTCTTTCTTTCTTTCTTTCTTTCTTTCTTTCTTTCTTTCTTTCTTTCTTTCTTTCTCTCCCCTTCTTTCTTTTTCTTTCTTTCTTTCTTTCTTTCTCTCTCTCTCCTTTATTTCATTTTCTTTCTTTCTTTCTTTCTTTCTTTCCCTTTTGCCATTTTCAGTTATTCAAATGAATATATGAAACGTGTTACTACAGTGGTACTTCACTGCCTGATATCCCTGAAACAAGTGGCATCTTGCAAAATCACATCACTTTCTACTAAAATGTTCTCAGCTCTATAAAGTTCCTCAAGGCAGAAAAAAGGAATATTTACTATCAATTGGGTTTAGGGAGGAAACAAATTTCAGAAGGATTTCATTTGGAATATGATTATTTGGAATATTGTTAGATCCTGACATAGGAAAATCAATGAGAGAAGAAACTCCAAATCTAAGAAAGGGAGCATAAAAAAATACAAGAATTAAGTATATTTTGTACAAATATAAGTGTAAAAATGTGTATCTCTTGGCTACTTGAAGGTGACACTGACTTTCCCTCAAGATTTTATTGAGAGATTTCAAGGTCATTACTAGAACAGTGAAGGTCAAGCTGTCCTGTGGGTTGCCCTGAAGACTGATGACCCTGAATATAGCTCTCCGGGGCCCTTTGTGCCGTCCCGTCATTGTGTCCACAGATAAAAGAATTCCTATTGTCCGCCCTTCAATCAATGCGACCGCACACTCAGCTCCGAGTGTTATCTTCCCGGTGACATGGCACTGGATTCATTCTGTATACATACATTATCCTGGGCACTGTATGCTCATTGATCTCCGGACAAGAGAACATTCAATTTTTAATTTATCAAATATAACGAATTCCAGATTTTTTACCCCAAAAGTTTTCCATACAGATTCATTTCACGTCTGAGCAAAAAAAGATTAATAATGCATTTTACTTCTGAATTGTGGTTCACATGAGGAATGATTACAAAACTAGAGGAATCGTCACATATGTGGGACGTGAAGTTTAAAAGATCTGTGTAGTTTGGAAAAACCTTCACATGTTTCTATCAACATTAGCATTTTGGCAAAAACCTAAAATTTAGGTAACTTTGCTAGTGGAAGGAGCAGTTCCATCTTAGACTGTTAGCACTAGCAGAGGTAAAGGTGGTGTAGGTGGGGCCCTCCTCTGGGGGGCGAGGGGTCACAGTCCAATCTAATTTTCTTCATATATTATATGTTTTTAATTTCTGTAGTGTGTACAGTATATGTATATATATATATATATATATATATATATATACATATATTATTATTTTATATATATATATATATATATATATATATATATATATAAAATAATTGGTACAAAAATGTTTCAACCCGACTGCCCGCATTGGGACCCTCCACTCACCAGCTCCTCTACAGTTAGACTAACTAACAATCATTAGGTTGTGCTTTTACATATGCTTATCTTGGCAAATATATATATATATATTTATATATATATATATATATATATATATATATATATAGTATTCGAAAATGATTAAGTTAAATAGACATAAGTTTTGGTCATATAACAGATTTTAGGCTTGATAGATAGTCAGATAGATAGATAGATAGTCAGATAGATAGATAGATAGATAGATAGTCAGATAGATAGATAGATAGATAGATAGATAGATAGATAGATAGATAGACAGACAGATAGATAGATAGATAGATAGATAGATAGATAGATAGATAGATAAATAGATAGATAGATAGACAGATAGATACATTAAATCATTTTGAGCATTGATAAATAATAACAATAATACCATTACTTCTGATTTCCTAACCTAATTAGCACACTTTGGGGATACTCTCTATATAACAGGTGTACGGTTTCTGGAAACTGGGAACTGAGTCACATTTTTTTTCTCTTCAAAACAGCCATCAACAAAAGCAGGATGGGGAGATGTAACTGGACCCGAGGATTTCCTCTATTTGTGAACACAAACAGCTTAGTGGCTCTAAAAGAGAATGGGGGGGGGGGGGGGGCATCTGTAAGAGTCTGGAGGTCCATCCAGCCCACCAAGTTAATCATCCAAATACCAGAGTGAACTTCCTCATGGGAATTAATGTATGATCTCATCTGCTTTGTGCACCAAGAACAAAGGGAGCCGGCTTCATAGTGCTGAGTAGTTAATGCTTGTTAACCCTTTACACATAGGGGAAAGGTTGCGTCACCGCAAGACAATGGGTTAACAGTCCAATTCTCTCAGGTTTTTTTCTTCACATAATTGTCCAGGTATTTTAATATATTAAAACATAGGATTAATGCTGCCATGATAGTGATTTTAATATTACAATGTTAATATGATTACTATTTTGTACAGTAGACTCTCGGTTATCCGGCACCCACGGGGATTAGTAGATGCTGGATAAATGTAGCTTCCGGTTGCCTGATAGTTACATATAAAAGAGGCCTAGATGAGCAGCACATAGGACGCTCTGCTAAGTATATTTGTCAGTGAGGACTGTTCTAGCAGCAGCAGCTTTCCCTCCTCACTTACACACAGGTACATTCGGCTAGAGAACCCGGGTAATGTAACACCAACACTGCACTGGCTCAGTCACTCATGCCCGGGGAATGTAACGCCAACTTCCCTTTCTTGGTGTCTCATGCCCGGGGAATGTAACCCCAACACTGCACTGGCTCAGTCACTAATGCCCGGGGAATGTAACCCCAACACTGCCCTGGCTCAGTCACTAATGCCCGGGGAATGTAACGCCAACACTGCCCTGGCTCAGTCACTAATGCCCGGGGAATGTATCACCAACACTGCACTGGCTCAGTCACTAATGCCCGGGGAATGTAACGCCAACACTGCCCTGGCTCAGTCACTAATGCCCGGGGAATGTAACGCCAACACTGCACTGGCTCAGTCACTAATGCCCGGGGAATGTAATGCCAACACTACCCTGGCTCAGTCACTAATGCCCGGGGAATGTAACGCCAACACTGCCCTAGCTCAGTCACTAATGCCCGGGGAATGTAACGCCAACACTGCCCTGGCTCAGTCACTAATGCCCGGGGAATGTAACACCAACACTGCACTGGCTCAGTCACTAATGCCCAGGGAATGTAACCCCAACACTGCCCTGGCTCAGTCACTAATGCCTGTCTGATTCCAGGTAACATTGAATTGCAGAGACGTACAGTGGATGAAATTGAGTTGCCTGTAAGCATTTTGTGGCATGACAACCTGGCTCCTGGATTTGTCGAGCCCTGTAAAACTACATTTTTATTTAAAGTAATGTATTTAATTTTCTGGTTGCTTGAGAGTTCTGGTTGCTTGAGTTCTGGATAACTGAGAGTCTACTGTATATAGTATAGGATACATATAAATGTGTGTGTTTTAGTGTATGTATATATATATATATATATATATATATATATATATATATATATATATATATATATATATATATATACAGTGGATATAAAAAGTCTACACACCCCTGTTAAAATGTCAGGTTTCTGTGCTGTAAAAAAATGAGACAAAGATAAATCATTTCAGAACTTTTTCCACCTTTAATGTGACCTATAGCCTGTACAACTCAATTGAAAAACAAACTGAAATATTTTAAGTAAAGGGAAGAAAAAATATAAAAATTAAAAAATATGGTTGCATAAGTATGCACGCCCTTAAACTAATACTTTGTTGAAGCACCTTTTGATTTTATTACAGCACTCAGTTTTTTTCGGTGTGAGTCTTTCAGCATGGCAAATTTTGATGCCCACTCTTCTTTGCAAAAACACTCCAAATCTGTCAGATTGCGAGGGCATCTCCTGTGCACAGCCCTCTTCAGATCACCCCACAGATTTTCAATCAGATTCAGGTCTGGGCTCTGGCTGGGCCATTCCAAAACTTTAATCTTCTTCTGGTGAAGCCATTCCTTTGTTGATTTGGATGTATGTTTTGGGTCGTTGTCATGCTGAAAGATGAAGTTCCTCTTCATGTTCAGCTTTCTAGCAGAAGCCTGAAGGTTTTGTGCCAATATTGACTGGTATTTGGAACTGTTCATAATTCCCTCTATCTTAACTAGGGCCCCAGTTCCAGGTGAAGAAAAACAGCCCCAAAGCATGATGCTGCCACCACCATGCTTCACTGTGGGTATGGTGTTCTTTTGGTGATGTGCAGTGTTGTTTTTGCGTCAAACATATCTTTTGGAATTATGGCCAAAAAGTTCAACCTTGGTTTCATCAGACCATAACACCTTTTCCCACATGGTTTTGGGAGACTTCAGATGTGTTTTTGCAAAATGTAGCCTGGCTTGGATGTTTTTCTTCATAAGAAAAGGCTTTAGTCTTGCCACTCTACTCCATAGCCCAGACATACAGTATGAAGAATACGGGAGATTGTTGTCACATGTACCACACAGCCAGTACTTGCCAGATATTCCTGCAGCTCCTTTAATGTTGCTGTAGGCCTCTTGGTAGCCTCCCAGACCAGTTTTCTTCTTGTCTTTTCATCAATTTTGGAGGAAGCTCCAGTTCTTGGTAATGTCACTGTTGTGCCATATTTTCTCCACTTCATGATGACTGTCTTCACTGTATTCCATGGTATATCTAATGCCTTGGAAGTTCTTTTGTACCCTTCTCCTGACTGATACCTTTTAACAATGAGATCCCTCTGATGCTTTGGAAGCTCTCTGTGGACCATGGCTTTTGCTGTGGGATGTGACTAAGAAAATTTCAGGAAAGACCCACTAGAGCAGCTGAACTTTATTTGGGGTTAATCAGAGGCACTTTAAATGATGGCAGCTGTATACTGATTCCTATTTAACATGATTTGGAATGTGATTGCTTAATTCTGAACACAGCTACATCCCCAGTTATAAGAGGGTGTGCAGACTTATGCAACCACATTATTTTTCATTTTTATTTTTCTGCCCTCCACCTAAAAGATTTCAGTTTGTTTTTCAATTGAGTTGTACAGTTTAAAGGTCACATTAAAGGTGGAAAAAGTTCTGAAATTATTTATCTTTGTGTAATTTTTTTACAGCACAGAAACCTGACATTTTAACAGGGGTGTGTAGACTTTTTATATCCACTGTATGTACAGTATATATATATATATATATATATATATATATATATATATATTACATAGTTACATAGTTGCATAGTAAATATGTTTGAAAAAAGACTTTCAGTCCATCAAGTTCAGCCTTTTAAGATCTCCTCTGATCTGCAATATGTGGATTAAATATTAATTAATTAGTTGTTAATTAATTATTAATCAATTATTTAATTATTTCTTTGTATTTTTTTTATTTTATTATTAATTAATCCAGAGGAAGGCAAACAGCAAAAAAAAACAAGTAAGACTTAGCCAATCGTCTGCTGACCCCAGATACTGGCGATCGGATTTCTCCCTGGATCAATACCGTCTCTCTAGTTATCCATGATAACCCTGAATTCCATTTTTAATTAGAAATAAATTCAGTCCCCTTTTAAAGTTATCTATCAAATCTGCTGTCACCACCTCCTCTGGTAGAGAATGCCACAGATTAACCACCCATACTGTGAAGAACCCTTTTTTTTCTATAAGGTGGAATCTTTTTACTTCTAACCTCAAGGGATGTCCTCTTGTCAGTTGAAAACCTCTTGGCACAAAAAGCTCCCTTGACAAATCTTTATACTGACCCTGGATGTATTTATATAAGTTAATCATATCACCTCTTAGACACCTTTTTTCTAGAGAAAATAAGTTTAATTTGGTTAGTCTTTCTTCATAACTTCATAACTTAGCCCCTCCATTCCCCTTATTAGTTTTGTTGCCCTCCTCTGTACCTTTTCTAGCTCTAAAATGTCCTTTTTATGAAGTGGTGCCCAAAATTGTACTCCATATTCCAAAGGAGGGCATACTAGAGATTTATATATATATATGTGGTCATGTCAAACAAATCTAATTAGTTTCTATGAGGAGGTTAGTAGGAACCTGGATCAAGGCAACTCAGTGGATGTAGTATTTTTGGATTCTGCAAAGGCTTTTGATACAGTGCCACATGGGAGACTATTGGGCAAACTAAGGGATACAGGAATTGCAGTAAATATTTGCTCATGGATTGAGAGCTGGCTAAAAGACAGGAAGCAAAGGGTTGTCGTAAATGGAACATACTCCGACTGGACTAATATGGTAAGTGGGGTTCCTCAGGGTTCAGTTTTAGGTCCTCTCCTTTTTAACATATTTATTAATGACTTAGAGGTAGGATTGGAGTGTGGGGTCTCCATTTTCGCTGATGACACAAAGTTATGCAAGGTAATTAAATCAGATAATGATGTGCTTTCCCTCCAAGGGGATTTACATAAAATTGAGGAATGGGCATCTAAATGGCAGATGAGATTTAATACGAATAAATGTAAGGTTATGCATCTGGGAAGGAAAAATAGCCATGCAATTTCTAATCTTAATGGAGCAAATCTAGGTGTATCAGATATTGAAAGGGATTTGGGAGTGCTTGTGGACAACCACCTAGGTAACAGTGCTCAAAGCCAAGCAGCAGCTGCAAAGGCAAATACAATATTAGCATGTATTAAGAAGGGTATAGAAGCCAGGGAAGCAAATATAATTCTGCCACTATACAAATCTCTAGTACGTCCTCATTTGGAATATGGAGTACAATTTTGGACATCACTTCATAAAAAGGACATTTTAGAGCTGGAAAAGGTACAGAAAAGGGCAACAAAACTAATAAGGGGAATGGAGGGGTTAAGTTATGAAGAAAGACTAACCAAATTAAACGTATTTTCTCTAGAAAAAAGGTGTCTAAGAGGAGATATGATTACCTTATATAAATACATCCAGGGTCAGTATAAAGATTTGTCAGGGGAGCTTTTTGTGCCAAGAGGTTTTAAACTGACAAGAGGACATCCCTTGAGGTTAGAAGTAAAAAGATTTCACCTAAAAGAAAGAAAAGGGTTCTTCACAGTAAGGGTGGTTAATCTGTGGAATTCTCTACCAGAGGAGGTGGTGACAGCGGATTCGATAGATAACTTTAAAAGGGGACTAGATTTATTTCTAATTAAAAAGGGAATTCAGGGTTATCATGGATAATTAGAGAGGCAGTATTGATCCAAATTTTTTTACATTTCCCTTTGAGATAATTGGCTAAGTCTCGCTTGTGTTTTTTTTTTTTTCCCTCTGGACTAATTAATAAATAAAATAAAAAAAAAAAATTAATAATTGATTCATAATTAACAACTAATGAATTAATAGTTAATCCGCATATTGCAGATCAGAGGAGATCTTAAAAGGTTGAACTTGATGGACTGAAAGTCTTTTTTCAACCTTAAATACTATGTAACTATGTAACTATGTAATATATGTATATATATATATATATCAAAATATGCAGTAGAAGAGCTAGAAAATGGAGGGCTCTGGTGCAAAAATGTGATTGTACTGGGCCTCCCTGGTACCAATTCACTCAGTGCCCCTCCGCAAAACCCCTTCCCATAACAGCTCCACTCTCTAAGACCCCTTACCATAACCACACACCCTCCAATACCCTTTGCTATTGCTTTCTATTGCTGGTCTTCCCCCCAAAGATGACTTTCCATAGCTGGTCCCCTTCACTCTTCTCCATGACATCCTCTACGGTGGGGTTGGGTGGGGAGCTACACTACACTATAGAAAAGTGTGTATATATATCTATATAAATTAGACAGTATTTGGGCATCTCCCAGAAGAGGGCCCTTGTGCACTGCACCACTTGTAGCTCCGTCCTTGAAAGTATGACAAAGTGATAATCCAGAGATCAGAAATATTTTGCTAGCTCCACCTAACTGCACAGAGATACATAGGCAACAATTTCTGTTTCTGCATCATCCCAGCCTTGTTATTATTCGTCAATATAGTGTGAGAAACCTTATACCTGTCACTGTCCCTTTAAAGGACCATTGTTTTTTCTATATACAGTCTTAAATAATGCTGACAAAAAGATGTGACTTTTAGATGCCCTTTTTTCTTATGTGGTATACTTTTCTCAGCTGATTCTTTCGGGACAGTGTGTATTTATCCTGTTGAAAGCACTGGCAATGTTACTCCCACATTCTTATTGTATGGATAAAGTAGCCTCTGCATTCAAAATCTCCTCTCAGCTTCACTGCAACAGAACTATATATAAAAGGAAATAAATCAGAGGCTTTACTCTTGTTTTTACAATTCAAATTAATGTTTGATTTAAATAGGCTTTTTCACCCAAAAATCAAGTTATTTTTTAGGTTATTCTTAAATATCATGAAAAACTGGTAATATGTTGTGTTATCCATTTTCCCCTAATGTAAATAAATCCTGGGAAATGTTGTTGTTGCTGTTTTATATGCAAATCAGGATCTAATCAACATTATTTAGCGAATTAGGGTTAAAGTCTGCTTGCCTGCCTCTGTAGTGGCCAAAATAACGACCTGCAATGTTATCTGACAGTTAGACCCCTCTCCCACCCTTATCAAGTACTCCTAGTCGCACATTAGTATATAGGAGCCGCAAAATCAATGCTAAATATTTAAGAAATTATTTACTGTAGAGTTAAACTACTAGAACAATTAAAAAAGCCAGATTTTAATGTTCTTTAAAATTAAATCCACTTTCTGTTGGGGTGACAGTCCCTTTAGATATAGGATTACAGTGGTCAGGTAAGTAAAAAGGAATTTTACAGGCAGTATAACTTGAAATAAAGGGTTTGTTAATTAATTAGGGATTTTGTTTAATGAATTCACTCTAATTAAGCTTGACCTTCCCTGTGTTTTAGAGCCGGCGTCCTCCATATAACGGTAACGCAATCAATGCCTCGCACCCTTGTTTATTGAGATTCTGATGATTTATAGAGAAGTCTGGCCTGACATTATACTCTAATGTCGTCCTGGCAGATGCTGAGGTGAAAAATATCATGTTGATGTGACTATTAATGATAAAAACAACCTAAAAAATACAATCGGATGTCAGGTGACCCAGGAAGCGTATGGCCCGTGACCTCAGATCCTGCCGTACAATCTGGGTGAGCACTTCCTGTGCACATTCAGTACTGTTTGACCCATAAAAAAGCTTCTTCCTCGATTTCTCTGGAAGTAAACAGAGATCCACAAATAGATCGGAAGGAAAACGCGAAACACAGCGCGAAAAACAGCCCCATCTGGGATTTTACTTTAAAGGAGAAAAGTGTTTTTTTTAACTTGTTACAGTGCTGTTAATTCCAAAGGAAAAAATGGAGGAAAAGACTTGTAAAAGAAGCTGATACTCTAATGGGCAGTGGTGGAGCTATTTAAAGGAGTGCCCAAATCAAAAAAAGTTTTGGACCCCCCTGGTTTCATTATATATAAGATATACAGTGATATATATATATATATATATATATATATATATATATATATATATATATATAAAAATACACACAATCATACATATATATATACAGGTAGTGCAGAATTATTAGGCAAATGAGTATTTTGACCACATCATCCTCTTTATGCATGTTGTCTTACTCCAAGCTGTATAGGCTCGAAAGCCTACTATCAATTAAGCATATTAGGTGATGTGCATCTCTGTAATGAGAAGGGGTGTGGTCTAATTACATCAACACCCTATATCAGGTGTGCATAATTATTAGGCAACTTCTTTCCTTTGGCAAAATGGGTCAAAAGAAGGACTTGACAGGCTCAGAAAAGTCAAAAATAGTGAGATATCTTGCAGAGGGATGCAGCACTCTTAAAATTGCAAAGCTTCTGAAGCGTGATCATCGAACAATCAAACGTTTCATTCAAAATAGTCAATAGGGTCGCAAGAAGCGTGTGGAAAAACCAAGGCACAAAATAACTGCCCATGAACTGAGAAAAGTCAAGCGTGCAGCTGCCACGATGCCACTTGCCACCAGTTTGGCCATATTTCAGAGCTGCAACATCACTGGAGTGCCCAAAAGCACAAGGTGTGCAATACTCAGAGACATGACCAAGGTAAGAAAGGCTGAAAGACGACCACCACTGAACAAGACACACAAGCTGAAACGTCAAGACTGGGCCAAGAAATATCTCAAGACTGATTTTTCTAAGGTTTTATGGACTGATGAAATGAGAGTGAGTCTTGATGGGCCAGATGGATGGGCCCGTGGCTGGATTGGTAAAGGGCAGAGAGCTCCGACTCAAACGCCAGCAAGGTGGAGGTGGAGTACTGGTTTGGGCTGGTATCATCAAAGATGAGCTTGTGGGGCCTTTTCGGGTTGAGGATGGAGTCAAGCTCAACTCCCAGTCCTACTGCCAGTTCCTGGAAGACACCTTCTTCAAGCAGTGGTACAGGAAGAAGTCTGCATCCTTCAAGAAAAACATGATTTTCATGCAGGACAATGCTCCATCACACGTGTCCAAGTACTCCACAGCGTGGCTGGCAAGAAAGGGTATAAAAGAAGAAAATCTAATGACATGGCCTCCTTGTTCACCTGATCTGAACCCCATTGAGAACATGTGGTCCATCATCAAATGTGAGATTTACAAGGAGGGAAAACAGTACACCTCTCTGAACAGTGTCTGGGAGGCTGTGGTTGCTGCTGCACGCAATGTTGATGGTGAACAGATCAAAACACTGACAGAATCCATGGATGGCAGGCTTTTGAGTGTCCTTGCAAAGAAAGGTGGCTATATTGGTCACTGATTTGTTTTTGTTTTGTTTTTGAATGTCAGAAATGTATATTTGTGAATGTTGAGATGTTATATTGGTTTCACTGGTAAAAATAAATAATTGAAATGAGTATATATTTGTTTTTTGTTAAGTTGCCTAATAATTATGCACAGTAATAGTCACCTGCACACACAGATATCCCCCTAAAATAGCTAAAACTAAAAACAAACTAAAAACTACTTCCAAAAATATTCAGCTTTGATATTAATGAGTTTTTTGGGTTCATTGAGAACATGGTTGTTGTTCAATAATAAAATTAATCCTCAAAAATACAACTTGCCTAATAATTCTGCACTCCCTGTATGTATATATTTATATATATATATATATATATATATATATATATATATATATAAATATATATCAAAATGCTTCCCTGACCCCTTGCCCCGCCAGAACCTATTCATCCATATGTGTGTGTGGGGTGATGTCATTCAGATTCCCTGCCCACGCTAAAAGACGCAGCATAAGGGGAGGCAAAGAAAAATAATCTTCAATGTACTCCTGCGGATCCCCCTAAATAGCCCACAAGAGGATGGAGCCTGGTGAGGCCGAGGGAGCCCAGGGGCTCGGAAGGACATGAAAAGGGTGGAGGAAAATGTTAAAGTAATTTAAATACAAAAAGAAAAATGAGACCAAACAACTCCCTCCACAGGAGGGCCATGGTACCTTGCAACTGCATCTGCACCAGTGGTAGCTCTGCCAATTGTAATGGGCTACAGGTGAGAACATGTTATTTTCAACAATATATCAATTCATTTTATTTCTCACGAACAGCAAATAATTCTTATAATCTCTACCTTTATCACCAATTAATCTACTTCTACCTGTCAACCCATTCTGCAGTGCATAAATAAAGGTTTAAATGCATGATGTGGCTCTCTTAGGGATTAGGGGGCAACATATCCGGAGAAAAGCCAAAGCATTATTGAAATGATCAGACTTTCTGTTCATTGGGCTTACTATATGTTGTTATTTGTCATGATCAATTTCTTTTTTCGAAAAACTATATACAAAATATATCACATATTATAATTGCCTAACTACGAGATGTCGGTCAAGCTTTGCGTGGTGCTTACAACTTAGCGATGAGCCTCATGTAGCGAGGCGGACCGTTAAACTCGGAGCACTTAGGCGATGAGCACCGAAGGCGCTCATTGCCTGCGAGCCTCACAAAGCGAGGCAAGCAGTG